>NW_026844366.1:13563574-13606049 GCF_025583915.1 Anolis sagrei ordinatus | reverse complement strand
TCAACAGACATTGATACTTTCTTCCATCCAGGACATTCCACAGGTATATATACTCCACTTGCTTTACCACCATCAGATCCTCTAAAGATTCCAGCCACAGATGCAGGCAAAACGTCAGGAGAAAATACTGCTAGAACGCGGCCATACAGCTCAGAAATCACACAACACTCCAGTGATTCTGGCCATGTTAAGCCTTTGATAATACAGATTTGGAAGAGACCACAGGGGCCATTCAGTCCAACCCCCTTATGCCATGCAGGAACACATAATCAAAGCACTCCCAGCAGATGACCATCCAGCCTTTGCTTGAAAACCTCCAGAGAAGGAAACTCCATCACACTTCAAGGTGGCACATTCCACTTCCGAACAGCTCTTACCATCAAGAATGAGTGTTAGTCCTCCAGTCAGCTCAAGATAAGATACGTAGCTCCCATCTTCTTTGCTTGATCCTCACAGTACTCTCTGGGGCAGCTAATGATAAGAGCTGTTTGACAATGGGATATTCTTCTGCCTCTGAATGTGTTTTCATTTCTCAACCTGCATAGCTAGATGTCCTGCCCTCCAATTGTCCCAATTATTCCTTTGTTGTTGCACTTTTTCAGCTGCTTTTAAAATTTTATAGATACTTTCTCCTTCTCCCACTTTCCTCTTCTATCCTCAGCCTACTGCAGCTGCTGAAAACTAAGTTCAAACTGCAAAAGTGATTTCAGCATTGGGGAGAAGAGAGGTGAAGAGGGAATCTTGCTCTTTCCATTAGATTCATGCAAAAGAAAATTGCAGCTGCCTCTCCTAGTTTATGTGTTCTTGATCATTCTCTGTTGTTCTTTGGTCCCAGTTTTCATTTGTGAAATATTGGGAGGGTGTAGGATGTCAGTAGCCTGCTACCAAAAACTGTGCATGCAAATGTTCTTTGAAAAGATGGGCTATGCATATTTTCTTACCCAACAGCATAATGTCTAGAGATATCTCTCCACTATCCATTGTGCCCAATTTGACTTGCCAGACCTTTGGGAGAAGTAAAGTCGGCAGCTGTCCTTTTCATTATGGAGTGAGGAAATGAGAGAATGGAATAATAGAAATGCTAGCATTTGGGCTATTAAACAGATTACATTAATGTTAAGTGGGGAAACTGCACCTTTTGTGAGGACTTAAGCGGAATTCTCGAGTGAAAGTAGAAGCTTTATAGCAGAACTGCAAGGTCAAGACTTAAACTTTACATAAAACCTGGATGTTGTGATATACTTTATCTACTCGAGCCGTGCTTTAGCATAGGGGCTGGCCTTAATCACCAGCAGCAATAAATCTTACTAATTGAAAGGTTGGCAGTTCAAAGCCCAAGTTGGGGTGAGCACCAAATCTTCAACCCAGCTCACTGTCCACCTAAGCAGTTCGAAAACATCTGTGAGTAGATAAATTAGGAACCACTTAAGCAGGGAGCTATTTTATGACACCAGAAAAAGGAAATACCAGTAAATGCTAGTGATGAATAGAAAAGAGGAAGTCTGTGATCAAGGGCTCTTCAACATAGAGAATGGAGCAACAGCACCCCCCTCTGGCTGGAATTGAGCACAACCTTCAGGATGCCAAAGTTGGGGGAAAAGCCTATATATATACCTCTATCTGTTGTCTGTCCTGTCTGTTTAATGGCATTGAATGTTTGCCTTATATGTGTTCTGGAATCCTCCCTGAGTTCCATTTGGAGTGAGAAGGGTGGAATATAAATGCTGTAAATGAATAAATAAATACTGGCAACTTTTGGTCAGTTTTCATGTTTCTTTTCAGGCATGAAACCGAGGAGAAATATAGGGATTCTAGACACCTAATGTCAATTGAGCAAGGAACTTATATCCAAGTCTCTATTGCCTGACTAGCTTTCGTGGATGAGAGATTGTTTTAACCCAAGCAAAGTTACTTTCAGATGATAGCTATCCAATGAATCTAAATGGGTATGAGTTTCAGAACAGGCAAAAGGAAATATTTCTTCTCAAAGTATGTTGTTGTGTTATTATTTACCATCAAGTTGATTTTGACTAATGGTGGCCTGTTGAATGGGAGATCCCAAGAATAATGGTCATCAACTGCTCTAGTCTTGCAAATTCAAGGCCATGGTGCCCTTGATCAAATGAATCAGGGCAGTATTCATCTTTTCTTAATGCCTTCTCCTTTATTGAACATTATTGTCTTTTCCAGGGAGATGGTCTGTGTAATTTACTAGTGTGGCCACCAACTTAGAAGATGATGAGACCAAAGCCATGAAACACATAGAATCATAAAGTTGGAAGAGGCCACAACGACCCATATGGAAGTCCATCACAGTCTATGAGTATGTAACAGTTTAAGTTGTTAGTTAGGATTCCAGAAATCCAGTCTACAAACCTCAGTTCAGTCATGGAGACCACTGAGTAACCACGGGAAAATCATACCTTCAGCCTTAGAAAAAGGTAATAGTAAACTTTGGTTTTTAAAAAAAATAAAAACTTACAAAGAAAACTTTATGATACAATCACTTTATGATAAGTCAGAATGGACTTCAGAGTACATGATCATCACCACAAAAGCTCTCAGTGGCTACTAACCACAAGAATGTGTATAAGCTACATTCACCATAAGAAGCTGCTAGTATCAAATTATAATGTTGTTTATTTAATTTATATCCCTCTCTTCTCCCAGCCTTGGATCCAAAGAAGTTTAGTTGACACAAATATAGAAAATCGTGGCTTCCATGCCCTTGTTATGTGATTTCAGTTCAGCAAAAACCACAGGATCAGGAATTGGCATTTCCAGCTCCAACGATCAAGTAAGACATGGACAGGTTGAAGGAAAGGAGCAGAGGTGTTTGTTGACCTTGGCCAAGTGGACACACTCCAAAGACTGACATAAGACAGTGCAGTCATACAGATACATTTATAGCAGTTTGAAACAAAGGAATTTGCTGCCCTGGGTGCCGATTGGCTCAGGTCAAGGCCAACTAGGATCCACAGGCTGGTTGGCTGAGATGTGCCATTAGGTTTGCATGTCTGGCAGAAACTTTAATAAATTGTCATTGGTCAGGTTGAAGTTTTATGGAGGCTGCTTGTTCCACCTCTCATGGTTGTGGGAAGGAAAATAATGTGGGTAGGGTTTGAGATAATGGTGCGAGTGATGGTAGTTTCTGCAGCCTGGGTGAGGACAATGGTCAAAGTTGGTAAAACAGTAGGTGGCAATAGATGTTAGCCAGTCTGAATGGGTTCCCAGGAAAAGGACAGAAGCAGGGTGTTGGGTAACTTTCGTGACCTTTGGTTTAGCTCCATTGTTAGGAAGGTGTAGGTATTGTTAGAGGATTTTGCTTACAGCCTGAAGGGTGATAGGATTTTCCAATGTTCTCTCCTGGTGAGTACATGCAAAGCCAACCTTAAAACTCTGGCATAGACACTGAGAACTGGGAAGCCCTGGCCCTTGAGCGCTCCAGCTGGAGGTCAGCTGTGACCAGCAGTGCTGTAGAATTTGAAGAGGCACGAATGGGGGGCGAAAGAGAGAAACATGCCACGAGGAAGGCACATCAAGCCAACCCCGACCTAGACCCCCTTCCACCTAGAAACCAATGCCCTCACTGTGGAAGAAGATGCACATCAAGAATAGGGCTCCACGGTCACCTACAGACCCACCAGAACACTGATCCTGGAAGACTATCCTACTTGGTCAACGAAGGATCGCTTAAGTAAAGTAAGTATATGTGTGGAATTTGTGTGTCCAGGCTAAAAGTCACCTGTGGTGGTTAATCCAAATTATGGTGATTTCTGGGTGAAAGGGTGCCTTGGACTAGGCTATTGAGACCTTCCATGGCCGTGAGTTTGGGGGTCTCTTTGGAGACCAATAACACCCTGCTCTCAGGCTCCCCATTGGTCATTGAAGGAAACAGACAAATAGGTCATGGTTTGGGAAAGTGACTTTTTAAAATTATAATGGTCAGGTTAGTTGTAGTATTCTTGGTGCTCAAAACTGTGGTGTTTCCAGGTGGAACTGCTTGAGCCTGTTTCACAAATCCTTCTCTCCCAAATTCCATTTCATCTGCTTTGGGTCGAATAAACAGCATTAATCTACACCACCGACTGCAAGTGACAACCCAGTTTCTGAAAAGAATGCCCTCTTGCCATTTCAAAGCATGTAATTATAGATTAAAAAATGGACTCCCTCCGTCTACCTGACAGGAAAAGAAAGGGAATCATGTCATTTTGTTCAGCTGTCCCTGTGCGTGAGCTTCCTCTTACTCAAATGAGAATCTGTTATTAGAAACTTCCATGTAGCAAAAATTCTCAAAGGAAATGTCTTGCTCAAAATGACCCTTTCACTGGTTTGGCAACACAATGTATTCCTCTCCTAAATGAAGTCCAAAATGTTAATTTAAATCACAATCCTTGTCAGAAAGCTAAGTGTCTAGAACAAAAAGAATTCTCTGTATTTCTGGGAGAATTCATTTTAGTATGCTTCACACTCACAGATTTGGCATCCACATTTTCAATCATCCACAGTTTGAAAACTATTCCAAAAGAAAATATCCCAAAGGCACTATTTTACTATGCCATTGAATATAGTGGGAGCTGAGCTTACATATACCGGTATATATTTTTATCCTACATGTATTATATAGTATTGTAAATTAAAAGCAAAAAATTAATAAAAAATAAAGTAGTTATTAGATATTGAAACCCTTTTGTGACTTTTCGGCCATCCTGTAGAAGGCCACACATTCTCCTTTATATTTATGTGTTGTCAAAGGCTTTCATGGCAGAATCACTGGATTGTTGTGAGTTTTCCAAGATGTATGGCCATGTTTCAGAAGCATTGTCTCCTGACATTTCACCTGCATCTATAGCAGGCATCCTCAGAGGTGGAGCCCCCGGGGGCGCAGTGGGTTAAATCCCTCTGCCGGCAGGACTGAAGACCGACAGGTCGCAGGTTCGAATCCAGGGAGAGGCGGATGAGCTCCCTCTATCAGCTCCAGCTCCTCATGCGGGGACATGAGAGAAGCCTCCCACAAGGATGATAAAAACGTTAAATCATCCGGGCATCCCCTGGGCAACGTACTTGCAGACGGCCAATTCTCTCACACCAGAAGCAAATTGCAGTTTGTCAAGTCGCTCCTGACACGACAAAAAAAAATCCTCAGAGGTTGTGATGTCTGTTGGAAACTAGGAAAATGGGGTTCAACCAGAGAAGACAGCCATTATGCTTGATGAACCAACTTGGACACAGCATATTATCTGAGAACACAGAAATGCTGGACCACTCTGATAACCACCATACCAGACTACACAGAGAATCCATTGAAATCCACAAGCATGTGAACAATTTCAACAGAAAGGAAGAAACCATGAAAATGAACAAAATCTGGCTACCAGTATTTTTTTAAAAAAACCCTCTAAAATCATAACAGTAAATAAATAATAACACTCAAAAAGGGGGGAATTCCAGACAAGAAACAATCAGGACCAGGTAATCACCTTCCAACAAAGGATTCCCCCACAACTTGAAACTATCAGGCCATTAAATGCTAATCAAGGTGGCCAATTGAAACATTCACACCTATTTCCAACAGACAGGAGTTCTTTCCCCCACCCTGGACTTTCCACAGATAAATAAACCCCATTTTCCTAGTTTCCAACAGACCTTAAAACCTCTGAGAATGCCTGCCACAGATGTAGGTGAAACATCAGGAGAGCATGCTTCTGGAACATGGACATAACCTTTAGATTTATGCTCTTTAGTGATATTTTTATATAGTTTTTAATTTATATTGCTATTAAAAGGGTGTAAGCTACTTGAGTGTCATTAAGTGGCAATAATAATTGTTGTTGCAGTTGTTGTTGGTGTTGTTGGTGTTGTTGCTGTTTGTGTTGTCAAAGGCTTTCATGGCTGGAATCACTGGGTTGATTTAATTTTCCAGGCCGTATGGTCATGTTCCAGAAGCATTGTTGTTGTTATTGCTGTTGTTGTTGTTGTTGTTGGTAGTATCCTATCTTTTCCTTAGGATTGAGACCCAAAGCTGCTCTCAAGTTAAAAGGAAAAATAAACAATTTAAAACATACAAAAGATGAACACTAAAACAGGATTGAATTTGTTATAATTAAAACAATGCAGTTAAATATCATTAAAATAAATAAATGTTTTGAAAGCTGTTAAAATAAATGTAATAATGATGATGATGACGGTGTCATCATCATTATCACTAATGAAGGTTTGGCAAAGAGTCAGGCCGAACTATTTGCTGTGTTCTGATTCATTCTTTGGCTGCAACCATTGAAGAATTTTGTTCCTGTGTTTAGTGTAAATGAAGAAAGACATGTCACTCCCATTTCGACTTCAGGATTCACTTCCACGAGTTGAATGTCAGATTTTAAATGTCAAAATGTAAAATCTGAATGTTTGACTGTTAGCATCCCATATCTGATAGCTGCCAAAACAATTGTGAGATCTCAGAAGCTGTCAGATACCTAATGACACTGCATGTTGCATATAATAGTCTACGAAATAATAAATATGCCCAGATGATACCAATTATCAAGATCCCTTTCAGTAGGATTTCTGGTTTGGTTCTGTCATGGAAACAGCATTGACTGCTTCATAGTTAAACTATAACAGAAAAAGATAGGGAGAAAACAATTGTGTTAATTCTGACAGCTTTTGACATAATCAATCACAGATTATATTGAATGGATAGCAGCTGTGTGAATTGGGATTGGATTTGTTGCAGCCATGTGTTAATTAGGCCAGTGCGATCAATGAAATGAAAATGTTTCAATACTTATTTTGAAATTAGGGGGTGGGGAAAATGTTTCTAATTGTGGTGGTGCAATGGGATGCCTCTGTTGTTGTTCATTCGTTCAGTCGTCTCCGACTCTTCGTGACCTCATGGACCAGCCCACGCCAGAGCTTCCTGTCAGCCGTCACCACCCCCAGCTCCTTCAAGGTCAGTCCAGTCACTTCAAGGATGCCATCCATCCATCTTGCCCTTGGTCGGCCCCTCTTCCTTTTGCCTTCCACTTTCCCCAGCATCATTGTCTTCTCTAGGCTTTGCTGTCTCCTCATGATGTGGCCAAAGTACTTCAACTTTGTCTCTAGTATCCTTCCCTCCAATGAGCAGTCGGGCTTTATTTCCTGGAGGATGGACTGGTTGGATCTTCTCGCAATCCACGGCACTCTCAGAACTTTCCTCCAACACCACAATTCAAAAGCATCGATCTTCCTTCGCTCAGCCTTCCCTAAGGTCCAGCTCTCACATCCGTAGGTTGACTACAGGGAATACCATGGCTTTGACTAGGCGGATCTTTGTTGCCAGTCTGATGTCTCTACTCTTTACTATTTTATCGAGACTGGACATTGCTCTCCTCCCAAGAAGGTTACTTTAAGATTTCCTGGCTGCAGTATGCATTTGCAGTAATCTTTGCACCTAGAAATACAAAGTCTGTCACGGCCTCCACATTTTCTCCCTCTATTTCCCAGTTGTCAATCATTCTTGTTGCCATAATCTTGTTTTTTTATGTTTAGCTGCAACCCAGCTTTTGCACTTTCTTCTTTCACCTTGATTAGAAGGCTCCTCAGCTCCTCCTCACTTTCAGCCATCAAAGTGGTATCATCTGCATATCTAAGGTTGTTAATGTTTCTTCCAGCAATTTTAATTCCAGCCTTGGATTCATCAAGCCCTGCACATCACATGATGTGTTCTGTATACAAGTTGAATAGGTTGGGTGAGAGAAGACAGCCCTGCCATACTCCTTTCCCAATCTTGAACCAGTCTATTGATCCATAGTCTGTTCTTACTGTCGCTACTTGTTCATTATACAGATTCCTCAGGAGACAGACAAGGTGACTTGATTTCCCATACCACCAGGAACTTGCCACAATTTATTATGATATGACTTACTAATTAAAACTGAACTTATGCACAGCCATAGTGTTAATGGTTCATTCTCCAAAGAAGAAGAATCCACCATTCTCTTAAGTACACTATTCCACTGCCGAACACCTTTTAAAATCAAGTTCTTCCTAATGTTTACATGAAATATTCTCTTTTTAATTTGAATCTGCTGTCCATGTTCTCATCTTTGGAGCAACAAAAAACAAGCGCATTCCATCTTCTATATGACATCCTTTCAGATATTTAAAGACAGTTGTTATCTCTCAGTCTCACTTTTCCAAACTAAATCTACCCAGCTTTGTAAGCTGTTCTTCATAGAACAACCAAGGAAAAGCTGCAGAGGTTCAGTGAAGGAAGCCAAGCAGCATTTTGCAGGGAATGTAGCAAGTTCTGGACTGTGAGTATATGTCTCTGCCTGTCAACTTGTTGGCAGAATCATGTTTTGATGCCCTGCATCAACAAGCCTCATGAGAAATCAGATCCTTTCTCAGTGCAACACATGGGATTTGATGCACTAAACTGGACTGACACAACAGCTTTAATGTGATATTGGCTAGGGCAAAGCCCTCATACATTGTATTTAGGGTGTGCAATATGGAAAGGATGCAAGTGCCTGGAATCACAGGACAGGAGCAAGGGGATGAGAGTTTGGCATTTATTCCTTTTGTAAAAACCACAGCTCCCAGAACTGCATAGCCAGCATGGGCAGTGGTCATACTGGCTGGATAATCATTGGGAGTTATAGTCCAAATTAATAAAAGAGTCATGTGGAATGGCTCCATAAAGACTAATAAGAGATATCTGGCCCCTTGTCCTCTCTGCTCCAGCCTCCCTTGACACTGAAAAGTTGCGTAGAGAATCACTCAACCAAAAGAAAATATGATATCTGACCAAAGCAAAATAGAGTGGTAATATTACTTCCCTCAACCTAGACACTAGAAAAAATCAACTTATATCCCCATACCAAAAAAAAAGGGAAATGCTAAATAATGCTCAAAACTGCATACATTTGCACTTATTTCTCATGCCAATAAGGTAATGCTCAAGATCCTGCAAGGAAGACTCCAGCAAGACATGAAGAGAGAGTTGCCATATGTACAAGCTGGTTTTAGAAAAGGCAGAGGAATAAAAGACCAAATTGCCACTATCCGCTGGATAATGGAGAAAGACAGAAATTTCAGAAAAACATCTATTTTTGTTATATTTACTATTCTAAAGCCTTTGACTATGTGGATCATAATAAATTGTGGCAAGTTGTGGGGATACCTAATCACCTTGTCTCTCTCCTGAGGAAGCAAGTAGCAGTAAGAAATGACCATGGAACAACAGACTGGTTCAAGATTGGGAAAAGCATATGGCAGGGTTGTATACTCTCACCCAACCTATTCAACTTATATGCAGAACACATCATGCGATGTGAGGGGCTTGACAAATGCAAGGCTGGGGTTAAGATTGCTGGAAGAAACATTAACAACCTTAGATATGCAGATGATACCACTTTGATGGCCGAAAGTGAGGAGGAGCTGAGGAGCCTTCTAATCAAGGTGAAAGAAGAAAGTGCAAAAGCAGTTAAACATAAAAAAAACCCAAGGTTATGGCAACAAGACTGATTAATAGCTGGGAAATAGAGGAAGAAAACGAGGAGGCAGTGACAGACTTTGTACTTCTAGGTGCCAAGATTACTGCAGATGCAGACTGCAACCAGGAAATCAGAATACGTTTCCTTCTTGGGAGGAGAGCAATGTCCAATCTCGATAAAATAGTGAAGAGTAGAAACATCAACTGGCAATAAAGATCCGCATAGTTAAAGCAATGGTATTCCTCATGTTCATCTACGGATGTGAGAGCTGGACCATAAGGAAGGCTGAGCGAAGAAAGATAAATACTTTTGAACTGTGGTATTGGAGGAAAGTTCTGAAAGTGCCTTGAACCACGAGAAGATCCAACCAGTCCATACTTCAGGAAATAAAGCCCGACTGCTCATTGGAGGGAAGGATACTAGAGACAAAGTTGAAGTACTTTGGCCACATCATGAGGAGACAGCAAAGCCTAGAGAAGACAATTATGCTGGGGAAAATGGAAAGAAAAGAGAAGAGGGGCCGATCAAGGGCAAGATGGATGGATAGTATCCTTGAAGTGACTGGCATGACCTTGAAGGAACTGGGGGAGATGATGGCCGACAGGGAGCTCTGGTGTGGGCTGGTCCATGAGGTCACAAAGACTCAGAAGTGACTGAACGAATAAACAACAACAGACACTACATGAAAAGGAAAGGTAAGATGGACAGTCCAGCAAAGATGGACAAATCAGTTGCAGCTTGGCTGGACTATGGAGATGGCACCCTACTGTTGTCACAAGTCAGGGATAGGCCAATTTTTGAGAATTTCTATTCCAAATTGGCCCTGGTATAGTAAGACAATATAAGCAAGCCCCAAGGTTCAAATCCCTGTTCAGCAATGGAAATCCACTGGGTTGCTTTGGGAAAGTCACACTCTCTCAGCTTCAGAGGAAGGCAAAGGTATGGCCACTGTGAACAAATCTTGCCAAGAAAACTCTGTAACATTTAAAACACACACACACACACACAAGCTTTTTGACATGATTTTAACTGCTATGGCTCCATCTTATGGACTTTTGGAATTTGTAGTTTGGTGAGATACTGCTAGCGTGCTACTACAGCACTCCCTGAAACTATAGCACTAGGGAATTTGAAGTACCTCAGTTGCCAATTCCAGGGCCATACACTGCACAATTAGAGTGGTTTGATGTCATTTTAACTGCCATGGCTTCAACCCAAGGAAAGCTGGGTCTGAGACCTTGTAGGAGTATCTAGTTCACTCTGCTAAATGACACAATTTGAGCTCTCCAGCAGAATTCCAAGTCCTTCACAAAACTACACATTCTAAAATTCCATTGGGTAGGAATGACGGCACTAAAATGGTAGCAAACATGCCGTGGGAATACAGACCTGGTATTTTCAAAGAGTCTTACAAGTCTCAGTGCAATTCTGCAGTATAATGAATAAAATAAATAAGGTTTAGGATTCATTTTTAAGCATGGGATGTGTTCTCATCAGATGGAAGAAACAATCGATACAAGGATTTATAATCCTTGGACAACCTAATTTTTCACAAGTGTAATCATTTTATATAGGATATTGACCCACGTGAAACAAACATGATTCAAAGAGTTGAAATACAATTTATTTTTTTCACTTGAATTGCTGGAAAGAGATCATAAATTGGGAGGAAAGCACAAACAAGACCTTGATGGTGACTTTATTTTACAACCAAAGCCAATATGTGAAACTCTCTTCTCCAGGAGGTTCATTTGCCTCATTTCCTGTTGGGACATTTTGGTGTATTAATGCAATGTTGTATTTTATAGATTATAATTTATTATCTATTAGTCATATCATGTTTTTGTGTACAGAAGGACAAACACCCCGTGACCTCCACCCTACCTGTCCACTCCACAAATTTATTTATTTATTTGTTTGTTTGTTTATTTACGTCACTTTTATCCCACCCATTTTAACCCGAAGGCTACTCTGTTTCCGCAACCAGCGTCTCACAGTTCTCTCAATGTCTTCATCAGAAGCATAATGATGTCCCCGCAGATCTTCTTTCATTATCGGAAACAGATGGAAGTCAGACTGTGCTAAATCTGCACTGTATGAAGGATTCGTATGGTGGTGAGATCAAGTCTCTGAAGTTTCAAGTCTCTGCGCTTTGATTTCAGGCGTCAGCATCCTGGGTACCCATCGTGCACAGATCTTCTGATAGCCAAGCAAAGCAATAATGGGACCCACACATTCTTGTGAATTGCTGATATTAAATTTCTCTCTGAGTGATACGACAATCATCCTGAATCAATCTATCAACCTTTTGCTTGTGAAACTCGGTGGTTGCTGTCACAGGACGTCCAACTCTTTGTTTGTCAGGCAAGTCAGATGTTCCCACCTCAGCATCTTTAAACTTACTCGCCCAATGACACACGGTACTCACATCAACACAATCACCATAAACAGCTTGCATTCTCTGATGAATCTTCTTTGGGGTGACACCTTATTATTTATTTATTTATTTGCTTCATTTTTATACCGCATTTTTCAGCCCTTAACAGGCGACCTTCTGCTGTCAAGAATTCAGTGACTGCACGTTGCTTAAATCAGTGACTGCACGTTGCTTAAATCACAACGACCAGCCCAACGTGACTTACTCCATATACCGGGTCCTAGAGAAGTGCACTTGGAAAGGACCAGACGCAGGGCTTTTTCTATTTCTGCCCCTGCCTTGTGGAATTCCTTGCCACCCTACATGAGAGCCATGCGTGACTTAGGGCCTTTTACTCTCGCACTTAAGACCTGGCTTTTTACTAGAGCATTCTAGTATGTATTTTATCTTTTGTAATTTAGCTGTAAATCGCCTGGAGCATTCTTGGATGGAGGGCGATTAATAAGTTATTAAATGATGATGATGATGATGATGATGATGATGATGATGATAATGATGATGATTAACCAACCATCTGCGCAGGGTTCCATACTTCACACTTTAACAACACAATCATTCAATGCTAAGGCTTCCTGGCAAAATGGAACTGTAGAGGAGAGTCTACTGAACAAGCCAGTACCTGCCACATAGCAGTACTGCCATCTGTTGAGGAGTTGCGAAGGTGGAGGCATTACTTTTCATTCAACCCTCGTATTTCTTCTAAATAGAAAGCACTACTGGGTTTTGCTGTACTTTTAATCACAGTTTGGTGGAACATGTTTCATTTAATTGAAAGGAAGCATCTCTATAAATCCTATCCTGCCAGGCAGGCAATCCTTTATTGCCCTTTATGAAAAAATAATGGAATTTTCTACCACTCCCTCTCCAAATTGTTCTCTTTGTGAGTCTTGATAAATTTGCCATGAGTGCTATTTGAAGAAGGAATAGTCAATGAAGCATAGCTCTGTAAAGAGTTGAACACAATTTTTTGATGTGGCAAGTTGTCGACTTCAGTAGAGAATTGTTACCTTGGGAAGGCTTATAGGACTGAAGTCCCTACCTCCAGCAGGAGGTGCCAGGTGAGGGAGACCTTTACAGGAGCAATGCATTAATGTACCATCTTAAGCATGTGAACAAAACCCTGAGAGGATGTAGAGGTTTAAAAATAAATGGCTATTTTTTCATGCTGCAAAGATATAAGTGCATTAGGAGAAAGGGCTTTACAAGCTAAAGGAATCCATAATTCATCCCCTGGAGGACAGAAGAAGCTGAATGTGGAAAAGCTCTTATGTGAAGAACAGCTACAGATACACCATGGCCAGAATTTAGTTGGTGTGATATGCATGCAACTGTGGAAGCAGTTGGACATTTTTTTTTGTGCCACATAGAAAGGCCATATTCAGTATTATGTCGAAAAAGGAGAATTGCACACTCAATCCTGTTGCTTGGGCTGATGAGCATTCGGTGCATCATACTTTGCTTTGTTTTCAGTTGCAAATCATTGGCATTCAACACCAGACCTGTGTAGTACAACAAATGTGTAACTTTGCATGGGGAAATTTTAAGAATCCCGCCTACGGTACCATCTCAGCATTTGTTTCTCTTGCAAAGTACGCCATGATACAGTAGATCTTCATTAACTGGAATTCAAGCAACCAGAATTTTTAAGCAACCAGGAAAAAAATACTACTTTTAAAACTTTTCATAAATTAAAACAAAATCAATTTAACTATATTTTAACTAAAATTGCATAGTGCATTCACAAAGCTATTTTAATAAAAGTTTCTCCTTTATTGGCATTTAATTACTGTATTTCAATAGTAATATCAAGTTAATACAGATTTTATGGTATGGTATGGTATGGTATGGTATAGTATAGTATGGTGTATAGCAGGGGTCCTCAAACTAAGGCCCGGGGGCCAAATGTGTGATCCATTAAAAATTATTTGTGTGATCCATTAAAAATTATTTGTGTGATCCATTAAAAATTATTCAAAGGTCATTACAAAATTGGGGGTGGCGGCACTGGTACTTTGTTTCTAAAGTATTCTTAGAGAAAATTTCATTAATAATAATAATAAAAAAAACTTTATTTATACCCCGCCTCCATCTCTCCAAGGGGACTCGGGGTGGCTAACATGAGGCCAAGCCCAACAGTTACAGTAAATCAAAAGAATACAACATAAAATCATAAATTTATTTATTTATTTATTTATTTCGGGCTTTTATATCCCGTCCTTTCTCAACCTCCGCAGAGGGACTCAAAACAGCTAAGAGGGACTCAGGATGGCAACAAATACAACAAACAGAATACAATAAAATCAAATAAAATAATATAAAATAAACACAAGGTGAAATGTAAATAACAAAACAATAACCAAGTGGGCAGGGCCAAATACAACGAATAGGATTTTTAAAACCCTGGGTGAGATGAATGAGTAGGGTGATATATCTGGTGGGAGGTTCAGATGGGACCTATTCAGTGGGATTTAGTTCACTGAAGGGTGAGATAAAGTGCATCAAAAGACATTATGTGCTGAATTGGTCAAGGTGAGGGACTTGTTATTTAATCCTCGAAGACACACCAGAACAACCAAGTTTTTAGACTCTTCTTGAAGACTAACAAAATTTTGTTACTATTTTGTTACAGTAATTGCTCATGCACGTGATTATTATTGGGGAAACTTCAGGGGTTCTTATCTCCCTCCTTTTAAAAGCTACTGGGGTGAAACTTGCTACAAGTGCAGAACACATTTACCACTGTTAGCCCACCAAATTTCAGAATGTTTCACTTATCCACAGATTTTGGCAAATTTTCAAAAGTTTTATAAACAACCTTTTTAATCATAAAGAAAATCTGTTTCTGGTTTCAAAGTGTTATTTCCTGTTTAATTGTGTAGTCCTTACTTTGAAAGTAGTTGTTTTACTCCAGAAACTTTACTTTTGTGGCAGAAACGTCACTAAATTGGTGGAGACTCAACAAAGCAAAATGTGCTATATATATGTGAGGCAGCATAACTTCCTTTTTTTAAAGGTGCGCCGTTCAGTCGGTTGAAGACGTAGCAGAGTGCCAGTGGTCTCGTTCGAGAGGTGGGAGTATAAAGTTTTGTCCTGACACAGTTCAGTTGCCATCATGCGTTGGAACAGTGAGGAGCGTGCTTTTGCCGTTGAGGCCTACTTTTCGAGCGGATTTGGAGTGGCYRGCCCACTTTCCAGATTTAGCCCCTTGTGATTTTTTTTCTATGGGGTTTATTGAAATCCCATGTTTATGTGAACTGTCCAAGGACCCTACAAGATTTGAAGACCAACATCCAGGAAGAAATTGCCAACATAATGCCTGCTATGCTGGCAAGAGTCGTGACAAATGCCAGAAATCGGTTTACTCAGTGTATGGAGAATGGGGGAYGTCACCTACCTAATTTGATCTTCAAAACTACATAAAGCAAAACTAGGTATGCACCTACATTATAAAAAAAAATATGTGAATGATGATGTCATCTTGCCAGGTAGCTGAAAATTTGGCATCGAATTGCTACCAAATGTAAGCCGTCCTGAGTCCCCCTTCAGGGGTTGAGAAGGAACGGGATAGAAATACCGGAAATAAATAATAAAATAAATAAACTACCCTGCAATCTACATTAGAACATGCATCTTATTGGCAATGGAGGGTACCACCACATTATAGAATAAATACAGATTGACACCAGTTTAACTGTCATGGCTTAGGGTAAGGAAATCTTGGGAGCTGAAGTTTTACATGGATTTTAACCTTCTCTGCCTAAGAATATTGGTCTTTCCCCAAATCACAACTCCAATGCTTTGATTACATTGAGCCATAGTAATTAACATGATGTCAACCTTCATTAATTCTATAGTGCAGATATACCCTAAGTTTCCATTTTTGCAGGTGGTATTAATAAAAGCAACACCACCAGAACACGAAGTCCTTTTTCAGTCCTGTGATAGGTGTGTAGGAGGGAGAATGAATGCTATAAATATTGAAAAGCCACCCAGAGCCTGGCTGCTGGAGAATGAATGGAGCTGACTGAAGCCGAGAGCTCATTAGGAAAACGGAATGACCGGTTGGTTGGAGCGTCTTGTTTGGTTTTCAGATGCATTTGTTCTGACATGATTAAAGAAGGAAGAGTAAAGAGTATCGCTAAAGTCAGCAGTGCCTCTGGCTATGCAATTAAGAGATCAGAAGTGACAGGTTTCCAGCCCAAGCCTGACAGGCCTTAGGTATGGCAAGAGGTAAAGAGAAAGAGACCAAACGATATCAGCTCCCTTGAGAAGGACTGACATAATCCTACTTTCTGGCTATGGAATCTGTTATAGTCACTCAAGGCATCTCAGTGATATTGCCCAGTCCTTACAACCCCTATCCAGGTTGAGTATCCCTTATTCAAAATGCTTGGGATCAGAAGTAATTTGGATGTAGGATTTTTTCAAATATTATAATACCTATATTTGCATATACTTATTGTGATGTCCTAGAGAGAGAACCCAAGTCTTAACATGAAACTCATTTACGTTTCATTTTACCCATCTAAATATAATTTTATCTAATATTTTAAGTAATATTTGCATGAAATCAAGGTTGTATGCATTGAACCTTCCAAAAGTAATAGTGTCACTATTTTTAACAACAACAATTCTTTATTGATTAGTCAATTTTGACCATATCAAAACATGTCACTATTTGGAATCTTTTGGATTTTGTAACATCTGAATAATATAGTATTACTGATAAAGGAATGAGCTGGATAGGTAGTATCATATTAAAATGCTACATTTGATATCTTACCCACTTCTCCCCAAGGGTTCCTATTGAAGTATTTTGTTACATTTACATTTAAACCAATCTCTCCTTTCTTTATATTTTTTCACTGAATATTGTTTGAAAGGATGGAAAGACTTGTTTCTGAATGTACACACACTCCGTCAGCTCACAAGCCAGTTTCAAGAATCCTCTTTCTACATTTCTTCTTCATGCCTTTAAGAAAAATAACTCTGACCCTGGTTGCAATTGGGCAAATTGGGTATCAGCTTAACTGTTGAAAAAGCTCATTGCCTTGCATGAATACTAGTGGATATTTACCACTAAAGAGAAGGTTGACTCAAGTGAGTTTTTAACTCTTAGGGAGTTTCCTGATGTTCCTAAAAGGTTATGGAGATTCCTGATGTTCCCAAAAGGTAATGGCATCTATTTTTCAAAACTTATAATGCAATCTTCTGCTTACTGTATTCCACTTTCCCACTGATTCACATCATCACACAGTAGACATATCCAAAGTCAATCAGCTTCTGATATCCAAAGTACAACAGCTTCATTTTCATCAACTTGTCTCCTGGGGAGTTCATGGTTGATTTGCTCTAGGACCCATTTTATTTGTATTTTTAGCAGTCCATGCTATCTATAGAAGCTTAAGCGCCATATTTGCTAAAGCACCATATTTTAAATATGTTGAGTTCCTTTCAGCTTTTTCTGCAATCCAGCTTTTGGCACATAATGATGGTGGGTAAGTTGACAAAGGCAATGGGAAAAGACAGAAACTGGAAAAGACAGTGAGATGCCACCAGCTTGCAATAATCCCCACTATTCTTGAATAATCCCACCCCTGAAAGTCCTCCTTCCTTCCAAGTTTGTGAGGATATAGCACCCAGGCATATATTCACTCACTCAGCCCACTTATATGCCAAAAGCAATTACAAAGAATAAAAAAGAGATTTGACTTTCATACGGTCCCATTAATATAACAGGGATTTGTGGTCACCTCCCCCCCCCCCAAAAAAAAATAGTGATTAATGCAAAATTAATAAAGCTGGCTTGTCTGTGAACAAGCAATTCATTTCAAAGTCTTGATGTGAGTGAATTTCTGTTGTTTGGGCTTCATGCTGTGAAATGTGATGCAAGAAAAAGAAATGAGTATTTTGGCATTAACCCTAACCAGCCTCATGTGGCTGGCAAAACATGGGATACTCATTCATACAGTAGTCGTCCTGCCGCATTTGCAGTTTTGACTTTTCCAAATGTGAGTGTTTACAGATTTTATTTAAAATGTTCTCTGTAGGCATATCTGGATAAATCAACTTTTTGGAAGACCAAGAAACTTCTATAGAGAACACATTTCTATGAATCTCTAGGTCTTCCAATGCAATTCTATGTTCAGCTTCCAGTAGAAGAACTAGTAATACCTGGATAATAAAATCACATTTTTTACCATAGAGAGGTGTTCTCTTGGGTAAAAAAATAGCAATTTCATTATTCATAGTTTCCATTTTCATGTACCCCTAATCCAGGGGTCTCAAACTCATTTTCATTGAGGACCATGTCAGTCTTATGGCTGCCTCCAAAGAGCTGTTGAATCCATGGACATAGACTCCATGGATGCAGAAGGCCAACTATAATTTGTCAGGGCTCTTCAGTTTTCCCCCAGTTTGTGTCCCCACATGCTATTGAACAACAATTCCCATCATCTTAATTAATCCACCAAATGGACTGGGGATAATGGGAATTGAAACCTAACAGCCCTTGTGGCACTAAGGCTGAAGAAAGGTTAAAGGATCTTTTTAAAGTCAGACATCCTGTTCAAAAGCCTTGCATCTAAATGCAAGCCCCACTCTCCAGACCAAACCGAACAAACCGTAGCCTTCCTGATATTACTGTATCACAACTCCCATCAGCTGTAGTCATGATGTCTACTGATGAGGAATATAGGAGCTGTAGTCCAGGATCTGGAGGCCTACATAAAAGGACATAGCAGGTTGGACTCATGGTTTTTGAGTTTGACGCATGTGCCATCCACATGTGGATGGCTAATGTAGTATCATCCTGAGCAGCAGTGCCCAATATCCCTTATCACTAGTCATGTTAGGTGGAGATAATCGGAGCTCTAGTTCAAACCATCAAGACCACATCAGGCTGGGAAAATTTTACCAGGATGGTTAAATAACAAATGGATCTTCCTTCCTGCCCTCTGCTCAGCAACTTCATGTTTTCCATGTTTCAAACACAGATTGGAAACAGTTTTCAGGGGGAGGGAGGTGTTTAATGTTTTGGCTTGGATTGCATATCCCTTATCCAAAATATTTGGGTCCAGATTTTTTGATTTTTTTTTGTATTTCAAATAAAGTTAGTTATTGGTTCTTAGAATATTTGCAAATATAAAATGAGATCTGTTGGGAACAGAATCCACATCTAAACATGAAAGTCATTTACATTTCTCATGTTTTGTTTTGTTTTTTGTCGTGTCAGGAGCAACTTGAGATACTGTAAGTTGCTTCTGGTGTGAGAGAATTGGCTGTCTGCAAGGACATTGCACAGGGGACACTGGGATGTTTCGATGTTTTTACCATTCTTGCGGGAGGCTTCTCTCATGTCCTCACATGAGCTGATAAAAGGAGCTCAGCTCATCCGTGCTCTCCCTGGATTCGAACCTGCGACCTGTTGGTCTTCAGTCCTGCCGGCACACTGCGCTACCAGGGGGTCCATTTCTCATGTATCTTATGCACATAGCCTGAAAATACTACCACGCACTATGTTTTGCATACTTTTGTGCATGCAAAACAATGTTGGTGTTGTTACTGTTATTTCCCACCCATGTCTCCCCAAGGCTCGAAGCAGGTAAGATATATATTGGATAATCAGTGAACCCTGTCATCACTCTCTCAACCATGCAAGTGGACAGTTTTGGATTTCAGTGCATTTTGGATTTCTGGATAAGAAATTCTAAGCCTGAATTGTATCTTAATAAATCAATATGTGACATTACTTTAACTGCCATGGCTCAATGCTATACAATCCTGGAAGTTGACTTGAGTGACACACCAGCACACTTTTGCAGGGAAGGCTAACAACATTGTAAAACTACAACTCCCATAATTCCATAGCCTTGAGCCTCAGCAATTAAAATAGGTCAATCTTCATGAATTCTACAGTCTAACCACACCCCTAGTTTTAGTTATGTAGGGTTTTTTCTTTGCTTTGCTTTTTGTTGTTTGTTTGAATGTTTATTATATTGCGAAGTTAGAGGGTAAAAATTAATTGAAATATAATGTAATGGAAGGACTGCCTGGCAGGATCTCTTGCAATACCAAGGCAATATCGGTTTAGCTTGGTCTCCTACTGTACACTTCTGCAGGCTATGTGGAATTTTTGAAAGTCAATCGCTTTTCTCCAAGGCACAAATCAACAGTCTACCTGATGAGGCTAAACTGTCAAGCACCAAAACAAAACAAAATATAAATCCAACCTCTTGCTGACCAAACTTCTCTTTCTAGCTGACTGGGGAATTGCTCAGCTTCCTTGGTTATGCTTACTATGAATTTTGTTCATGTCTGTCTTGTCAGGGGAGTCTCAAGAAGCATTGGGCCCTTCATGTCAGAATGATCAGGAATGAGCAAGCAATAATTTGACCTTGCATGCCCTAATCCTCTGCCCCCTTTTTATGCTGTGTTAATCCGGAATGAGATGTGGTCTGAATGATAGACAACCCATAAACTCAGAGGATCAAAAGTAGAGTTGAAGAAGTGTTGGTGTGGGACTCATGGGCATCAAATGAGGATCAAAAGTGGACTTGAGGAAGGTGTGGCATGGGTCCTATGAGCATTTTAGTCCAACCACATGTGGAGGGATAAGGTAAGCTCCTGCTATTAGCTCTAGCTCCTGCCAACATACCAGTTTGAAAACATACAAATGTGAGGAGATCAATAGGTACCGATCTGGTGGGAAAAGACAAAAACATGCTCCAAGCGGTCATGTCAGCCTGTGACGGTGCAAGTCGTGCCACCTATGAGTAGAACTGTTAGTTGCAAGATTTAAACTGTTGTATCATGCTTAATCCTGCCCCCTTTTACCCTGCTTATGTATAGTTGTATAGATTGGTTACTTATAGCTGTCAATCAGTACTGTTTGGCTCCACCTCTTCCTGCAGGAGGGGAGTGCTTCCTTTCTTTTCATTCTGCCATCAGAGTTCCTACCATATGGACGTAAGAGATTTGACTCTAAAAGACCCTGATTTAAATTGCCTCTTAGCACCAGTTCTGAGGTTTTTTACCCTTGAGACTTGTGCTTCATGTTCAGACCAACCTGAATGACATTGGAAGTCTCAAGCGCCTTCAAACCGGTTCTTTTGGCACCAAAGGAAGATCCTGAGTCTTCAAAGCATAGGCCATCTGAACTGGGGTTGTGGTTTGCTCCGGCATTCACAGCCATTGAGGAAAGATGAAACTTGGTGAGGCTTCTCAGCTTCAAACCCCTTGGACCCAGGACTAACTGAGACTGTAACATATATTTTCCTTCACCCCTCTGAAGTTTCCAGCTCATTGCTTTAAGAAATAACTCTTTGTGATCAATAAAACTTATTTTGAGTTATTTACAGCGTTTTGGGTTTTTGAGAGTTCCAGTTTCCTATAGGAGGGCAAGAAGCAATCCCCTGGGGGAAAGATGCCACGTTCATCCCTCCTTCATTAAGAATAATAGCCCCCAAGCGTGACAGCACACAGCCACATGACCAGGAGGTGAGTATGGACATAGGCTTCTCAGCTTGGAAATGGAGAAAGAGCACCTCTACCAGAGCCAAAGATGAGCACTGCCTCCAGAGCTGGAAATGAAAGGAAAAGCCTTAGCCTTTGTCTGTGTATTTGTGTCTCATTGTATGTCATTATAACAAGACATTGAATATTTGCCTGTGTCTGTTTATATACTGTAATCCTCTCTGAGTCCCTCTTGGATAGAAGGGTGGGATATAAATAAAGCGCTACTATCCTATTACGTAACACAGTGGGATATATTGAATATATATATGGGCAAAATAGGAAATGCTGTAAGTTCAGCATATCCTCCAATATTTCACAGATAAAACAAGGACAAGCAACATCAGACTATGGCCAAGATGGTAAATATTATTCAGAAGGAAGAACACACAAGTTAGGAGAAGCTGCAGCAGTATGCTTTTGCCTGAGTCTACTGGGAACACGCTAGTGCTCTGTCCTCTCCTCTCTTTCAGTTAATTCAGTCCTCTTTTGAGTTTGCACAGTTTGCAGAAACTAAAAAAAAACTGAGGATAAAAGGAGAAAGTGGAAGCAAGAGGAAGAGGAATATTTTTAAAGTACCTGAAAAAGTGGGATGATAGAGAATTGATTGGTACCGTCCCTGCCAAACTGGGGCAGTTGGATGGTAAGCTCTGCTATAAGTACTGCACAACAAAGACTGATAGCAATACTTTGTTGAGGCAAAACAGCAACTTTGCAAGAAGATTTCTTCCTATTTTAATCTATAAAATGTCAGAAAGATTCAAGGGTGGGCATCAGGATCTCTTAAACGTTGAGATAAGCAAGCTTATCCTAAATTTTAGATAAGATCCTTCCTCTCACTGGCATACTCATTCCCACCTTATTTTGCCTGGGGGGAAAGGATAGTATTACAAATCTTGACACTACATTTCATAGAATCATAGACTCATTGAATTGGAAGAGACCTTGTGGGCCATCCAGTCCAACCTCCTGCCAAGAAGCAGGAAAATCTCATTCAAAGCACCCCCAACAGATAGCCTGCCACCTGGTTGGTTAGTTTCATATTCAATCAATTGTTGGATGGGGAATCACACATTGATAAGATATATTGACCAAATGGGTTTGACAACAGGTTATTAGCCAATATCTGTATTTTTCTTTTTTACCCACACAGCGTTTCTTCATTAACAAAATCAGTTTAGCAGGTGGATGTTATTGCCCTTCTCTTTAAGATGGCCAATGTGGTGTAGTAGTTTGAATATTGTACACATCCTCTGGAATCAGGATCATAGAGCTGGAAGAGACCTCAGGGGCCATCCAGTCCAACCCCCTGCCAAGAAGCAGGACAATCACATTCAAAGCACCCCCAACAGATGGCCATCCAGCCTCTGTTTAAAAGCCTCCATAGAAGGAGCCTCCGCCACACTTTGGGGTAGAGACGTCCACTGTTGAACAGCTCTCACAGTTAGGAAGGTCTTACTAATAATCAGCTGGAATCTCCTTTCCTGTAGTTTGAAGCCATTGCTCTGCATCCTAGACTCCAGGGCAGCAGAAAACAAGCTTGGAAAATCAGGGCTTGGATGCCTGCAATACCTATCACCTCCAAATAAATCTTGCTAAGATTGCCCCATAATAGTTCACCCTAAGATGGTCATAAATTTACTTGAAGGCTAGCCACACAGTTTTCAATAGCCAGGTACTCTCCAGGTTACCAATGACACTAGCTATCTGACATACGGATCATTTTGTCGCCAATGGCAGTCCTTGATGTTCTTGAAAGACCTTTCCCAACTCCAAAAAAGTTACTCTATCCCTAACCCTTATAGAAAGAAGATGGCATTTTCATTGAAGACTATTGGCATATTTGTACAAAGGGCAAGGTCTTTGACCTAAGATTTACTGAATGAGCCCCTCAATATGCATAGAGAATGCTAACTAAATGAAGGGACTACATGAGGACTTAATTTCCCATTTTTCCTGTGCAATTCTAATGTAATATTTTCTATTTATACCGCTACGATGTTGTCAAGGCTGGCTGTATTCCTGTAGTTATTATTCCCAACGTCTCTGGCTTTCTCCTCTCTTCTACACACACTGTTAGAAATGTTTTCTTCATCTGGCAATCGTATTGCCTGACATTTTGTCTGCTAACTGCGGAGTAGTGTAGAACCTCAAGATTAAAAGGTTTGCATTGTGTTCCTGTCAGTACCATGGCGAGGTTTTCCCAGAGCTAAACAGCCTTGGCTCATTATTTCTGCTCTCTCGCTCTCTTTTTTTCCCCTTCTCTTGTCATAATATTGCCTCCAAAGAGTTACTTAATCCCAGTGCTGCCAACATATTACAAGACAGCAGCCTTTGATTTCAGATCTACTCTTAAAATGGTGGTCCATGTGTGAGATGCCAACCTACCTTTCAGAGAGAAATGCTTGCAAGGTGACAACTCTAATCAATGTCATTGGTTCTTTGGATGGTTCTCGTTGGTGATTTATTTATTTATTATATTTAAAATATTTATATCTTGACCTACATCTATGGATTTCAGGGAAACATATAATAAAATCTGTTTTGGAAAATAAACAACAGGGGCCTATAACCTGTTAATACTCCTGAACACAGGAGACTAATTCAGTCAATGACATTTACATACCTACATGTTGACTCACCATTCAGCAATGCATGAGGATGGTAACCAAAATGGTCAATGGTCTGGAAACCATGAATCTCTATGAGGAGTGGCTTAGGGAGTTGGGTATGTTTCACCTGGAGAAGAGATGGTTAAGAGGTGACATGATAGCCATGTTTAAAAAGTTGGAAGGGTGTAATACTGAAGATGGGATAGACTTGTTTCCTGCTATTTCAGAGGCTAGGGCCACTTCCACACAGCTGAATAAAATCTCACATTTTCTGCTTTGAACTAGAATATATGTTCATATATATATATATTAGGCCTGTTTGATCAAGAAAAAAATTGTTTCTAAAATCGATTTGTAATTGGGGTGTTTTTTTGTTTCGATATTTAAAATAATTACAAAACTTTCCAAAAAAAAGTTTCGGTATTTACGAAATTTCGTAAATATTTACAAAACATTTTGTAAAGATGGTGGACCCCCGCGCATGCGCAAAAACACTTCCGAAGCTTCGTTATTGGCGCGGGGTCGATTCGTTAAGGATATAACGAATCGATTCGTTAAAATGGCGGACGCGATCGCGCATGCGCAAAAGTGGCTTCCGAAACGTCGTTATTAAATACGATTCGATTCGATATTAAAATAATAACGAATCGATTCGTTAAAGCGAATATTTTGTATTTTTTTAACAATAAAAGGCAGGTATTTTTAGAAAATATTCAAAAATGGAAAATTAACCCAAAACTGGCCCTGATGTGGACCAAACACAGCCACGAGACAGGACAAACGAGAGCACACACCAACAGAAGAGTCTTTTCTTTTTTAGAATATTTTTTGTATTTTTTAACAATAAAAGGCAGGTATTTTTAGAAAATATTCAGAAATGGAAAATTAACCAAAAACTGGCCCTGATGTGGACCAAACACAGCCACGAGACAGGACAAATGAGAGCACACACCAACAGAAGAGTCTTTTCTTTTTTAGAATATTTTTTGTATTTTTAAGAATAAAAGACAGGTATTTTTAAAAAATATTCAGAAATGGAAACTTAACCAAAAACTGGCCCTGATGTGGACCAAACACAGCCACGAGACAGGGCAAATGAGAGCACACAGCAACAGAAGAGTCTTTTCTTTTTTTGGATATTTTTTGTATTTTTTAAGAATAAAAGGCAGGTATTTTTAGAAAATATTCAAAAATGGAAAATTAACCAAAAAATGGCCCTGATGTGGACCAAACACAGCCACGAGACAGGGCAAATGAGAGCACACACCAACAGAAGAGTTTTCTTTTTTAGAATATTTTTTGTATTTTTTTAAGAATAAAAGGCAGGTATTTTTAGAAAATATTCAGAAATGGAAACTTAACCAAAAACTGGCCCTGATGTGGACCAAACACAGCCACGAGACAGGACAAATGAGAGCACACACCAACAGAAGAGTCTTTTCTTTTTTAGAATATTTTTTGTATTTTTTAAGAATAAAAGGCAGGTATTTTTAGAAAATATTCAGAAATGGAAAATTAACCAAAAACTGGCCCTGATGTGGACCAAACACAGCCACGAGACAGGACAAACGAGAGCACACACCAACAGAAGAGTCTTTTCTTTTTAGAATATTTTTTGTATTTTTTAAGAATAAAAGGCAGGTATTTTTAGAAAATATTCAAAAATGGAAACTGAACCAAAAACTGGCCCTGATGTGGACTAAACACAGCCACGAGACAGAGCAAGTGAGAGCACACACCAACAGAAGAGTATTTTCTTTTTTTGGAATATTTTTGGTTTTTTTCAAGAATAAAAGGCAGGTATTTTTAGAAAATATTCAAAAATGGAAACTTAACCAAAAACTGGCCCTGATGTGGACCAAAAACAGCCACGAGACAGGGCAAATGAGAGCACACACCAACAGAAGAGTCTTTTCTTTTTTAGAATATTTTTTGTTTTTTAAGAATAAAAGGCAGGTATTTTTAGAAAATATTCAAAAATGGAAACTGAACCAAAAACTGGCCCTGATGTGGACCAAACACAGCCACGAGACAGAGCAAGTGAGAGCACACACCAACAGAAGAGTATTTTCTTTTTTTGGAATATTTTTGGTTTTTTAAGAATAAAAGGCAGGTATTTTTAGAAAATATTCAAAAATGGAAACTCAACAAAACTGGCCCTGATGAACAGCTAACACAGCCACGAGACAGAGCAAGTGAGAGCACACACCAACAGAAGAGTATTTTCTTTTTTTGGAATATTTTTGGTTTTTTTAAGAATAAAAGGCAGGTATTTTTAGAAAATATTCAAAAATGGAAACTTAACCAAAAACTGGCCCTGATGTGGACCAAACACAGCCACGAGACAGGGCAAGTGAGAGCACACACCAACAGAAGAGTATTTTCTTTTTTTGGAATATTTTTGGGTTTTTTTCAGAATAAAAGGCAGGTATTTTTAGAAAATATTCAAAAATGGAAAATCAACCCAAAAATGAATGGCCCTGATGAACAGCTAACAGCCAAAAGACAGGGCAGTCGAGAGCAACACCAACAGAAGAGTCTTCTCTTTTTTTAGAATATTTTTTGTATTTTTTTAAAGAATAAAAGACAGGTATTTTTTAAAAATATTCAAAAATGGAAAATCAACCCAAAAATGGCCCTGATGAACAGCTAACACAGCCACGAGACAGAGCAAGTGAGAGCACACACCAACAGAAGAGTATTTTCTTTTTTTGGAATATTTTTGGGTTTTTTTTAAGAATAAAAGGCAGGTATTTTTAGAAAATATTCAAAAATGGAAACTTAACCAAAAACTGGCCCTGATGTGGACTAAACACAGCCACGAGACAGGCAAGTGAGAGCACACACCAACAGAAGAGTATTTTCTTTTTTTGGAATATTTTTGGTTTTTTTTTCAGAATAAAAGGCAGGTATTTTTAGAAAATATTCAAAAATGGAAAATCAACCCAAAAATGAATGGCCCTGATGAACAGCTAACAGCCAAAAGACAGGGCAGTCGAGAGCAACACCAACAGAAGAGTCTTCTCTTTTTTTAGAATATTTTTTGTATTTTTTTAAAGAATAAAAGACAGGTATTTTTTAAAAATATTCAAAAATGGAAAATCAACCCAAAAATGGCCCTGATGAACAGCTAACACAGCCACGAGACAGAGCAAGTGAGAGCACACACCAACAGAAGAGTATTTTCTTTTTTTGGAATATTTTTGGTTTTTTTTAAGAATAAAAGGCAGGTATTTTTAGAAAATATTCAAAAATGGAAAATCAACCCAAAAATGAATGGCCCTGATGAACAGCTAACAGCCAAAAGACAGGGCAGTCGAGAGCAACACCAACAGAAGAGTCTTCCAACAAAGAAGAGTCTTTTTTCCAATGCAAGTCAGTCACAGTCAGACTTTAAGCCAACCCAAAGCAAGCCAAGCCAAGCAAGCAGCCCTCCCGTCCCGGACCTCTCTCCTCCCTCGCCTCCGCGCAAATGAGCTCTGCGGCCACGCGGAGCCGCTTTTAAAGGCCTTCCCGGCCAATAGGAAACAGCCACGCTGCACTGCTTGGGTGCTTGGGAGCGCCGGATTGGCTCCCAGCCACCAGCAGCCTGCACCCCATTAACGAAACGGGCGGAAGCTCGTAAAAACTATGGGGTTGCCGGTCTCGTTATTTTTAAACCCTTCCGGGTTTGAAAAAGTGCTTCAATATCGCTTCGGAAATGCCAAAAATAACGAATGTTTTCCGAATAACGGAATTAACGAACGAAACCGCACAGGCCTAATATATATATAGAATAGAATATGGTGGGGACGCGAGACAAGGCCTTTTCTGTGGTGGCCCCCCGACTCTAGAACACCCTCCCCAAAAATCTTAGACAGGCCCCTACATTGGCAGTCTTTAGAAAGAACTTGAAGACCTGGCTGTTCCGATGTGCCTTTCCAGAATAGGAAATCTCCAATACCAAGTCCCAGAAGCACTTTATTAGAACTAAGATTGCTGCACACCGCACACTGCACTTACCCTATAATCCTTACCTGTCACATCAGCACTTTTAATCCTGTACCCATTACTCTGGCCTGGCCCAGTTTTATTGTGTCTTGATGTATTGTTTATTGCTTGTTGTTTAATAATGCTTTACTTGTTTTTAATTTGCTTTAGGTTTTGTATTGTTATGTTGTGTTTTGAGGCCTTGGCCTTTGTAAGCCGCATCGAGTCCTTCGGGAGATGCTAGCGGGGTACAAATAAATAATAATAATAATAATAATAATAATAATAATAATAATAATAATATGGGACTGTGGACTTGGATAAACCAGTTGAAAGCAGATATTGTGGGGTTTTCTATCTTGATATTCCAGGTTATATGGCTGTGTGGAAGGGTCTTAGGCAGGGCCGTAACCAGAAAAAAAATTCAGGAGGGGTTGAAATTTGGGGGGGGGGTTTGAAAATTTTGGGGGGGGGGGTTGAAACCTGCCTCCTAGCTCACGCTGAAGCAAAGAGCACAGCAGGGGGCAGAGCAGCCTTCAATAGCCTGCAGCTCCACCCCTGTCAACCACCTCCACCAAGTCTGGCCTCCTTTATTTATTTATTTATTATTCAAACTTCTATGCCACCACTCCCCTGGGGCTCGGAGCAGCTTACAAGAACAGGCTAAAATCAAACACAATTTAAAAACAATTTAAAACAATTTAAAAACAGCAATATCAAAGATCAAAGACCTGTTGAAACAGATGTTTTACATGCCCTGCGGAAAGCTGATAAGTCCCGCAAGGCATGGACTTCAGGTGACAGAGTATTCCAGAGTGATGGCGCCACTGGTGTAAAGGCTCTGCGTGTGGTTGCTGTTAGACACAAGGTCTTAACATTGGGAATTTCCAACAAATCTTGGTCCTCAGAACGGAGGGATCTCTGGGGTTGGTAGGGGGTGAGGTGGTCCCTCAGGTACATCGGCCCCAGACCATGCAAGGCCTTAAAGGTGAGTACCATCACCTTTAATGAGAGCATTCAACACACACACCCCCAACTTGGTTGCTTCACTACATCGGCTATTGCTGCAAGTAATGACAGTGTGAATAAATTGTCAATATTTGCTTGAGATAGTGCTTGCAGTTCTGGAGGGACTCTTAATTTTTTGCATCTCATAGACTTAGCATGGGGATGGTTAACCAGTTAAAACTCATGAGTAAACCAGGCCTGATCCTAGGACACAAAGCAATGGATTCAAACTTCAGGAAAAGAGATTCCAGCTGGATATTAGAAAGAACTTTCTGATGACAGGAACTGTTCAACAATGAAATCTGCTGCCTGGGAGTGTTACAGACTCTCTTTCTCTGGAGATTTCTCTGGAGATTTTAAAGCAGAGGCTGAATGGTCGTCTGTCCAGAGCGTTTTGATTGTGCATTTCTGCATGGCTGAAGGGGGTTGGACTGGATGACCTTTGATGTCTCTTACACTTCTGATTCTATGAATCAAACCAAGAAGAGGCCAGCTGATAACAATAATTGTAAAGGTTTTTACTGTATTACATTATTTATTGCACTTATATACCACTTTTCTCACCCCTGCAGGTGTCTCAAAGAGGTTCACAACATAATCAATGGCAAAATGCAATGCCTCACACAAACAAACTTCACAAATCAAATCAACAATGATTAACAATAGATTAAAACCATTACACTACGCAACACCAATGTAGGATTGCACCTTAAGACATTACTTCTAGCTTTTAGAACCTGTTCACACATTGCTCTCAAAGCTACTTTGGGACATACAAAAAGAGGAATGTTTGTAAAAATTTCCATATATTAACCTGCCTCGTGGGAGTGAGTGTACCTTGAAGGGGAGGAAACATATACTGCATGAAAAATATGTATGAGCTTCTTTGTGGGAATAGAGAAATGTTCCTCAGCCTGGTACAGAACCTGAACAGAATGCCGCTGGGATAATGACAGAGGCAGCAAGAGGAAAACTGTCAGGTCTACATATCCCAACTTGTGCATCATGACAGCCGTCTTGTTAAGGTAAAAAAAAATCCATCTGTTAATCTATGCTGACTTTGTCATGCCCATTCATCTGAAAAGGAAGCACAAGTTGCTGAGATCATGAACACAGGAAGTTCTTACCTCCAATCAATAGACATTATTTCCTCCCAGCGCGACACAGTTGAAGCCAATTCCACCGGTACAAGCAATCATTAATGTGTTGTGTTATTTTAACACACTTGCCAAATAGGAAGGTTCCCCTCAAAAAGATTAATTGATTTACTCCGTGCCTGTAGATAGGCTCTAAAACAGAACAGAGGGAGCATTCAGTGCAATCTTATAGCCATGCTAGTATAGCGTAATACCAGCCTTCTGCAGAATACAAAGGATGGAAAGAATATCCAAAATATTTGAAAAAATATTTCTCAAGAAATTTGAATGTCAAGAAATTCTGATGAACAGGACTCACAAAAATCTTCACAGTTCGGCACAAAATTTGCAAAAGATACCACGAGTGAATATTGCACAGAATAGGGTTGCTGTGAGTTTTCCACGCTGTATAGCCATGTTCCAGAATCATTCTTTCCTGACATTTCGCCCACATCTATGGCAGGCATCCTCAGAGCTTGTGAGGTCTGTTGGAAACTAGGCAATTGAGGTTTATATATCTGTGGAATGTCCAGAGTGAGAGAAAGAACTTTTGTCTGTTTGAGGCAGGTGTGAATGTTGCAGTTGGCCACCTTGATTAGCATCGAATGGCCTTGCAGCGTCAAAGCCTGGCTGGTTGCTGTCTGGGGGGATCCGGGGGATCCTTTGTTGGGAGGTGTTAACTGGCTTTTTAAGTGTTGTTCTTTATTTAGTGTCCTGATTTTAGAGGTTTTTTTAACACTGGTAGTCAGATTTTGTTCATTTTCATGGGTTCCTTCTTTCTGTTGAAATTGTCCACATGCTTGTGGATTTCAATGGCTTCTCTGTGTAGCCCAGATGTTTTGGATTTCTGGGATTTGAAGGCCAAAACACTGGGAGCCCACATGGTAGTTTTAAGAGTGGTCCAGCATTTTTGAGTTCTCAAATAATATGCTATGTTAATATTATATGTGGGTGAAATGTCAGGAAAGAATGCTTCTGGAACATGACCACACAGCCTGGAAAGCTTCCAGCAACCTTGTGATTCCAGCCATGAAAGCCTTCGACAACGCATTGCACAGAATAAGTCCCAAACTGTGATGGGTATTTGAAGACGGTACAAAGATTGACTTGCAGCAAGACACAAAAGGTTAAAATGTATTGTTCCCTTCGACAACAACACGAGCCAACAATTATGTCCCTATAGAATGCTGACATTGTGCAACCAGTTGTATTATCTGCCAATGATCATTCTTATTGTCTGACCATGCAATGGGGAATTCATTGAAAACAAGGAGAGATAGCTCATGCACTGTCATAGAATCATAGAATCAAAGAGTTGGAAGAGACCTCATGGGCCATCCAGTCCAATCCCCTGCCAAGAAGCAGGAATGTTGCATTCAAATCACCCCTGACAGATGGCCATCCAGCCTCTGCTTAAAAGCTTCCAAAGAAGGAGCCTCCACCACACTCCGGGGCAGAGAGTTCCACTACTGAACGGCTCTCACAGTCAGGAAGTTCTTCCTAATGTTCAGATGTCCAAGAAGGTTCGATCACATGCAAAATGGCTATATGCAATTGTGCATGGAAGTCCACTTACTGTTAACTGAGTACCCCAGGCCCCATCAATAATGCTATATTATCCAGGTTCTGAATTCAGATTATCTGCTTTGAACTGGATTATATGGTAGTGTAGACTAATAATCCAGTTCAAAGCAGATAATATGGATTCAGAAACAAGGATTATATGGCAGTGTAGATCCATCCTCAGTTGCCTCAAAAGTACAACAGCATGCCTTAAAATTCTGTTATTTTATTTTCACCTTCTCCTTATAGTAGACACTGAGTTAGCCAGAACAATCATTGTTATTATTTACTTACTTTATTTTTATCCTACCTATCTTCCAATATAAGGAGTTACGGTGGCTAGCAACACACATGACACAATATATTGTCGAAGGCTTTCATGGTTGGAATCACTGGGTTGTTGTAGGTTTTTTTGGGCTATATGGCCATGTTCTAGATGCATTCTCTCCTGACGTTTCGCCTGCATCTATTGCAAGCATCCTTAGAGGTAGTGAGGTCACCTCACTACCTCTGAGGATACTTGCCATAGATGCAGGCAAAACGTCAGGAGAGAATGCCTCTAGAACATGGCCATATAGCCCAAAAAAACCTACAACAACCCAATGACACAATACAATTAAAACAAAGGAAATGCATTAAAATATGAATATAAAAGTTGAAATAAACAATTAAATCCTTTGTGTCATCAAACTAAGGAATATTAAAATACATTTTAAACTACACTTAAAAACTACACAAGGCACAACTTGCAATCACAAGGCACAGTGGAACATTGAGGGAGCAAGCTTGTTTTCTGCTTCCCTGGAGACTAGGATGTGGAACAATGGCTTCAAACTACAAGAGAGGAGATTCCATCTGAACATGAGGAAGAACTTCCTGACTGTAAGAGCTGTTCAGCAGAGGAACTCTCTGCCCCAGAGTGTGGTGAAGGCTCCTTCTTTGGAAGCTTTTAAACAGAGGCTGGATGGCCATCTGTCAGGCATGCTTTGAATGCGATTTTCCTGCTTCTTGGCAGGGGGTTGGACTGGATGGCCCATGAGGTCTCTTCCAACTCTATGATTCTATGCTTTCTGTCCTAATCCACTTCCACCACCATTGGCAGAATGCATCAATTCCACACTAAGACCCATTATGTAGCATGACTTATGCATACATACATTCCCAAGAGACATATGATGTAAGTACTCAGTCTTTGCACGCAACGTTGAATGCTAATCTCACATACTGATGAGGTCAATTGTCAGGTAAACACGCAAAAAACCCTATAGCTTAACACATTTAGTTGGAAGGAAGTCTTACCGGACTCAGTGAAATTAATGTTCAGGTGAATGTACCCTGAGGTACCCCTTTCGTTTCCTTATATAACCTCCAGCTGAAACACTTGATCATTTCCTTCGCTTCCCTTCCCTTTGCACTGTTTTGCCATGTCAGATCAAGGCAGCTGTACTTGGGTTTATTTCATGGCTGAGGGGAGCCTACTGCCAGAATAAACGAATGCAGCCAATTTACTCTGCTTTTAAAGAGGTATCCATCTACAATTCCTCTAAACTTCTGAGCTCCTGTCAGTCTTGCTTTAGATGAGATGGATTGAAGACAGGTGATTAGTGAAACCGGCCAAAGTCGTTCAGGAAGCAGTGACAGTGGGAAGCATCCATAGCACAGTGACATTATATCCACTCCTGTGCTAAGCCCAGACTTTGAGTACTAAAACTATTTGGGAAAGGGTTAATTCCTATGGATAGTACCTTCAAAATATGGATTAACACCTAAAGCTGATATTCACCTGCACTGGTATGGAAGCCACCAGAGAAGTGTATCACTCAATTTCAAGAAGGTCTTCAGGCCTCACCTTTTCAATTTGTTCTCAACCAATCAGACTGTGGAAGTGGGGTGTTAACCTTCCAGATGTTCTTGACTCCAGTTCTCATCATCCACCACAAATAGCTAGGAGGTTTGTTGAGAGTCCCATAACATTTGGAGGCTAGCAGGTTGTCCATACCTAATTTGGTCTGGTGATTTGTATTTCTTAGGTGTGTCAAACTCATTTTCATCAATGGCGACATCAGCATTTTTCTTGTCTTCAAGGGGCCGTTGTATCCATAGGGTCAACTTTTTACATAGTGTCAGTGCCCTTTTGTTTTTATCTGATCTGGGTCTATGACAGCGCAAGTGGCGCCACCTATGTGTAGAACTGTTAGTTGCAAGATTTAAACTGTTGTATCATGCTTAATCCTGCCTTTTTACCCTGCTTATGTATAGTGGGATGGATTGGTTACTTATAGCTGTCAATCAGTACTGTTTGGCTCCACCTCTTCCTGCAGGAGGGGAGTGCTTCCTTTCTTTTCATTCTGCCATCAGAGTTTCTACCAGATGGACGTGAGTAAGAGACTTGACTCTAAAAGACCCTGATTTAAATTACCTCTCAGCACCAGTTCTGAGGTTTTTTACCCTTGAGACTTGTGCTTCATGTTCAGACCAACCTGAACGACGTTGGAAGTCTCAAGCACCTTCAAACCGATTCTTTTGGCACCAAAGGAAGATCCTGAGTCTTCAAACATAGGCCATCTGAACTGGGGTTGTGGTTTGCTCCGGCATTCACAGCCATTGAGGAAAGAGGAAACTTGGTGAGGCTTCTCAGCTTCAAACCTTGGACCCAGGACTAACTGAGACTGTAACGTATATTTTCCTTCACCCCTCTGAAGTTTCCAGCACTTGTGGCTTTGAGGTTGGGGAAAGGTTAAAGGATCTTTTAAAGTGAGACATCATATCCTGCAGCCTTATATTTAAATTCAAACCCTACTATCCTGACTAAATGGAACCAATTGCATCCTTACACATGTTACGGTGTCACAACTCGAATCAGTTATAGTCAAAATCATGCCGCATTATCACGGGGTATCTGCACCCTACACCACTGGAGAAATTACACTGTTTAGCTGGTATTGCACCACCTGACATCCATTGGGAAGTAGCAGCCAATAGTAAAAGGACCAAGGCAGTGACATCTCCAGCTCATCCCCTGTTTGGGTATCAGCCAGCACGTCAACAACTTAAATCTAGACATAGTTTTCTAAGATCTACAGAGACACTCGCTGGAACACCTCAGCAAGCGAGAGTCCAAAAGTGGCAGGCTCAAACCCAGAACCTCAACCAATGGCTGATACCAAATGAGAGACTCCCCCCTGGGCACACAGAAAACTGGGCGACTTGGAAAGCGCTGAACAGACTACGCTCTGGCACCACGAGATGCAGAGCCAACCTTCAGAAATGGGGCTACAAAGTGGAATCCATGACATGCGAGTGTGGAGAAGAGCAAACCACTAGACCACCTGCTGCAATGCAACCTGAGCCCTGCCACATGCACAATGGAGGACCTTCTTGCAGAAACACCAGAGGCACTCCAAGTGACCAGCTACTGGTCAAAGGACATTTAATCAACTACCAAGCTTGCAAACTTTGTTTGTTTGTTTGTTTGTTTGTTTGTTTGTTAAAAATGCAGTACAACTGTTTGGTTTGCTCCTGACACAATAAATGAATAAATAATGTATTATGATGAGGAATACAGCAGTTTAATTTCAGCCTACAAACATGAATGATCTACTGTGCTTGCAATACATTTCTGTAAGAAAGGCATTACTAAATTACACGATGAGTGTAATTTTGTGGTGCAATTGTAACTGCTAGTTGCTTTCATACTTATGAATGTTTTTCACTAAATAATAAAGGAGGCATCTCACTTGTTAGCTGAGAGGAGATGTAAGATGTCTCCTTTATCATTTATCTCATTTGTTAGCTGGAGCCCCCAGTGGCACAGTGCTGGCAGGACTGAAGACCGACAGGTCACAGGTTCAAATCGAGGAAGAGCGCGGATGAGCTGCCTCTGTCAGCTCTAGCTCCTCATGCGAGAAACCTCCCACAAGGATGATAACACATCATAAAAACATCCAGGCATCCCCTGGGCAATGTTCTTGCAGACAGCCAATTCTCTCACACCAGAAGCGACTTGCAGTTTCTCAAATGGCTCCTGACAAGACAAAAAAGAAACAACCTTGTTAGCTGGAATGATAAATTGGTTTGATAATTGGACTGCTACTCTGGCCCCATCTACACTGCCATATAGTCCAGTATCAGATTCAAGATTACCTGCTTTGAAATTGATTATATGACAGTGTAGATCCAGCTACAGACCAAGAAAACCTCGTGATAGGTTCACTTCAGCATTGTTGGAAATTATTTGAAAGCACACAACAACTGCAATATCACATGGTTCAAAAATTATATTTTATAATGTACCGTATAAACCAGCCATGGGCAAACTTCAGCCCTCCAGATAGGCTGTTAGGAATTGTGGGAGTTGAAGTCCAAAACATCTGGAGGGCTGAAGTTTGCCCATGACATACATACATATATATATATATATATATATATATATATAGTTGTTGTTCATTCGTTCAGTCGTCTCCGACTCTTCGTGACTTCATGGACCAGCCCACGCCAGAGCTCCCTGTCGGCCGTCACCACCCCCAGCTCCTTCAAGTTCAGTCCAGTCACTTCAAGGATGCCATCCATCCAGGGGATGCCTGGATATATATATGATAATGCAAACAATACAACCACATTAAATAACAAAAAGTAAAAAGCATACAAACAAGAGGAAAAAAAGGAAAGGGGAATAAAATATAATGTTTTTAAATATTTAAGACAGTATGTATTAAATTTTTTATTTAATTTTAATATTATTGGAATTGCATGTTGCTCTAAGGCATTGAATAATTGCCTATATGTACGCCACCTTAAGTCCCCTTCAGGTTTGAGAAAGGTGGGGTAGAAATAGGGTAAAATTAATTAATTAATTAAATAAATTAATTAAATAATGCATGGCATCCAATCTCCCTTACTTTTTTTCCATGTCAGGAGCGACTTGGGGAAACTGCAAGTTGCTTCTGTGTTAGAGAATTGGCCATCTAAAAGGACGTTGCCCAAGGGGACATTGCCTGGATGTTTTGATGTTTTACCATCCTTGTGGGAGGCTTCTCTCATGTCCCCGCATGGGGAGCTGGAGCTAACAGACGGGAGCTCATCCACATTCTCCCTAGATTCGAACCTCCAACCTGTCGGTCTTCAGTCCGACTGGCACAAGGGTTTAACTCATTGCGCCATCAGGGGCTTCACCTCCCTTACAATAGCAATATCTATTTACTTACTTGACTTCTTATAGTACACACTTTATTATAATTTTATTTAAACTTCATACTTACGATACCAAGCTGGCCAATTCTAATTCCTGCAGATGTAAATCGAGAAGTCCTCAACAGGATTGTGGCCAACGTTATTATTATGCAAACTCCTTTGTCGGATTGCTTCATCCTTCTGCACAAAAAGAGTAGCAGTATTACCATAAATCCACATGTTAGAATATTTTTAAACATAAAGACATTCATCTTGCAGTCAGAAGACCAGCGCTACAGCTGAATTATTTGATATAGCTAGGAGTGGAACTGCACACTTCAATGCTCTGTAAACATCCCAGGTTTACACATGCATTTACTTCTGTCTTTAGGATTAGCCCTTTTCTTGCTCTGGTCACTCTCAGCAAACACAATGAGGAATATTAAAGAACTGTAGGCCCAATGCTAGACACCTTTAGAGGGATCCATAAGGTTTTACATTCTGACCCATATACACAATTTTTCCAGCATTTTATTGTTGGGATGCCTGATATTTTTTTTTGGTGATTATGTCAGACTATTTAAAGATGTAATCCTGAGGTGATGACTCCAGACTAAGTGGAAAACTGGGGAGAAGGGATGTTTTTCAAGCCCTCTATTCAGTGTTCACCCACTTTAAATGATCTCCTTTCACTATCCCAGGCATTCTTCCAACTCTGAAGGAAAAGATATGAATTCATCATGTCTAGCGGCAGAGGCAGATTGAAGACCCCCTATCCATCCCAACTGCCACTGCCCTTGTCATGGAGGGAGAGAAGAAACAGCCACCGGTCCATCGTGCCTAAGACCAGAAACAGATGAAATACCCTATTTTTCCATCCCAACTGCCACTGCCCTATCCTCAGAGCAATGTGGCATGGCTCCATCATGCCTAAGACCAAAAACAGATGAAGGCATTTGCTCCATCCCAACTGTCACTGCCCTATCCACAGAGGGAGAGAAGAGACGGGCACAGGTCCAGTATGCCTGTGCTGGTACGGCTGTACCAAAAGCTCCAACTTCCTTTTCTTTCTTCGAGTGTTTGCATGTATTCCAAAGTTCCATGCATTTTGCAATAAGGTGGCTTCCCTTGGTTTGCAATTATAGGGCCAATGACCCATCAATTATTGTTAAGTTTTGGTTCCGCCCCTTTCCCCAGGGCTCTGGGAGGAAAGGGAGCCATTTTAGGTCAGTCTTGCATTGGAAAGCTTAGTTACAGGACATGGATTAGCTCCACCTGTAGAGAAGCTTCATTTCTCACAGCATCCGGGGGAAATTCCGGGGGGAAACAGTTCCAAAGAACTCCAGCTGGAGAATCTACAAAGCCTTGACTGGTAGGTCTATTTGGGACCCAAGAAGCAGTTTGGCCGGGAGTAGAGCCCACACCAGCAAAGTTTAGAAAGTAGATTGCCCAAGGAGGGGTTAAAAAGGGTTTTCCTCTTAAAGAAAAGAAACAGTTCACGAAGCCAGTTGCCTGTCCCTTGTGGACAAGATTAAGAAAGCCACCAGTTGATTCAAAGCTTTGAAGCATTTGTTTAATTTGTTGAAGATCTAAGAAGTATTTGATTGTTTGTTGAAGACTTAAGCAATAATAAAGGACTTTCTTAAACCTTTCAAGCTTCTAAAGACTCTGTATAGGAAAATCCTTAGGGCCTCTCACTCGAGGCACCCCGGCTTCCCGCTGGGCACAAAGAGCACGTCCTATTCAAAAGCCAACTGCTATAGGCCCAGCACATGACAGCACAATGCCTAAGATCAGAAACCGATGAAAGATGCTATTTTCCATCCCAACTGCCACTGCCCAATCCACAGAGTGATCTGGACACCGCTCCATCATGCCTAAGACCAAAAACAGATGTAGGGCATTCTCTCCATCCCAACTGTCATTGCCCTATCCACAGAGGGAGAGAAGAGACGGGCACCAGTCCATCATGCCTAAGATCAGGAACAGATGAAAGACTCTATTTTTCCATCCCAACTGCCACTGCCCTATCCACAGAGCAATGTGGCATGGCTCCATCATGCCTAAGACCAAAAGCAGATGAAGGGCATTATCTCCATCCCAAGTGTCACTGCCCTATCCACGGAGAAAGAGAAGAGGCAGACAAAAGCCCATAATGGCTAAGACCAGAATCAGATGAGAGGTCTTCCTCTCCCACACTGCCATCTCCTTTTTCTTCTGTGTCATGTCTTAATTAGATTATGCTATTTTACTTGTTAAGCACCATGTACAGTGATTATGCTATATAAATAAACAAAGAGGAGGGGAGGTGGAGGAGGGAGGGGAAGAGGGGAGGAAGAAGAAGAAATAGTTTCTTATATTTTTCCTCTTCAGAGTGAGAAGCAGCTGGGGAGATCAATTTTGCCAAGTTTAATCTGCTCAGGGTTAATCTGCAGCGCAAGAGCTGACAGTCCTGCAAAGCACAGCTCAGTTCTATGCATGTGGGGGTCAGGAGAAAGATGGTTTGACTCAATGAAAGATGGAAGAGCCTTCCAAACTGTACTGTGACAAATTAGTGTGTCAGCTAGAGCCTCCAGTGGTGCAATGGGTTAAACCCTTGTGCTGGCAGGACTGCTGACTGACAGGTCAGTGATTCGACCAGGGAGAACTGGTTGAACTCCCTCAATCAGCTCCAGTTCCCCATGTGGGGACATGAGGGAAGCCCCCCACAAGGATGGTAAAACATCAAACATCAGGGCATCCCATGGGCAACGTCCTTGAAGACAGACAGTTCTTTCACACCAGAAGCGACTTGCAGTTTCTCAAGTTGCTACTGACATGGCAAAAAAGTGTGTCAGCTGCATTGTGTTGGTGCATCACATGAACATAATGAGAAACCTCTGAGTCTTTAAGGCCTTGCATGGTCTGGGGCCAATGTATCTGAGGGACCACCTCACCCCCTACCAACCCCAGAGATCCCTCCGTTCTGAGCACCAAGATCTATTGGAAATTCCCAGTGTCAAGACCTTGTGTCTAACAGCAACCAGACGCAGAGCCTTCACAGCAGTGGCACCATCACTCTGGAATATTCTGCCACCTGAAGTCCGTGCCTTGCGGGACTTACCAGCTTTCCGCAGGGCATGTAAGACATACCTGTTTCGACAGGCTTTTAATGTTTGATATTGCTGTTTTTAAATTGTTTTAAATGGCTTTTAAATTTGTTAGATTTTAGCCATTCTTGTAAGCCGCTTCGAGCCCCAGGGGAGTGGCGGCATATAAGTTCAAATAATAAATAAAATAAATAAAAAAATAAAATAAGCAATAAATCATATAGAAATAAAAGATTGTTTGTAAAATATGTTGCATACCCAAAGATTACATGATATTAATACATTATCTGGGCAGAGGCCACTAGGGGATGCTAGAGAAAGAATGATATTCCATGGGGGGGGATAGTTGAAGGAGAAAAACAATTTTCCTCATTTCCGCAGGTTATCCCCCCCCCCCCTTCCCATATCATAAATGAGAATTGTTTCCATGATGGGGAAATGGGAGGGGGAAATAACAGGAAAAGAGGGGGAAATGGCTTTCCTCCTTCAACCCAACCTCCTCCCCCATTAAATGGATTCTCCTTCTTTCATTAGCGCCCCCTTGTGGCCTCCGCATGGATAATGAAACAGTACCAATTTCATTATAACATTTTTTTAAAAATATGTATATAACAATTTTGTATGTCTCCTTATAGAATTATAGAATCATAGAGCTGGAAGAGACCTGGTGGGCCATCCAATCCAACCCCTTGCCAAGAAGCAAGAAAATTGCATTCAAAGCTCCATCCAGCCTCTGCTAAAAGCCTCCAAAGAAGGAGTCTCCAGCATACTCCAGGGCAGAGAATTCCACTGCTGAACAGCTCTCACAGTCAAGAAGTTCTTCCTAATGTTCAAGTGGAACCTCCTTTCCTGTAGTTTGAAAGTATTGTACCATTGTGTCCTAGTCTCCAGGGCAGCAGAAAACAAGCCTGTTTCCTCCTCCCTATGACTTCCCCTCACATCTTGATACATGGCTCCTCTCAGCTTCTCTTCTGCAGGCTAAACATGCCCAGCTCTTTAAGCCACTCCTCATAAGGCTTGTTCTCCAGAGCCTTGATCTCTTATAAGGGGTTGGTTTGCTAGTCAAATTGAATTACTTTGTTGCGGAATGATGCATGTCTAAAATGTGTGCCACCAACCAGAGGCGGCCCTAGGTAATTTTCAATGGTAAGCAAACAGTATTTTGGTGCCCCCCTCCCCAACCAATCACTGATATATATTTTCTGTTCATCGTGGGAGTTCTGTGTGCCATATTTGGTTCAATTCCATCATTGGTGGAGTTCAGAATGCTCTTTGATTGTAGGTGAACTATACATCCCAGTAACTACAACTTGCATATGTCAAGGTCTATTTTCCCCCAAGAGCGCCTCCAGAGTGCCCCTGGGCAAAATCAACTATACTGCAAATGCTTACTTTGCGTAATGGTTGAGCCGCCCCTGTCACCAACATGAAATGTTTGGAAACCTCTTCTCTATGAGGCCTTTTCAACTCTGTGATTATACAAAAGCAACAGTCCAATTGTTCCCAATGCTGCAAAGCACAGCTCAGTTCCAAGCAAGCCTGGCCTAGTTGCAATCCAGAGCTCATTTCCATACGACAGCTTCCTCAGATGAAAAACAGCATGTTTTCCATTCTCAGCATTTTCCCCTATACTTAAAATAACCTTTTGTCTTCTATTTCTAGCCATTGATTGCCAAGAGCAAGGGAAGAACATTGCTGATGGGAAACCCTCACAGGCCACATCAAGCCCATCTCTGCATCTTGAGACCATTGTTTGAATCTGGCACATGCCGTCAAAGTATCCCTAGGAAACAAAACCGCAACCATTTCAGAAGGTCTAGGGATTTGTGGTGGGTGAAAGATGAAGACATCTTTCCTGTTCAGTGGCACTGAAGAAGTCAAATTGCAGTGGGATAGAAATGCACAGTGGATGTGGGACAGTGAGTAGCAGAGGAGAAAGGATTTGCACATCTAGCATTTTCCAAGCAAGTATCATGCACTCCAAGCACCTGCAGATGCCAACAAAGCATTTTAGACATTCCTGCACTTTAGAGAGGAAATGAGCAAAAAGTGCTGAATACTGGGTCTGTCCTGCTATAGATTACTTCAGCGTGCCATCCACCTGCTATGTTCTATAATTGGAGAAAGTGAAGCAGCAACCATTCACTGTGATTAGAAGCGAGAGCCACTGGTCATGAAACGCCCCTTTTTCCAAGCCCTATCTCTTCCTTAAGGTTTCCTACTTTCTTATCTCTAGGTCCTTCAACTCAACTCTTAATGTAGATCAAATCCATATTAATCAAAAGTTAAACCTGCAAATGTTTTTTCATTGTACATAGAGCTGGGAAAGGGGGATGTATTTTAATCTTTGTACAATGTATTTTAATACACATATTTTAAAATATGTATTTTATTGGTGTGCTGTCGCCCGCTGGGCCTGTGCATAAGACTGTAGACCAACTGCGTCTGGCTTCCGCGAGCGACCCTTACCAAGCAGAGCTTTGTAGACTTCCAGGGGAAAAGGAGT
>NW_026844366.1:13490238-13557234 GCF_025583915.1 Anolis sagrei ordinatus | reverse complement strand
TGTGAGATGGCAGAACCTTCTTCTTCATCAGTTCGAAAGACTCTACGTTCAGATCCTGATGTCGTTCCAAGTACCTCTGATACTACTTGTTATGAAGAGGAGGGCGAGGAGGCGGACGTGTCAGAGGAATGGGAGGAAGACAAGATGGAATGTGCTTCCACCACAGGAATTAGTGATCAAGAGGACTGCATGCTGATGGAGGGCGAGCTACAGAAACAACCAACGATTATACTCCCTTCCACAAACACCGACAGTCCAAACACGAGCATGAGTACATCTGAAGTGCCTAGTAGGGGTAGGCCGAGATCGCTCCTATGGGATCATTACGACGTCCATAATGAGAGGGCCACTTTGGCAGTTTGCAGGCATTGCGGTGTGAGCGTCAGCAGAGGAAAAGATATGAGGCATCTTGCCACAACAGGGCTAAGGATGCACATTAAGATACACCACCCCCAAATGTGAAGTTGGTCCTTCTTACTTAACTTGCAATACTGCTACAGAAAATACTTCCCAGATAATTTTCAGAGTTTTTTCAAAGTGCAATTTCTGTTACTTTTTGTTACTTTTTCTTTATTTATTTCTTATATTTACTTTCTAAGTTTTTATAATAACATTATTTTTATATATTAATAATTTATAATTTAATTTTATATATTATTTTTATTATTATTTATAATTATATTTTATAAATATTTTATAAATTTAATTATATTTTATTTAAATATTTATATTATTATTTATTTCATTTATATAATATATATAATAATATATTATTATATTATATTATTTTATTTTATATTGTATATATTATATAATTTTATATTATTTATTGTTATTTATTATTATTATTATTATTTATTATTTATATTTTATTTATTTAAATTTTATTATTATATTATTGTTTATTTCATTATATTATTAAATTGACTCAGTTTTGGATACTTTATCTTATTACTTTTTTATTTAATATCTTAATATCTTGTTCTATTTGATTATTTTATTTGATTTATTTTATGAAATGATTTTGTTTATAGAGCATTTAGCATTGCGCAATCGCGTCCGCCGTTTTAACGAATCGATTCGTTATTATTTTAATATTTAATAACGACGTTTCGGAAGTCGCTTTTGCGCATGCGCAATCGCGTCCGCCGTTTTAACGAATCGATTCGTTATATCCTTAACGAATCGACCCCGCGCCAATAACGAAGCTTCGGAAGTGATTTTGCGCATGCGCGGGGGTCCGCCATCTTAACGAATCAATTCGTTAATATTTACGAAATTTCGGAAATACCGAAACTTTTTTGGGGGAAAATTTTGTAATTATTTTAAATATCGAAACAAAAAAACACCCCAATTACAAATCGATTTTAGAACCAAATTTTTTCTTGATCAACCAGGCTTAATATACACATATAGATAAACTGTGAGTTGTAAAACCCCTGCCAAGCTGTAGAAGACGAAGCTTTCTACAGGAGCTCTTGGTATTATGTCCTGCATGGAAAGCTTCTCTGTGTGGACTGAACCCAAAAAGGCTCCTATTCCCTCCAAAAACCCCAAAAGGGGGCGGGACCAGGGAACCTAACTATAATTGACAGGTGGCTTGCCCTATGATTGCAGCCAAAAGAAGCCACCTATCTGCAGAGTCCCTGAAACTTAGGACTACAACAAACATTCAATGCAAAGCAAACAAAATTGGAACTCCTAGTACAGTTGTACCTGCACAATTGGGTTGTTGTGAGTTTTCTGGGCTGTATGGCCATGTTCCAAAAGCATTCTCTGCTGACATTTTGCCTGCATCTGTGGCAGGCATCCTCAGAGGTTGTGAGGTCTGTTGGAAACTAGGAAAATGGAGTTTATATTTCTGTGTAATGTCCAGGGTGGGAGAAAAAATTCTTGTCTGTGTTAGGTAGGTGTGAATGTTGCAATTGGCCACCTTGATTAGCATTTCATGGCCTAGCAGTTTTACGATCTGGCTTCTTAATGCCTGGAAGTGGGGGGGGGGGGGTCCTTTGTTGGGATGTGATTAGCTGGCCCTGATTCTTTCGTGTCAGGAATTCCCCTGTTTTCAGAGTGTTGTTGTTTACTTACTCTTATGATTTTAGTTTTTAAAATACTGGTAGCCAGATTTTGTTCATTTTCATTGTTTCCTCCTTTTTTGTTAATAATAACAACAACAATAACTTCTGCTCTATTTTCCTGAGGGAACTCAGGGTGGATTACAGAACACATACAGCAAACATTCAATGCCGTTATACAATTGACAAGGACAAACAATACATAAACAGAGGTTTAGGCTTTTCCCGTCTTTTTCCATCTGGAACATCTGGAAGTTGTGCTCGACTGGCCACAGGGGGGGTGCTGTCGCTTGATCTTCCATGCCGAAGAGCTTTGTTTTCCGTAGTCGACCTCCTTATCGTTGGCATGTCATTATGGGTGCCTTTCTATTACCTCCCTGCTTTTACAACGGCACCTATTTATCTACTCACATTGCTATTTTCGATCTGCTAAGTGGGCAGAAGCTGGGTTGACAGCCAGGAGCTCACCCTGATCTGGGCTTGAACTGTCAACCTCTTGATTGGCAAGATTTTCTACAACTGGCAATTAACTACTGTGCTAAAGCCTAGCACCTACCTGATTGTTTCACAATAACTCCAGAACTGCTCCAGAATGCAATTTTGGGGATTTTTTTTAGTTCAATATAAACATTAGATTCATTATCATGATCAAACACTAAAGGAGAAGAACTCAGTAGAAATTATCAGAGAACATGGACATAATGACTCCGTAATAGCAGCAAAATGCTTAAAGTATAGCATAGCTAAACAAAGCCTCAATGAACTGGCAAGGCCTATGTTTTCTAGAAGGGAGCAGCAAAAGAAGAACAAAGAGAAATCATCTCACAAACAAATCAATACCCTTCTGTACATACACACACACAGAGAGAGAGAGAAATGCTGGATGGTACAAATTGTTATATCTAGCATTTTTTCTGTTCTTGTGTCCTTTCATTCCTGATTTCAGGAAAGATTATAAGCAAGCAATGGGGAAAGCATTTGTCACCAAAGAGCAACGAAAATAACTTCTGGACAAGGTAAGAGTCAAGGTAAAAAAAACACTTTCAACTTATTTTTAGAAGTATTTCTCCCAACAGTAAAGTTGTTTGTCTTTCATAGTTTGAAATGTTCCTCACCGAGATATCTTGCATTTGGTGTGCTTTTTCTTTGGTGTTTGATTGTTGCAAAGCAAGCACAGCCTATGTATTGTCAAAGGCTTTCATGGCCGAAATCACTGGGTTGTTGTAGGTTTTTTCGGGCTATATGGCCATGTTCTAGAGGCATTCTCTCCTGACGTTTCGCCTGCATCTATGGCAAGCATCCTCAGAGGTAGTGAGGTCTGTTGGAAGTAACTCTGAAACAATCTATATCTAGATTGTTTCAGATTTCCCATCCCTGACAGTGTTCCTCATAGGCTGTCCCTGTGATGGCATATTATTTGAGAACACAGAAATGCTGGACCGCTCTAACAACTACCATGTCAGGCTACACTGAAAAGCCATTGAAATTCACAAGCATGTGGGCAATTTCAAAAGAAAAGAGGAAAACATGGCAATGAACCAAATCTGGCTACCTGTATTTTAAAAAAAAACTCTAAAATTATAACAGCAAATAAAGAACAACATTCAAACACAGGGAAACTCCAGACAAGAAACAATCAGTGCCCCAGGCACTTCCAAGCCATTAAATGCTAATCAAGGTGGTCAGTTGAAACATTCACACCTAGCTCCAGCAGAGTCCTTTGTCCCACCCTGGTCATTCCACAGATATATAAACCCATTTTTCTACTTCCAACAGACCTCACTACCTCTGAGGATGCTTGCCATAGATCCGGGTAAAACGTCAGGAGAGAATGCCTCTCTAGAACATGGCCATATAGCCCAAAAAAACCTACAACAAACCAAGCACAGCCTAATTTGCAAGTTCCGATTGTTGAGGTATGTGTCTCTGTTGTGGGTTGGAAAACATATTAGCTACAGATGATGTAAATTCCCCTTAACATCTAATTTCACCTTCAGATGTATCTGAAAATGCATGTCTCTTAGTTTCAGCATCCATCTCCAACCAAGGTGGCTAACTGTTCCCAATTTAGAAAGCCCCTGACTGTAATTCCCATTTGTCCCAGCTAAGGAAGCCAGAATGGCTAAATCTGTGGTCCAAACCCCATGGTAAGTGATATAGTGGGAATTACTCAGATCTTCTCTTTGGCAAGCTAGATGGAGAGGAGAGAGTTTCAGTTTCCAGTGAATGGGATTGTGACCTCATGGCAATAAAACTTTTCCCCAAGAAACTCTTCCAGGAGTGAATTTCTCTTCCTAGGGGTAGATTTCTCTCACTTCCAGTTGTCTCACTTCCATTCTTAACTATGACTCACTTGTAAGTCAGATGTTTGTAACTCAGGGGCTGACTGTATATGGCAATGTCTGTGTGGCCCAAATTGCAAGCACCAACCCAATGAAATGAGATGATCAAGCCAATGGAAGAAATCCCCCAACATACTGACAGATCGTAATGTTCCAAGGGTAATACTCAGACTCACAGTTTCTGGATGCTGAACCTACTATAGCCATCCAGTATCCAGGAGAGGATGGGACTAAAATCAGAGTAGTCAGACAGCCTCCTGCTTTTGTTCCTGAGTCTGGCATCAGGGAGATAATGTCATCCTCCTAGAACTATAGCGGAAACCCCAAGGAGTCCAAAAGGCATGCCCTTTTTTTCCTGCTCTAGGGACAAAAATAGCAGGTTGGCACCCAAAATGCCCTAAACACTGTGTGGTCATGAGAGGATCGTCTAGTCCAGGGGTCCTCAAACGTTTTGAACAGAGGGCCAGGTCACAGTCCCTCAAACTGTCAGAGGGCCGGATTATAATTTGAAAAAAAAACAAAAACAGAATGAATTCCTATGCACACTGCACATATTTATTTGTAGTGCAAAAAATACTTTAAAACAATACAATAATTAAAATGAAGAACAATTTTAACAAATATAAACTTATTAGTATTTCAATGGGAAGTGTGGGCCTGCTTTTGGCTGATGAGATAGGATTGTTGTTGTTGTTGTGGTGTGCTTTCATGTGCTTTCAGACTTAGGTTGACCCTGAGCGAGGGCCGGGTAAATGACCTTGGAGGGCCATATCTGTTGCGGTTTGTTAGTTTATATTGGCTAGTAAGAGTCTCTATAGTCCAAAACAACAACAAAAACAACAACAACAACAATAACACTTTAATTGTATTCCGTCCTATCTCCACGAGGGGACTCAGAGCAAATCACAGCACACACACACACACACACACACACACATATATATATATATACAAACACACACAATGCCTTGATACAATGAAATAGAAATACACAGACAAAGGCAAAGGCTTCCCCCTTTTTTCATCTCCGGCTCTGGAGGTGGTGCTCATCTCGATTCTAGGGAAGCTACTTATTTCCATTTCCTCATCTCCGTTTCCAAGACAAGGAGCCTGCATTGTCCATAGACATCGCTTGATCATGTAGCTGACATGACTGCATGGAGCACCCGATTGTCTTCCCACCAAGGCAGTACCTTTTGATCTACTCACATTTATATGTTTTTGAACCACTAGGTTGGCAGAGCTGAGTCTAACAGTGAGAGCTCACCCCCATCCCATGGATTTGAACTGCCAACCTTCAGATCAGCAAGTTCAGCAGCTCAACAATTTAACCCGTTGCGCCCCTGTGGCCCCTACATAGGTGTGTACAAGTTGTTACAGAGAGAGGTGCTGCATTCTTCCATATGCTTCAATCTGGAAAATTTACATACACAAGTGTAACTTTTATTACTTTTGGCTGGACTCCTGGTAATATGACTCTAACAGAGATGCCGCCCAAAATCTCCTCTCCATGCTATGTTTCGTAGCAATGTTTCTTCTGTGAATATTGATCTTAATGTACTCTAATCTTCTCAAGCCATGAATGATAACTGTCCATGCTGACTGGGGATGATGGGAGTTGTAGTGCAGCACATCTAGAGAGCTCCAAGTTTGAAAATAACCTGGCTGAAATCTTGCTATTAGACTACTCCTATTTTTTCATGATTATCAATGCTTGACAGGACCTGAAATACAGTTATCAATATTAGACAGGAGCTAAAGCATGACATGCAATATTTAAGAGTATTCAGCAGTTTACAATGTTGTTGCTGTTGTTGTCATCCCACTTTCCTCTCATAAATGAGACTTAAAGCCAGTTGGCACTAGCATTGTTTCTTTGAACCTCTGAGGCAACATCCTTGTGAATTGATGAAGGCATGCAAATGACAGTTTTTCAAATATTAGCATCAAACTTTAATGCCAAAATTTGAATACTGAATATTTATGTCCTATTTTAAACTCAAATGAAATCTGCAAGATTTAAATATCTATAGTTGCTGAGAGAAAGCCTATTCTAGTTAAAATTGCCACCTTACTTTTAGGATACATAGGCATTTGCAAAGCTCGTTGCATTGGTAAGGTGTAACTTCAGCAGAAGATGCATTCAGTGAGCTTGTAGTTTTACAATGCCTGTGGCCTTCTCTGCCAGAGTGCTGAGACCTCCACAAATTATAGATCCTAGGATGCCAAAGCATTGTCCCATGGTATTTAAGGTGGCACCAAAGTGCACAAATTATACAGTGTAAATGCACTCAGAGAAAGAGATTCTTAAGCAGATGTTTTTCTCTGCTAGACTTCATATTATGGATGCAAAAACCTTGTGCTCCACCACCAAAGCTGTGACAGAAATGGCACAATGTGGGCATCTCAGGTCTAGATCAAGCAAAGCCGATAGATTCAAAGCCTTGCCATTTCCTGAGATGCTCCTAAGATAGTACTTTACGTACTTACTTACTTACTTACTTACTTACTTACTTACTTAGGCGATCCCTCATTATCCGAGTAAGATTGTCCTCCAAGTGCAGTGTCCTGGTGGTGGGTCCATAGGTGGCTGTGGAGCCCTATTCTTGATCTGCATGTTCTCCTGCAGTGAGGGCATTGGTTTCCAGGTGGAAGGCAGTCCCAGTCAGGGTTGGCTTGATATGCTTTCCTCTTGGCACATTTCTCTCTTTCGCCCTCCATTTGTGCCTCTTCAAATTCTACAGCACTGCTGGTCACAGCTGACCTCCACCTAGAGCGCTCAAGGACCAGGGCTTCCCAGTTCTCGGTGTCTATGCCACAGTTTTTAAAGTTGGCTTTGAGTCTATCTTTAAATCTCTTTTCGTGCCCACCAACATTCCATTTTCCGTCACTGAGTTTGGAGTAGAGCAACTGCTTTGGGAGGCGGTGGCCGGGCATTCGGACAAGGTGGCCGGTCTAGCGGAGTTGATGGCGGAGGACCATCTCTTCAATGCTGGTAGTCATTGCTTCTGATATTTGTCCACCTGTCTTCCCAAGAGATTTGCAGGATTTTTCAGAGGCAACACTGACGGAATTGTTCCAGGAGTTGCATGTCACGTCTGTAGATAGTCCATGTTTCACAGGCAAATAGCAGGGTTGAGAGGGCAATAGCCTTATAAACAAGCACCTTGGTATCCCTATGGATGTCCTGGTCCTCAAACACTCTCTGCTTCGTTCAGGAAAATGCTGTATTCGCAGAGCTCAGGCAGTGTTGTTTTTCAGTGTCAATGTTGAAAGGGGGGTGAATATACAGTGCACACCCATTTTCCTTCCTACTATGAGAAAGCTTTGAAGAAAAGCCATGGTCTGGTCAATGTTAAAAGGGGGCTGAATACACAGTACACATCTATTTTCCTTCCTACTATGAGAAAGGTTTAAAGAAAAGCAATGGTCTGGTCAATAAGATACAAGAACTTGCACCCAAATGCATACCTGTGTGTGTGTGTGTGTCCAATGGGACTTCAAATGTGTTTTTTTGTTCCCTACTTTGGATTTCTCCTCTTTGGTCTCAGTAAAATTGTTGTTACAATGCTATGCATTTACCTTCACTAAATGGGACCTACTGCTGACGAGGCACATATAAGATTGCAATGGATAGGTTATATGATTAATCCTTTGTCTAAAGGTCTCTTGGACTGGCTGACAATGCTAGTGGATATTTCTTGATCGCTTCTGGCTTGGACCGCAGGATTCACTGCGCACAAAAGTTTGTGTTGGAATTAGGATAGAAAACCAACATTTCTCACATCTTAAGTTTTGCTGCCACCTGTAGGGAAAGCTAGTGAATTATTTGATCAATGTGTCAACAAAGAACAGGCCTGCCCCCTTCCGAAAGTCCTTGTCGTATTTGAAGATGGATTGAGGTATTTTGAGAATTGCAAAGATGAATATCAGGTTACTAGCAATGGTGTTCTGATATACAACAATCTCTATTAATGTAATATGCACTTCATAACCAATGCCTTCACCAGGCTCTACCAATGTACACCAGCAGTCCCCAATACTCAATGGTCCCTTTAGTAGCTCCCTTATGTAGTATCATCACAGCAGCTGAACATGGACATTGCAAAACTTTTCCATTTTATGTTCTACAGACATAAGTAAACTATAGACTCAGGTCCCATACTGAATTCCAGTTGCTGTGTTCTCTTAATTTAAATTTAATTAATCATCATCATCATCATCATCATCTTTGGGTTGTTGTAGGTTTTTTCTGGCTATATGACCATGTTCTAGGGGCATTCTCTCCTGACGTTTCGCTTGCTGATGACAACGTCATCTGTGCGCATTCAGAAGAACATCTACAAGCCACTCTAAACACCTTTGCAGAAGCATACGAGAAGCTCAGCCTGTCATTGAACATCGAGAAAACCAAAGTGCTGTTCCAGCAGTCACCAGTCAACCCCTCTCCAATGCCAGAGATACAGCTTAATGGTGTAATATTAGAGATTTAAAGATGGGCTCAAAGCCAACCTTAAAAACTCTGCCATAGACACTGAGAACTGGGAAGCCCTGGCCCTTGAGTGCTCCAGCTGGAGGTCAGCTGTGACCAGCAGTGCTGTAGAATTTGAAGAGTCATGAATGGAGGGTGAAAGAGAGAAACGTGCCAAGAGGAAGGCATGTCAAGCCAACCCAACCAGACCTGGAAACCAATGCCCTCACTGTGGAGAAGATGCAGATCAAGAATAGGGCTCCACAGTCACCTACGGACCCACCGCCAGGACACTGAACTTGGAGGACCATCATCCTCGGACTACGAGGGATCGCCTAAGTAAGTAAGTAAGTATCTATGGCAAGCATCCTCAGAGGTAGTGAGGTCTATTAGAACTAGTAACTTTGATCACTTGACAATAAACTTTATTTTATATTCCGCCCTTTCCCCCCAGGGGACTCAGAGCAGATTACAGCATTTACATATATAGGAAAGCATTCAATGCCTTTACAATTATATACACTGGAACAGACAAACACAAACAAAGGCAGAGGCTTCTCCTTTCATTTCCGGCTTCTGGTTGTGTGGCCAGCAAGATTTCTTGGAACATCTCTTTGCATTTTCCCACCTGAAGCAGTATCTATTTATCTACTCACATTTGCATGTGTTCAAGCTGCTAGTTGGCAGGAACTGGAGCTTACAGATGGGAGCGGATTCAAACTGCAAGCCTTCAGACCAGCAGTTCAGCCAACCTTCAGGTTAGCAGTTCAGCAGCATAAGGGTTTAACCCAGGCATCCTCAAACGGTGGCCCTCCAGCTGTTTGGGCCTTCAACTCCCAGAATTCCTGACAATTGAACAAACTTGTTAGGGCTTCTGGGAGTTGGAGGCCCAAACAGCTGGAGGGCCACAGTTTGAGGATGCCTGGTTTAACCCATTGCGCTACCACAGCTCCTAAGAACAGAGTGAGGATGCTGGAGAACTATCTTTGGTCCATATATTTAAGGAAACCAACTCAGTTAGTACTTCCTTGAGTCTAATATGCCATACATATAAATATAGGGAATTGTTGGCCTTCTAGCAGTGCCTGGATCTGATAGATTCACAAAAGATTTTAAGGCTAACCAGTTGTGTATTCACCTTCTTACACTGTGTGAACACTCAAGGCACACATTGTTCAGGCTGTATTTTTAAAAAAATCCTCTAGAGAAGAAAAAAGTGGAAGCACACAATATTTATCAGCATGCGAGGAAATATGAACAGATCCAGTCATTGAAGCCTGTTAGTGCAAGAGCTCCATCTACAGCACAAAAGGAAAATGTTTTGAGAATCTTTTAGTTTATTTCAATATCAGAAGAAATTGGTTTTGATGAATTCTAACAAATCTGAATGGAGAGTAGCATATAGAGCATATTTATTTATTTACAGTATTTATATTCTGCCCTTCTCACCCCACAGGTGACTCAGGGTGGATCACAATGCACATATACATGGCAAACATTCAATGCCATAGATACACAACATACATAGACAGACACACAGAGGCTATTTAACTTTCCAGCTTCATGCGGGTATGATCGAATTCCGGCCACCAGGGGAGCTGTCACTTCACTGTCCACTTCTGACACCGATGGAGTACTTCCTCATTCTTTTGCACACTGCTGGAGATTTTTATGGTGTCATAAATTAGTTACATTAGCCTCCCCACATAAGTGGTACTTAAATTTCCTACTTGAAAGATGCAACTGTCTTTTGGGCTGCAAAGGTTGACAGCAAGCTAGACAAATGGTCGGGAGCTTACTCCAACCCGGGCAGGATTCAAACTCATGACCTTTCAGTCAGTAGTGATTTTAATGCAACTGACTCCCAACCAGCTCCACCACAACCCACAACCCGCTACAACCATGGTCTCTACACAAAACAGTTTGGCCAAACTGCACCACCAAGGCTCCTATGAAGTTGAACCTTGTCTGAAATTATCTGCAATAAGGATACTATATTATCAAATGCTAATAAATATTAAGAATATGATGGTCAATGAGTGCTACCAGACTAAAAAAAGGCTGCCTACACTATATCCTATGCACATTTCATAGAATCATAGAATCATAGAGTGGAAGAGACCGCATGGGCCATCCAGTCCAACCCCCTGCCAAGAAGCAGGAATATTGCATTCAAATCACCCCTGACAGATGGCCATCCAGCCCCTGTTTAAAAGCATTTACTTGGGAGTAAGTTACACTGGATACTTCTAAGTTGACATCATTCTTGTGTTGTTCCTGCTGCTGCTAGTACACTTTTATTTATTTATTTACTGTCAAACCATATTAATTCGACAGTGTAGATACACCCTTAGGTGGCTAAAGTGAACAGAACACCCACAGGAACTACATGGAGTTCTGAGACCACATTTTACTAATTCCAGTTTAGATTGTAACTAAGCAGGCAGCGTTTACTCTTAGCTTTGTATAATGGATGTGAGGAAATTTTCTCCCTCCACATATTTCAGCCTACAATTTTTATAATCCACTAGCTGCCCCCTGCCACGCATTGCTGTGGCCCAGTCTGGTGATCTGGAAAATAAGAAAGTGTTGGTTTCTAATATATGTAATTTCTTTATGCTTGTGGTAAACAGTATTTCTTGCTGTTTCTTTGTCAGTGTTGATGTGGAGATTCTGGTTTGCCTACTCTGGAACATGCAACATATAATTGTCCTTCTTTAGGGGTCCCTTTCAAATCTATGATACTATCTCTCTGTGTGTGAATCATATCTATCTATCTATATCTATGGCTGGATGGCTCTTTGTCAGGAGGGCTTTGATTACGTTTTCTTGCCCTGGTAAAGGGAGTTGGACTGGATGGCCTTAAGTATTTTCTGTTGGTCATGGGGGTTCTGTGTGGGAGCTTTGTCCCAATTCTGTCATTAGTGGGGTTCAGAATGCTCTATGATTGTAGGTGAACTATAAATCCCAGTAACTACAACTCCCAAATCTCAAGGTCTATTTCTCCCAAACTCCATCTGTGTTCAAATTTAGGCATATGGAATATTCGTGCCAAGTTTGATTCAGATCCATCATTTTTTGAGTCCATAGTGCTCTCTGGATGTAGGTGAACTACAACTCCCAAACTCAAGATCAATGCCCACCAAACCCTTCTCGTGTTTTCTGTTGGTCATGGGAGTTCTGTGTGCCACATTTGGCCCAATTCCATCATTGGTGGAGTTCAGAATGCTCTTTGATTGTAGGTGAACTATAAATCCCAGCAGCTACAACTCCCAAATGATAAAAGCAATATTTTTGAGTGATGGTCACTCCTTGGGTTAGTTGGTGTCTTATGGCCAAATTTGGTGGCAATTCATCCAGCGGTTTTTGAGTTCTGTTAATCCCAAATGAACATTACATTTTTATTTATATAGATATCTGTGATGACTTAAATATCCTCTGCTTGAACATCAATTGCCTTCTAATAGGGCAAAGAACTAGAACACTCTGGCCATTTAAGCTCTCAAGTCAGAATCCTCTTGGAATGCTACATTAATACAACTACTTTTTCTGACATTGACCAAAGAGGCATCTAGTACTTTCCTATACAGAAGGTTTGGCAGGCTGAACAACAGGTATCATACCACAGCTGTACTCATTCCAACCCATTCAAACACTGGTTGGCCATGAAGATGCATCAGCAAAGTTCCCTTGTAGTGGCACTTGGCTCAGCACCTTCAACCTTCCAAACCTCCAAATAAGTACTATGGCAGGCCTTTATTCTTTCTTGGCTCCGAACAAGATCTTGGCTTTACCTGGATTCACGCCTTTACTTGGGTAACATTCTGGTCTCTAGCCCAAATTGTTCTCTATTCCGTGGCTGTAATTCTGTTCCTTTATTGATATCTCACTGAACCCCATTGTTTAGAGTTCTTCCCCTGAACACCCCCTGAAATGGACTTGTTTGTTCACAGTCATGAATCCAACAGGGACCGATTTTCCCATGGTTACCACATGCCACCGGGACTGTGGCACAGCTGGCTGGGAGTAAGCTGCATTAAGAGAACAAGTCCTATGAGGAGAACAAGTCCTATGAGGAGAACAAGCCCTATGAGGAGCAGCTTAAGGAGCTGGGCATGTTTAGCCTGAAGAAGAGAAGGCTGAGAGGAGATAGGATAGCCATGTATAAATATGTGAGAGGAAGCCACAGGGAGGAGGGAGCAAGCTTGTTTTCTGCTTCCTTGGAGACTAGGACGCAATGGAACAATGGCTTCAAACTACAAGAGAGGAGATTCCATCTGAACATGAGGAAGAACTTCCTGACTGTGAGAGCCGTTCAGCAGTGGAACTCTCTGCCCTGGAGTGTGGTAGAGGCTCCTTCTTTGGAGGCCTTTAAACAGAGGCTGGATGGCCATCTGTCAGGGGTGATTTGAATGCAATATTCCTGCTTCTTGGCAGGGGGTTGGACTGGATGACCCATGAGGTCTCTTCCAACTCTTTGATTCTATGATTCTATAAGATCACTACTGACCGAAAGGTCATGAGTTCAAAGCCAGCCCGAGTCAGAGTGAGCTTCCGACCAATTTTGTGTAGCTTGCTGTCGACCTTTGCAGCCTGAAAGACAGTTGCATCTGTCAAGTAGGAAATTCAGGTACCACTTATGTGGTGAGGCTAATTTAACTAATTTACAAGGTCATAAAGATCAGTGAGCATGCAGGGAATGAGGAAGTAMTTCATCAGTGTCGCAGATGGACGATGAAGCGACAGCTCCCCTGGTGGCCAGAAAAAGTTGGAATGTTAAATAGCCTCTGAGTGTCTGTCTATATATATTGTGTGTCTAAGGCATTGAATGTTTGCCTGTATATGTACATTGTAATCCGCCCTGAGTCCCCTGCAGGGTGAGAAGGGTGGAATATAAATACTGTAAATAAATAAATGCCAAACACACTGGATTAGGATTTAGCCAGGATTTCATACAATGTCATCTATGAATTGCAGATATTCGGCCATGTTTGGCCGTTGCCATTTTTTCCTGGTTTAGCTTCCTTGTGATATTTCTTCAGTTGTAACTTCCAGAATCTTATGTTGATATTATGGGTCTTTTCTGCTTTGAAACTCTCGTGCTTGTAGAGTGTCATCCTACATCAAAATAGTTTAAATTGGTATCTTCTCATTTCTTATTGCTTTCTGAAAATAGTTCTGTTTTTCTGGATTTAACACACATTATGTTCAGTCCTCTTGGCACTGACTCATACAAGAAACCAAAGACTGTATCATCCCTTCATTAGAACAAAGGGATAGTCAAAGCACACTTGATAAAGAAAGAATAGAATTAGAACAAAAGCTTTATTTGGGACTTCTCTAGCCCTGTTCGGTTACTCATATTTAAATTTATAGCCCTATTCAGGGGTTCACCCTGCAGCTCTATTCAGAGATTCATCTCCTGTTGATTGTGGCACATCCACAGCATCCTTGTTACCCTTCCTTACAGCTTTTCATGCACTTCTCTGTATGAGTCACAATTATATTAGGAAGTGTTACTATGCTGGCAGCACACGGCAGAGTTACAAGGGTCTCGGCCACTACAATTCCAGGGAGGGAGGAATTGAAAAGGTGAGAAAGCTGTCTTCCTACCTCTTGAGTAGCTTAAGAGCCAGTTTATCAGTTTTATCTCCTGATGAAGATAACTTCCACTACTGCTCCTTGTCACTACTATATTTCTGCCCAGAAACATGATGTAAACCCAGCTCCTATACTGATATAAGTTAGCTTGAGAGCTGGGTAACCCCAAGTCTCAAGCCCCCTGGCTGCCCCTTCCACTGACCAGGATGATTCCGCTGTTGATCCACTGTGGCCTATGATGCAGGTGGGGTGCTGTTGCTACCCAGGTGTTCCTTCTGGGTCTGGCAGGGTGGCTCATTGTACAAAAAAAGGAAGGCATTGTGTGTCTGGAGGAGCACAGAGCAAGGCAGCAAGGGGTAATGAAGATAAGAAGTACAGAACCAGGCAGCTAGGGACCCCTTGTGGCACAGTGGGTTGAACCGCTGAGTTGCTGAACTTGCCGACTGAAAGGTTGGTGGTTCAGATCCGGAGAGCGGGGTGAGCTCCTGCTGTTATCCCCACTTCTGCCAACCTAGCAGTTCAAAAACATGTAAATGTGAGTAGATCAATAGGTACTTCAAATGGTCCAGCGCTCGGCAGCCAGATTGCTAACAGGAGCGGCACTCAGGGAGCACACAACTCCTCTGTTGCGCCAGCTCCACTGGCTGCCAGTTTGCTACTGGGCACAATTCAAAGTGCTGGCGTTAGCCTATAAAGCCCTAAACGGTTCTGGCCCTACTTACCTCTCCGAATGCATCTCCTCCTATGAACTGACCAGGACACTAAGATCATCTGGGGAGGCCCTGCTCTTGGTCCCGCCTGCATTGCAGGTGCGCCTGGCGGGGACGAGAGACAGGGCCTTCTCAGTGGTGGCCCCAAGTGTGGAATGCCCTACCCGCAGACATCAGATCGGTCCCCTCGCTGTTGGCGTTTTGGAGGAAGGTGAAGACCTGGCTATTCGAACAAGCGTTTGACTAAACAGTGAAATTGAACATAGGAATACGGAACAATGGATAATGAGAGTGGATTCTGATTTTATTGTTGAGGCGTTATGATTACTGTTGTCAATTGTTGATGTTATAATCTGTTTTAATTGCATTATGCTGTTTTGTGATGTTTTGCATTGTTGTGTAAACCGCTTTGAGTCGCCAAAGGGCTGAGAAAAGCGGTATAGAAATAAAGTAAAGTAAATAAATAAATAAATAAATAATACTTCTGTGGGAAGATAACAGTGCTCAATGAAGTCATGCTGGCCACATGCCCTTGGAGGTGCCTACGGACAACACCGGCTCTTCGGCCTAGAAATGGAGATGAGCACCACCCCCCGGAGTTGGACATGACTAAATGTCAAGGGAAACCTTTACCTTTACTTATCAGGCAGCTGGGATGGAACAGGATGAAGTGGCGGTGAGCCATGAAAGAAGCAGAGCACTTACTGCTACCTCCCCTTCCATCATGGCGAGGGAGAGGATTCATAGAATCATAGAGCTGGAAGAAACTACAAGGGCCATCTAGCCCTACCCACTGCCATGCAGGAAAACACAATTAAAGCAACCCCAACACCATCCAGCCTGTGCTTCAGCACCTGGCACTGCCCGGAGGGGTGAGGGGTTAGCAGCAGCATCCTTTTCCTCTTCCATGCACCTCCCTCCCTCACTTCTGCAGAACCAAGGGACCCCTCCTTCCACAGTCTTTGCTCCAAAGAAGAGGGGAGACGACCAAGACTGGATTCCTCCCAATGTCTCCCACTCATTGGAGCGGACAAAGGTGGCCCCAACTCTAGTGGTGCTAGGTAAAGAACTATCTGGCTATGCCCGCTGCAGCCAGATGTGGAATGATTAGAGGCCCCTGGAGAGGTCTGCATATCTGTTTAGTACAGTGTTTCTCAACCTGGGGGTCGGGACCCCTGGAGGGGTCGCAAAGGGGCACCAGAGGGGTCGCCAAAGACCATCAGAAACACAGCATTTTCTGTTGGTCATGAGCATTCTGTGTGGGAAGTTTGTCCCAATTCTATCATTGGTGGAGTTCAGAAGGCGTTTTGATTGTAGGTGAACTATACATCCCAGCAACTACAACACCCAAAGGTCAGTTTTCCCCAAACTCCACCAGAGTTCACATTTGGGAATATTGATTTTCATGCCAAGTTTGGTCCAGATCCATCATTGTTTTGAGTCCACAGTGCTCTCTGGATGCAGGTGAACAATAACTTCCAAACCAACCAAACACTTCCAGTATTTTCTATTGGTAATGAAAGTTCTGTGTGCCAAGTTTGGTTCAATTCCATCATTGGCGGAGTTCAGAATGCTCTTTGATTGTAGGTGAACTATAAATCCCAGCAACTACAACTTCCAAATGACAAATCACTCCCTCCCCTATAATCCATCAGTATTCAAATTTGGGAATATTGGGTATTTGTTCCAAATTTGGTCCAGTCAATGAAAATACATTTTGCATTATCAGATATTTACATTACGATTCATAACAGGAGCAAAATTGCAAAATTACAGTTATGAAATAGCAACGAAAAGAATGTTATGGTTGGGGGTCACCACAACGTAAGAATATTAAGGGGTCGCGACATTAGGAAGGTTGAGAACCACTGGTTTAGTACATCAATAAGCATTTTCTTTACTCATCTGTATGGAGGAGGCAGATTTCCTTATGTGCTGTTAGTTGTTGTGAGGAGTTTGTATTTCCAACAACATGAATGCGATACTTCTGACATGAGATAATTGCATGTGCACACAAGAACACTTAGGGGCACTTTTGACCCGAAAGCTATAATCCATATGATAGCTCCACTACAATACACCCATGTTTTCAATAGAAATAGAATTTTATTAGTAATACCATGCACATATACATGTATTTATTAAAACCCTTTCAAGTAGGTCTCAAATAGGTCCAAAATATTTTGCTGATTGTACAACATATTTATCGAGTCATTCCAGCCACATACCATAAAAATCCCACATCAACCCAACATTTGGAAAGAAGCTAGATAGGTTCTAGTGATGTTTGCTCTTAGCACTGCATTTTTAATGCTGTCTATATCTGCAACTTTAACAGCATGAGTGTCAAGAAAGTCCCATTTGGATCCAATTGAGTGTATTCCCAACGAAGTGAGTATAGGATTGCAGCCATTATATTGTGAAACATTGTTGAAAAGAGACACAACAATGATCTGGGAGTGCTCTTACCCTAAAGATTTGCAGCTGAGTCATATCTTCTAGGCATCTTCCCTGGTTTGCCTTTTACCCAAAGTATATCTTCCTATGAGTAACTAGGGGCCACGGTGGTGCAGCCGGGTAAACTTGCTGCGGAACTTGCTGACTGAAAAGTCAGCAGTACGAATCTGCAGACGGGGTCAGCTCTCATTAGCCCCAGCTTCTGCCAACCTAGCAGTTCAAAAATATGCAAATGTGAGTAGATCAATAGATACCGCTTCAGCAGGAAGGTAACAGCACTCCATGCAACCATGCCGGCCACATGACCCAGGAGGTGTCTACGGACAAAGCTGGCTCTTTGGCTCAGATGAGCACCATCCTCAGAGTCAGACTCAACTAGATGTAATGTCAAGGGGAAATCTTTACCTTTAGCTTTATTGAATAACTATCTATAATGGATCTAGGGTACATTTTCACAACAGAGGAGAGTCCGAGGGCTCTGGGACACTGATGACAACGGTGATCTTTGATCTCAGAGGTAGGCAATGGCAAAACCTCTCTGAAGAAACCTTAGGGTCATTATAAGTAAGAAACATTTTGGAGGCAAACCACAAATGCAGCAAAATTGGGAGAAAATATTGGCAGAGGATTATCTATTTGACAATTTCATTTAATTTGCAGCTCAGATCCTATTGAGGACTTGCATCTTTGTGGATTTACATCTACGGGAATAAGAATTGGGCAGTTCCATAATGTCCATGTCCAGTAAAGGGTTGCTGCTATGATACCACAAAAGGGAGAAAGCAAAGGAACCAATGCATTTGGTTCCGTTGTGCATCACTCCCTATGCACATCAATAGTGGGTTGCTGTGATTTTTCCAGGCTGTATGTCCATGCTCCAGAAGCATTCTCTCCTGACATTTTGCCCATATCTATGGCAGGCATCTTCAAAGGTTGTGAGGTCTGTTGGAATCTAGGCAAGTGAGGTTCATTTATCTGTGGAATGTCCAAAGTGGGAGAAAGAACTCTTGTTTGCTTGAGGCAAGTGTGAATGTTGCAACTGGCTACCTTGATTAGCATTTAATGAACTTGTGGCTTCAAAGCCTGGCTGGTTGCTGCCTGAGGGAATACTTTGTTGGGAGGTGTTACCTGGCCCTGGTTGATTTTGTCTGAAATTCCCCTGGGTTGATTTTTTGTGGTTTTTTATTAGTCTTGTTCTTTATTTACAGTCCTGCTTTTAGAGTTTTTAATACTGGTAGCCAGATTTTGTTCATATGTAAATCTCACCTGCCTCGTTTCCAACTGACCTCACAGCCTCTGAGGATGACTGCCAGAGATGTGGTCAAAACATCAGAAGAAAATGCTTCTGGCTCAGGGCCATACAGCCTGGAAAACTCACAACAACCCAGCGAGTTTGGCTATGAAAGCTTTTGACAACACATATCAATACTGGCTAGGGAATCCTAGGGTGCATTTACAGAGGATGCACAATGGAACACTCTTACCTGTCTTCTGTAATTCACTAACATAGTTCCTTTGTGTCTCTGCTACATAGCTAAGTACAGTATATGTAAAGTTACACAATATACAGTACCAAAAATGCTCCCCATGCTCTATTCTGCCTTGGTTAGACCACACCTGGAATATTGTGTCCAATTCTGGGCACCACAAATGAAGAGAGATACTGACAAACTGGAATGTGTCCAGAGGAGGGCAACTAAAATGATCAAGGGTCTGGAGAACAAGCCCTATGAGGAGCGGCTTAAAGAGCTTGGAATGTTTAGCCTGAAGAAGAGAAGGCTGAGAGGAGACATGATAGCAATGTATAAGTATGTGAGAGGAAGTCACAGGGTTGAGGGAGCAAGCTTGTTTTCTGCTTCTCTGGAGACTAGGACACGGAACAATGGCTTCAAACTACAAGAAAGGAGATTCCATCTGAACATGAGGAAGAACTTCCTGACTGTGAGAGCTGTTCAGCAGTGGAACTCTCTGCACCAGAGTGTGGTGGAGGCTCCTTCTTTGGAGGCTTTTAAACAGAAGCTGGATGGCCATCTGTCAGGGGTGCTTTGAATGCAATATTCCCGCTTGTAGGCAGGGGGTTGGACTGGATGGCCCATGAGGTCTCTTCCAACTCTAGGATTCTATGATTCTATGAAAATATTACAACCAGGATGGCCAATGGTAACAGTTTGCAACCTTATGCCCTAGTATCCCATGCACTCTCAATGCGGTCCCACTCCTTACCCCAAACAAAACCCTCTTGAATAACCTCAAAGACTATTTCTGGTCTTTTTGGAGAGGGAACAGTACATTTGTGTTAAACAATACAGGCGAATCTGCAGACTATTTAAAAGATGGGAGCCTGCGGGAAAGAAGCGCCCTCTCCATCTTTTGCCCATAAAAGTACAGTCAAAAGAATATGAAGTTCTCAAATCTAGTTATCTCTCCAAGCTGTTTTATGCAGGGCCGGGGTGATAGAGCTTTTCTGACTAGATTTTAGATCATGCCCATCAGGCATATGACTCAGCTGCAGTTAAAAACAAAACTTTCATCTCCAAGGTAAGACAATGAAAATAAAACAACGTCGATGTCAGGATGTATGTGTGGATTTTTAGGGCTGGTTGGTTACATTCTGGTATTCCATCAGCATTTGTACAGAACAATGGCTTTTGTTAGACCCAAGTACCAAGCACTGGGTCATCATAGAGCATCAAATCATCCCCAGCTATAGCACACTATGTACAGTTTTCACAGAGAGGAAATGAAGGCTCACACAAGAAGGAAACTTTAAGGCACAATATTCCATATAACTCAACCACACACATTCATCAGTCACAAAAAATACTCCAAAAAAGGGAAAGAAAATGCAGGATGCTTGTTATTCTAGAAATGATAGCTTGCCCATTCAGTGAAGAAGGGGTATTTGCAGACTTGGTTACACAGGTTATACAGTCCTTGAACTTGAAGCTGAGGCACAAAAAATTAATCTAGTTGGCTACAGTCACATGTATACAAACCAAGGCAGAAATGCTGATATCATTCACATGTCCAAATGACTTGGGCCCAAATCCTCCGGGTGTTTTAACTTTTAAAAATGGGATGGTTATTACTCTGATGCGTCCGTAAGAGGTCATCCTGGGAAAGTTAAATTCCCACTTTCAAGCAAATTAAGGGGAAAAGCAACTGCGTCTAATCCACCTGAATGGCAACAAGATATTGAACACTGAGAATCATAGAATTATAGAGCTGGAAGGGTCTGCTAGAGCATCTAGTTCAACCTACCACCAAGCAGGAATACACAACTAAAGCAATCCTAAAAGATGTCCATCAAACCTCTGTTAAAGACCTCCCAAAATGGAGAGCCTAACATTCGATGATGCAATGTATTCTATTGTCAAATAGCACTGGAACCCTCTTCATACATTCTGAGTCATGCACAAGGCATAATGTGGGAGACATAATCTGGGGAGAGCGTGGATGAGATCTCTCTGTCAGCTCCAGCTCCCCATGTGGGGACATGAGAGAAGCCTCCCATAAGGATGGTAAAACATCAAAACATTCGGGCGTCCCCTGGGCAATGTCCTTGCAGACAGCCAATTCTCTCACACCAGATGCAACTTGCAGTTTCTCAAGTTGTTTCTGACATGAAAAAAAAGTGGGATCAAGGACATCCATGCAGAACATCCCTATCCCTGTGTCCCCATAGTTGCAAGGCCTTTTCCCTTAATTCCCAACTTCCCTACATAACAAAATGATTTAAACACCTCACCTGTACTCAATTGGAGGGAATATGAGTTGGGCATGTTGAGTGAGATGTAAGAATATCAGGATAATAGGGCATCAATCTCTACACTTTTTTTTTTTTTGTCGTGTCAGGAGTGACTCCTGGTGTGAGAGAATTGGCCGTCTGCAAGGACGTTGCCCAGGGGACGCCCGGATGATTTGATGTTTTTATCATCCTTGTGGGAGGCTTCTCTCATGTCCCCGCATGAGGAGCTGGAGCTGGTAGAGGGAGCTCATCCGCCTCTCTCCGGATTCGAACCTGTAACCTGTCAGTCTTCAGTCCTGCCGGCACAGGGGTTTAACCCACTGCGCCACCGGGGGCTCCATCAGTCTCTACACATTATACGTCCCACACAAGCCTTGTGTTGAATGGCTATGTTATCCAACGAAACCATGCTACCCATGGTACAATTAATGTATAAAACTGGATTGCTGTAAGTTTTCCAGGGGGTATGGCCATGTTCCAGAAGCATTCTCTCCTGATGTTTCACCCACATCTATGGTAGGCATCCTCAGAGGTTGTGATTCAAGTCCTCATTGATAGTACTAGGCTGCATGGACCCAATAGGAAGCAACTCCCTGCATTCCTAATGACGTCATCTCCATGTGTCCATGCCAGCTCTCTCCAACAATGGTTATTCAGTGTACAGAATTGACCAACTGGCCACGACAAAAGATATCTTTGGGGAATAACCATAGCTGATCCAAAACCCAGGCAGTGGTGCCATCATGGAAGGATTTTATAGAAGCTATCTAGGGTTCTACTACTCTCATGAACAATCAGAAACCTTCCCTAAATGCTCAATTAGCATGTGACTGAGGTCCCTTCTGCACAGCTGTACAAAATTCACATTGAACTAGATTATTTGGCAATGTGGACTCAGATAACCCAGTCCAAAGCAGATACTGTGGATTATCTGCCTTGATATTTTGGGTTATATGGCTGTGTGCAAGGGCCCATAGAAATCATTTTATAGGATGGGTATAAGAAGATGGAATTCAGAATCTAAAACTGACTCTTCTGAAAGAAATAAGGGAGGCTTATATGCAACTTCTGAAACTTTTCTTAAGTCTATCTGTAGGAATTAGAATTGAGCAGGTCCATGGCATCTGGATTCAGTAAAGTGCTGCTGTTGTGTTACTACATAAGGGAACTTGCAAAGCAATTGATTCACATTAGAACTAATGCACAACAGAAGCAATGTGCATCAGTCCTGGAGTGCATCAGTCTGGACATTTCTGATTTCCAGTATTTGCAGTTCACTAACTTCTTAGCACCTCTAGGTATCTATAAAGTTACATAACCTAGAAGCTTCTATCACCACCCACACTGATGTAAATCAGTTTCCTTGGAGATATATGTCTCAGCAATCAATTTCAGTTAATAAGACGTTCAGGCAACAATAGAAACTTTTGTGAGTAAAATACATCTGGAGAAGAGACTTAAACTGATTTTACAATAGATTCCTTGCTTAACCTCATAATTGTTTTTAATAGTGGGCCAGAATGTCTTTGAAAAATCTCAAAATTGGGGCAAATCATAGTTAAGCTAGAACAAAACTATCCTCAGCTGATCGTGTAGACAGAGCTTCCATAGACTTCTAGGTTTGGTGTAAGGTTATTTTGCAAATTCCTCCCTCTGATTCTCTCTTTGGTCTTTTGAGAGCACATACTTTTGGCAGCAACAACATTTCTGACCAATCCTCACCAACCCATTAGCTTCCATCTTGGTGTGATGTGCTTGAAGATACTGAAAATTTCACAAATGCCAACTAGATATCAACATCCACAGCAAACACTGTGACAATACTGAATAGACTGGTTTCTACTTCACAGCTTGGAAAAGATAGCTTTTTTGGATTAATGCTCCCAGAACCATCCTGCCTATTTGGCCAGATGTAGCCACAAAAAGTAACATTCTTTGTTTCCTCAAGGATTTATGGCCATTGTACATAATTCACTTATTCAGTCATATGATCTACCCATAGCAATCATTCACACATACACACATTTACCTGACAAAGCATTAATACTGATACTAATAGGTCAACAGTAGGCAGAAGAAAGATCAACCATTATTGATCAATCTCAGAGCAATGTGCAATACATCAGCATGAATTTCCGTCTACACTAACAACCACAGCAACAGACTTTCTCCATTCTAATTTAGTTTACCAAAATGAAGGGTGTGCTAATGGCACTATAATAAACTCAGTTCTAAAAAAAAACCAACAAGTTCCTCTGCTAAGAATGTGGTCTGAAACAACTGTTTCTTAATTCTATATATTTCTGTCCATGTATATCAATGGTTTCATGTATCTGCACCTGGGGGCAAACTGTCACTTTTGGAATTTGGTATGTCCTCCAGACAATTCTACAGGATGTTTTTCCATGGAAGTTACCATAAAGTTGTATTGGAGGATCTAGCAAATCTTTAGGTCCCCAAAACAACTCTGTGGTATACTGGGAGCAACAGCAAGCTAGTTAAATGATAGTCAGTCATATCTGTGTTTCAGCCAGGAATTTCACCCCTGCAGTTATGTCCTCCAGGCAATTTGATGAGATGTTTTCCCTGGAAGTTACCATAAAGTTGCATTGGAGGACCTAGCAAATCTTTAGGTCCCACAAAACAATTCTGTTATATACTGGGGCGACAGCAAGCTAGTTGAATGATATTCAGTCACATCTGTGTATCAATCAGGAATGTCATCCTTGCAAATACTGGGGATTTACTGTATTATTAATCTCAGTGGCTCAGCCTTGGGGTTGTAGATTATTTTAAAATAATAATAATAAATAGAATAGTCCCTCCAACATGAAGTTTGTCTAAGGTACAGTACATCATTGTTTGCTTTGTTCCATGCTGATCTTGAGAACATTACCTTTTAGACTACAGTTCTCAGAATCTTCCAGATTAAATGGTTAATTCCTATGCTGCCTGGTGGGACTTGTAGTCCAAGAAAATAATGCTTCTGCATTCTGGTTCAGGAACTCCAGAGGGGGTTTGAATCAAGCTGAAAAAGCTAAGATTAGCAGATGCATGCTTTTTTTTCTTTTCTGTCAATCTATTCCCAGATCTCTGTTTCACTTAAATTTAACGAATTTCAAAGTTACCAGAACAGTAACCAAGCCTGCCAGCAATTGAATTACTAACCCCATCAGTTGCTGAACAGATAATACTGTTGAGTATTCTAAAATTACGACCACCCACCCCCATAAAAAAAGGATGAAAAGGAAACCAGTACTTTTAATAGCAAAGAAGTCTTCCCAATGTCTCTTGTCTTTAACTTTCCAAGGTGGAAATAAACTACCACCTTGTTTAAATCCTCACCAAATGCTTTCTATTGTATCATTGTCTTATATTGAGTTTAACTTTCTAAGGGAGGGTAGAAGAGTTGAGCTGTGAATGTGAATTCAATTATGTACAGACAGACAACTGACAACCGCGAATGGGTTAAAGGTCTTTCTGCTTCCCAGAAATCCTGCTATTGCACTGATTTCTTACAGACACCAAGTCAACCAAAGAGGCCTAAGTCCTGAACGCCGTTGTTGAAGCTCTCCCCAAGACAGCTGAAGACCTTCCCTTACATTCAGAACCACTAACATGCTTAGAAGCCACCATGTTCAGGAACGAACATGAGAAAGACAAGCCACCTTACTTCATCTGATAAATAAGCAACTGGGAATTTTGCTCCAAATGGCCATTGGAATAGCCCACTCCATAAAGGGCATTCTCCGTAGGTTCGTAAGGCACGATATGATACGAATGCAGCTCTTCATAATAAAGGGACTGAGACTGGCATTCCTGCACCATGAACTTCAGCCGTTTTCTGGCATCCGAGTAGGCAGTCCGGCAGCACGGGGCTCCCTTAAAGTACTCATAGCGTTCCTGCTCGGTCTCCAGGTGGATCTTCCGCAGCAAATTGTTAATCAAGACCGACCGGCGGAGATAGATCTCGGGGTCTTCCAGAAACTGAAGCTTCTGCAGAGAAAGTTTCAAAATACAAGTCCGGTCTTCAGGTAGGATCAGGTGCTACGGTGATTAAGCAGAGGGGAAAAGATATTAGTGGACGATTCAGGTAGAAAACTCAGTTAACACAAAGCTGAGCTGGAAGAACAGGTCATACCAAGGAAGACAAAGGCATAAAAGTCATAGACATGAGTATCACTTGAACTTTGCACAAAATGAACTCAGAAGCACTTTATTTTATGGTTTATGCAATTAAATCCTTCCTCATCCCCGGATCTAGTTTACATTGCCCTGTCTCCCAGTGTTTTATCATTTTATCTTGAATTTGAACCTGCCCAGTGAAATCTTTTGTGTTTTAATGTTTGACTTTATATTGTTGTGTCACTTATTATATTGGTTGTGCATTTTTTGTATTTTATTTTCTGGTTTTGTTATACTTTTGTGTTAGATTGTGTATACTGTACTGATGTACTACCTCATGTTCCATCTGAACATGAGGAAGAACTTCCTGTCTGTGAGAGCTGTTCAGCAGTGGAACTCTCTGCCCCGGAGTGTGGTGGAGGCTCCTTCCTTGGAAGCTTTTAAACAGAGGCTGGATGGCCATCTGCCAGGGGTGATTTGAATGCAATATTCCTGCTTCTTGGTAGGGGGTTGGGCTGGATGGCCCATGAGGTCTCTTCCAACTCTTTGATTCTATGATTCTATGATGGGCGTAGCCTCATGTAAGCCGCACCAAGTCCCCCTGGGGAAGTGGGGTATAAATAAAGTATTATTATTATTATTATTATTATTATTATTATTATTATTATCCACTGTCCATCTAGTGATATTAATGCCACCTGGACCCAATTTTTATGGTCTCTGAATCCCATTAGTTTCTTGTATTTCTTCAACCTTTCCTCCAATAAAGGTAAGCAAGACTGCCAGCAAATATCCTAAACTATGGGGCTAGGTTGCCACCAAGCTGCTTCTTGGCAGGAGAGTGGACTGGATGGCCCACCAAGTATCTTCCAATTCTATGATCTGTAGACAAAGAATACTACACTCTATTCTAAGGGGAACTTTTCCATCTGGCTACAAATAAAGGGTCAGAAGGACCCCAAACAGATTAAGGGCCTCATAGAATCATAGAGTTGGAAGAGACCTCATGGGCCATCCAGTCCAACCGCCTGCCAAGAAGCAGGAAAATTGCATTCAAAGCACCCCCGACAGATGGTCATCCAGCCTCTGTTTAAAAGACTCCAAAGAAGGCTCTGAAAGTCAGGAAGTTCTTCCTAATGTTCAGATGGAATCTCCTTTCTTGTAGTTGAAGCCATTGTTCCGTGTCCTAGTCTCCAAGGAAGCAGAAAACAAGCTTGCTTCCTCCTCCCTGTGGCTTCCTCTCACATATTTATACATGGCTATCATATCTCCTCTCGGCCTTCTCTTCTGCAGCCCACTCTTGATTTTAATGATACAATGTCATTACATTCTGCAATGACATTTGAAATCTATGGGCCAACAGGTTGTGAATCCTTTCTCCGGTCTGCATTTCAGCCTGGATTTCAAAAATGCTCTCCAAGGTCCTGAACCTCTATATAGACCACTGCTTCTTAAACTATGGGTCCCATCTCCAAACAGAGCCCCCTTAGTTTAATCTTGACCTATTAAATTAACTTTAGAATTGTTTTTTATTAATTAATATTGAAATGTAATTGATTGATTTTCATATTTGTATACATTTAATTCCATTTTAATATTTAAATAGTCTAAATAATATGTCAAATTTTGCTTTGGAAGCTATTTTAATACCAGGTTCAATTTCTTTTTTCTTTCTTTCTTTCTTTGCAGTATTAATTGGGACCTTCATGTTTTTACTTTTAGTATCCCAGTTGGCCAGACCCAATGCATCTTTATTTTGCCTACTTCTGGTTTTGCAATCTTTGCAAGGCAAATTTGCTTGAATTTTAAAGAATACATCAGGACATAAAAACAATACCCGCCTAGACTCACTTTTGGAAAATACCCCTGGTAATCCTGATGTAGATCTTCTTCTTCTTCTGCATATTTTCTCTTAAAATAGGCTACTTTCGACGTTGTTAAGGTATTTGTTGATACAAGGCTTGGATCCGCTGTGAAAACAAGAAAAAATTGCCATTCAAAAAAGATGTTTTTTTCTTTTCTTCACACAACTTTCATTTGCAAACCATATGTTTTATTTCTATGACTGTGTGATTTTTTTTTCAGTTTACTTCTAATAATTCAAATAATGCCAGATGTCGGAAATGGAAAAGATGGGGAAAGCCTTTATGTATTGTCTGTCCTTGTTAATTGTATAACAGCATTGAATGTTTGCCATATATGTGTTCTGTAATTTGTATATTATTGCTATTATTGGGGAAAAAACAATACAAAGTGATAAACATGAATACACCACCATATGCCAATAATATTTTTAATGTATTGTCAAAGGCTTTCATGGCTGGAATCACTAGGTTCTTGAGGGTTTTTTCGGGCTATTTGGGCCATGTTCTAAAAAATTCCGCTCTTACTTCTTCTGCTTCTTCCTCGGGGAGGCGATAAATTGCTGATTCAACATTGGCAATGATGTTTTCTACTGGGATCCTGGTGGCGGTTACAGCAAAGTTTCCTCCTTTCGCTAGTATGGATACTAGAACATGGCCCTATAGCCTGAAAAAACCCACAAGAACCTAATACTTTTAATGTTTTAAAGGATCACTTGGTGTTATAAAACTACATATAACAATAAATAACAAATCATACATAGGTAAAGGTAAAGGTTTTCCCTTGACACTAAGTCTAGCCATGTCCAAATCTGGGGTGGTGGTGCTCCTCTCCATTTCTAAGCTGAAGAGTTGGCTTTGTCCATAGACCTCCTCCAAGGTCATGTGGCCAGCATGATTGGATGGAGCGCTGTTACCTTTCCACCGAAGCGGTATCTAGACGCAGCATATTATTTGAGAACACAGAAATGCTGGACCACTCTAACAACTACCATGTCAGACTCCACAGAGAAGCCATTGAAATCCACAAGCATGTGGAGCATTTCAACGAAAAGGAAGAAACCATGAAAATGAAGTAGCTACCAGTATTTTAAAAAAACTCTAGAATCAAGACAATAAATAAAGAACAACACTCAAAAACAGGGGAATTCCAGACAAGAAACAATCAGGGCCAACTAATTACCTCCCAACAAAGGATTCCCCCAGGCAGTAAGAAGCCACACCTTGAAAACTGCTAGGCCATTAAATGTTAATCAAGCTACCCAATTGAAACATTCACACTTGCCTCAAACAGACAAGAGTTCTTTCTCCCACGCTGGACATTCCACAGATATATAAACCCAATTTTCCTAGTTTCCAACAGACCTCACAACCTCTGAGGATGCCTGCCATACATGCAGGCAAAATGTCAGGAGAGAATGCTTCTGGAACATGGCCATATAGCCTGGAAAACACACAACAACCCAGAAGTGGTGCCTATTGATCTACTCACGTTTGCATGTTTTCTAACTGTTAGGTTGGCAGAAGCTGGTGCTAACAGTGGGAGCTCACCCCTGGACCTCCTACCTTTTGGTCAGCAAGTTCAGCAGCTCAGCAGTTTAACCCCCTGTGTCAACAAGGACTCAAATCATACACACCTAAAATTGCTGTTTCCTAATTTTTCCAGTGTCTTTTCTTTTATTAGATTCATCAATTTGTTCATCTTCCCCAGGTCATAACTTTTTTTTTAACCAGTTAGTTTTTGTAGCTACATCCATATCTTCCTGTAGCTGTGCATTTAACAGCTTAGCTGACACATTCAAATATACTTTTTCCAAAGTCCAGAAGAAGAAGAAAAATATGTTTTCATCTGTAATTTAATATTTAAAATATCTGCCATCTAGCTATAAAAATCTTTTTTATCTTTTTCCAGCATTTCAAAACTTAGTTAGAAAGGTTATTGCTTTACTTGGCAAACTCTTCCTTTCATAGCCTGTTATTGGGAGTAATTTTCATTTTTACCGCAAGGTGGCGGTGTTGTCACATTAAAAAGCATAGAATAGTGATGATGATAGCAATGTATAGCTAGCCAACTAGCATGGTCAGAATAAGAATGAATCAAAGCTTTCAAGGGAACAGATCAATTGTTGTTGTTGTTGTTGTTGTTTGGTCTGATCAAAAGAAGCTCACCAAAATGTTCAGAGTTCTGGAAGGTATGTCCTACGAGGAGCGGCTTAAAGAGTTGGGTATGCTTAGCTTGGAAAAGCGAAGGTTTAGAGGGGACATAAGAGCCCTCTTTAAATATTTGAAAGGATGTCACATTGAAGATGGGAAAACCTTGTTTTCTGCTCTCCAGAGATTAAAACATAGAGCAAGGGGTTCAAACTGTAGGAAACAGATTCATTCGAAATAAGATTTAACTATATCTGGTGAAACTTTGAAATCCATCAGAGTGCTGACAAATCTCAGCGAGTGTTGCTCAACGAAATAAGGATACCAAAGAGTGGGGGTTCACGCTCTTGTTACATTGAGAATAGATTACTGCAACGCACTCTACATAGGGTTGCCTTTGAAGACTGTTCGGAAGCTTCGAATGGTCCGACGGGTGGCAGCCAGATTGCTCACCGGAGCGGAGTATAGAGAACACACAACCACCCTGTTATGCCAGCTCCATTGGGTGCCAGCTGGCTACCTAGCACAATTCAAACTGCTGTCTTTAGCCTGTAAAGCCCTAAATGGTTCTGGCCCAGCTTTCCTGTCCAAACATATCTCCCTCTATGAAGCATTAAGGTTAAGATCTTCTGGGGCGACCCTGCTCTTGATCCCACTTGCTTCACAAGCGCCACTGGTGGGGACGAGAGACAGGACCTCCTCAGTGGTGGCTCCCTGACTCTGAAATCAGTGCCCTCCCTCCTGGCCTTTAGAAAGAGAACAAAGGCATGGTTATGGAACCAAACTTTTGACTAGTAAAGTAGAATAATAATAATAATAATAATAATAATAATAATAATAATAATAATAACAACAACTTTATTTTTACACCCTGCCGCTATCTCCCTGAATGGAATCTGGGCCTATTTATTTATTTATTTATTTATTTACAGCTTTTATATTCCGCCCTTCTCACCCCGCAGGGGACTCAGGGCGGATTACAGTGTACACATATATGGCAAACATTCAATGCCAATTTTGACATACAACATATACAGACATAGACAGAGGCTATTTAACTTTTTCTGGCAGCCAGGGGAGCTGTCGCTTTCATCGTCCATCTGCGACTGATGAAGTACTTCAGCATTCCCGCATGCTTCCCCGCTGGCATGCTTTGCTGGAGTCTTCTTTCTGGCCTCATCATTAATTTAGCATCCCCACTTTCCTCCCCCCCCCCTCTCTCTCTTTATAATTGTAATTCCGCATTCCCCGCATGCTTTTTGCTGGAGTGCTTGCTGGAGTCTTTTTTTATGGCCTCATAAATTAGTTAATTTAGCCTCCCCACACTTTAAGGTGGTACCTAATTTTCCTACTTGACAGATGCAACTGTCTTTCGGGTTGCAAAGGTCGACAACAGGCTACACAATTGGTTGGAAACCCACTCCAACCCAGGCTGGCTTCGAACTCATGACCTTTTGGTCAGAGTGATCTTAATGCAGCTGACACTCAGCCAGCTGTGCCATAATCCCAAATAACGGAGTTAAATCATAGCACATTAGAGTGCATCACAGTAATTTAAAACAACATAAAACAACATTATACAAAATATAAAACAAACATCAAAACCAACAGCAATAACATAGTCAAGCCTTGACATGGATGTGTGGCTGGTGCACAACAGATTGGAGGATAGAGCCGATAAGTAAAGTGCATAAGGCGTGTAGCAGCGTTAAGGATAAGAGCAAACTCTGTAGAACTAATGCAGTTTGGCACCACTTTAACTGCCATGGTTCAGGGCTATAGAATCATGATAATTGCAGTTTTCAAGGTCTTAAGCCTTCTTTACCAACTAACTGCAATAAAAAAAAGAAACTCTTCCAAACTATCAAAGGAAAGGATCACCACAGAAGGGTAAACTGATTACATTTGAGATTAGACCAAAGAGTGCGTAGGATAACTCACACAGCTTCAGATTCCTCATAGTACCTCAAGGAGCTTAATTTTATTATCACTATTCTCTCTGTCATTTGTTGGAGTTGCTTAAAAAACCAACTCATAGAAACATAAAATCCCCTGCTATGCAGGAACACACAATCTAAGCACTCCTAACAGATGCCCTTCCAAAAAAGGAGATTCCAATGAAGGCTGTATAGTTCGCTGCCGAACAGCTCTTACCATCAGGAAGTTTAGGTGGAATCTCTTTTCATGCCATTTGAATCCATTGTTCCATTGTGTCAGACTCCAGAGCAATAAAGGACAAGCTTGCCTTCTCCTCGATGTGACATCCCTTCAAATATTTAAACATGTCCCCTCTCAGCCTTCTTTTTTCTTTGCTAAATTTACCCATCTCTTTCCAGCCATCATAGTTTGTTTGAGAAAGGACGATTCAACTGTCAGGGTGGCCGACCGAAAGGTGACGAGTTCGAAGCCCGAGATGGGGTTGAGCTCCTGACTGTTAATAGCTGTTTAAAAATAGCTGTTAAAAATAGCCCAGCTTACTGTCCACCTAAGCAGTTCAAAAACAGCTGTGCTGTGAGAAGAGAGAAATTAGGCACCGCTTAAAGCGGGGAGATTAATTTATGACACCATAAAAATGCTGGAAAGCAAGGAGAAAATACTACAATCCAAAGGCTCGGTGTCATAGTGGATGAAGCAGCAGCTCCCTCTGTGGCCAAATTGAGTAACATCCAGGATCCAAAGTGGAAGAACTGCTGAATGGCCTCTATCTGTCTGTATGTCTTGTATGTCAAAAAATGGCACTGAATGTTTGCTGTGTATGTTTGCATTGTGATCTGCCCTGAGTTCCCTCCGGGATGAGAAGGTTGGAATATAAATACTGTACATATTTATTTATTTATTTATTTATTTATTTATTTGTCGTGTCAGGGCAACCAGTCAATTATATTACATTTCTAACAGAACAAAGCAAACAAACAGACAAAATACAAAATTTGTGAGTTTGGTAGTTGATTAAATGTCCTTTGACCATTAGCTGGCCACTTGGAGTGCCTCTGGTGTTGCTGCAAGAAGGTCCTCCATTGTGCATGTGGCAGGGCTCAGGTTGCATTGCAGCAGGTGGTCTGTGGTTTGCTCTTCTCCACACTCGCATGTCGTGGATTCCACTTTGTGGCCCCATTTCTTGAGGTTGGCTCTGCATCTCATGGTGCCAGAGCGCAGTCTGTTCAGCACCTTCCAAGTCGCCCAGTCTTCTGTGTGCCCAGGGGGAGTCTCTCATTTGGTATCAGCCATTGGTTGAGGTTCTGGGTTTGAGCCTGCCACTTTTGGACTCTCGCTTGCTGAGGTGTTCCAGCGAGTGTCTCTGTAGATCTTAGAAAACTATTTCTAGTTTTAAGTCGTTGACGTGCTGGCTGATACCCAAACAGGGGATGAGCTGGAGATGTCTCTGTCTTGGTCCTTTCACTATTGGCTGCTACTTCCCGGCGGATGTCAGGTGGTGCAATACCGGCTAAGCAGTGTAATTTCTCCAGTGGTGTAGGGCACAGACACCCCGTGATAATGCAGCATGTCTCATTAAGAGCCACATCCACTGTTTTAGTGTGGTGAGAGGTGTTCCACACTGGGCATGCTGTAAATAAATAAATAGTACTTTGAGTGTTGGACTATAGCTCTGGAGACTGAGGTTCGAATCCCTGCTTAGCCAAGAAAACTCACTGGGTAGCCCTGGGCAAGTCACACACTCTCAGTCTCTGATACCACGAGATGCAGAGCCAGTCTTGAGAAATGGGGCTACAAAGTGGAGTCCACGACATGCAAGTGTGGATAAGAGCAAACCACAGACCACTGCAGTCTGAGGATCTTCTCACTACGACACAGAGGCACTCCAAGTGGCCAGCTTCTGGGCAAAGGAAATTTAGCATAATGACAAGTTTTTAACTTTGTTTGTAGTTTTTTATACATTATAACTCTATTCTGAATTCACTTCTGACACAATAAATAAATAGCCCCAGGACACCGTATGATAGGTTTGCCTTAACAGTTGCTGTGGATCAGAGACAACTTGGAGGCCTTGAACACACACAAGAACAATAGAAACAAAGTGAAAGAACCCTTACAGGCAATCCAAAGTGTCTTTTGCAATGTAAGCGAGACTGAGGGCTTGGAGCCAAGCTGAAATTGACATTGACTTTCCAGGAGGAGACAGAGCCATGTTGACATCATGGGATATATGGCAATGTTCTTGGCAGGATGGATTCTTTGCTGCATAACCGAGACGAAAGGAGCATTTCAAGGGTGTCCTTGTTATTGGATCAGTGGGCAACTATCCAAAGATTTTGCATTTGTAGGTTTCTGCTGTGGTACAGTAAAAGATGCTCTTCTAAGTCAGGTTGAAGATTACTAGGGGTCCTTCCAGACAGGTCATTCGATTCAAGGTTTTCTGTTTATCCTGGATTATCTGGCAGTGCAGACTCATATAATCCAGTTTAAAGCAGAAAGCCTAGGATCAGATCCTGGGATATAGGCCCTGTCTGGAAGGCCCCTGAGTCTGCACTGCCAGATCATTTGGGATAAACAGAAAACCTGGGATCAGATCCTGGGATATAGGGTCTGTCTGGAAGGGCCCTAGGAAAAGGCTGATCAGTTTTGATAGACAATATCATTGCCTGAATTGTCTGAATGACCAGGACTGGGACACAGCTGAATAAAATCCCAGATTATCTGCTTTAAACTGGAATATATGGCAGTGTGGACTCAGATATCCGAGTTCTAAGAAAATATTGTAAGATTTTCTGCCTTGTTACTCTGAGTTATATGGTTGGGTGGAATGGCCCTGGGTTGCCTGAACGTTCACCTCTTCCCTTACTTAAATGATAAAACTGATGTAGCAAAAGTCATCAATACAATAATTTGCACCTAGGGTCCACATCCTTGAAATCTGCAGCCCATAAAAGCATGTTTAGTCTATTCCTCTGCATGTTTTAGCTACATTGGTTTCTTCTTCTTTCTTAGGCAATCCCATTGTTTTCCGAGGATGATTGTATTCCAACATTCTTATGGGTCTGTATGTGGCTGTGGAGCCCTATTCTTGCTCTGCATCTTCTTCCACAATGAGGGCATTGGTTTCCAGGTGGAAGGCGGTCTCGGTCGGGGTTGGCTTGACACGCCTTCCTCTTCACCCTTTCGCCCTCCATTCGTGCCTCCTCGAATTCTGCAGTACTGCTGGTCACAGCTGACCTCCAGCTGGAGCGTCAAGGGCCAGGGCTTCCCAGTTCTCAGTGTCTATGCCAGAGTTTTTAAGGTTGGCTTTGAGCCCATCTTTAAATCTCTTTTCCTGCCACCAACATTCAGTTTTCCGTTCTTGAGTTCGGAGTAGAGCAACTGCTTTGGGAGACGGTGGTCAGGCATCCGGACAACATGGCCGGTCCAGCGGAGTTGATGGTGGAGGACCATCGCTTCAATGCTGGTGGTCTTTGCTTCTTCCAGCACACTGACATTTGTCCGCTGTCTTCCCAAGAGATTTGCAGGATTTTCCGGAGGCAGTGCTGATGGAATTGTTCCAGGAGTTGCATGTGACGTCTGTAGACAGTCCACGTCTCACAGGCATATAGCAGGGTTGGGAGGACAATCTATATATATAAATCTGTTAGGTTGGTTCAACCGGACAGCAAAACTCCACAACCCCCCAACGAAACTGTACCAAAATTCCCATGCCCATAACAAAACCCACAAGGTACAAACATATCTACTCAAAATGAAAAACAACACAACAACACACTCACAAAACGGCAAAACAACAAAACTCAAAACCCCAACGAAACTTAACCAAAATTCCCATGCCCATAACACAACCCACAAGGTACAAACATATCTACTCAAAATGAAAAACAACACAACAACACACTCACAAAACGGCAAAACAACAAAACTAAAAAAAACCCCAACGAAACTTAACCAAAATTCCCATGCCCATAACACAACCCACAAGGTACAAACATATCTACTCAAAATGAAAAACAACACAACAACACACTCACAAAACGGCAAAACAACAAAACTCACAAACCCCCCAACGAAACTTAACCAAAATTCCCATGCCCATAACACAACCCACAAGGTACAAACATATCTACTCAAAATGAAAAACAACACAACAACACACCCACAAAACGGCAAAACAACAAAACTCAAAAAAACCCCAACGAAACTTAACCAAAATTCCCATGCCCATAACACAACCCACAAGGTACAAACATATCTACTCAAAATGAAAAACAACACAACAACACACTCACAAAACGGCAAAACAACAAAACTCAAAAAACCCCAATGAAACTGTACCAAAATGGCCATGCCCATAACACAACCCACAAGGTACAAACATATCTACTCAAAATGAAAAACAACACAACAACACACTCACAAAACGGCAAAACAACAAAACTAAAAAAAAAACCAACGAAACTTAACCAAAATTCCCATGCCCATAACACAACCCACAAGGTACAAACATATCTACTCAAAATGAAAAACAACACAACAACACACTCACAAAACAGCAAAACAACAAAACTCACAACCCCAACGAAACTTAACCAAAATTCCCATGCCCATAACACAACCCACAAGGTACAAACATATCTACTCAAAATGAAAAACAACACAACAACACACTCACAAAACGGCAAAACAACAAAACTCAAAAATCCCCCAACGAAACTTAACCAAAATTCCCATGCCCATAACACAACCCACAAGGTACAAACATATCTACTCAAAATGAAAAACAACACAACAACACACTCACAAAATGGCAAAACAACTGAGCATGCGCATTGGCGCCCAGCTGCAAGTTCCCTGGTGCGCGCACACAGCCTTCCGGCCAACGTTCCCTCTGCGGAAGCCATGCCCACTCCAAGCCCCGCCGCGCCGCTTCCCGCAGACACACACCCTGCCGCACGCACACACACAACCCCACGCTCCATCACTCCCCCCCCCCCCACACCACATCTTAACGCTCCATCACCCCCCCCACCGCCGCACACACACACGCAACCCCACGCTCCATCACTCCCCCCGCCGCCGCACACACACACACAACCCCACGCTCCATCACTCCCCTGCCCCAATCTTACCTCCTTTTACTTCACGCCACCTCCAAACCCCACCCCGCCCCTTCCCGCCCTGTCAAAATCCAGGAAAGACAGGAAGGAAGGAAAGAAGGAAGAAAGAGAAAGGGAGGTAAAGAAAAAGGGGGAAGGAAGGAAAGTTAGAGAAAGAAGAAGAAAGAAAGAAGGAAAGGGAGAAGGAAACATGGAAGCCAAGACAGAAAGAAGGAGGGAAAGAGATAGAAGAAGGAGAGAAAGAGGGAGGGAAAGAAAAGGGGGAAGGAAGGAGAGAAGGAAAGAAAAAAAGGAAAGGAAGGAAAGAGGGAGCGAAGGAAGGGGGAATGTAGAGAAAGAGGGAGGGAAAGAAAGAAGGAAAGAGAGAAGGAAGAAAAGAAAGACAACAGAAAGAAAAAGGGGGAAGGAAAGAAAAAAGGGAATGAAGGAAGGAAAGAGGGAGTGAAGGAAGGGGGAAGATGTAGAGAAAGAGGGAGGGAAGGAAAGAAGAAAGAGAGAAGGAAGAAAAGAGACCAGAAGAGAAAGAAAAAGGGGGAAGGAAGGAAAGAGATAGAGAAGGAAGAGGAGAAGGAAAGATGGGAGGGAAGGAAGGAGAAAGAAGGAGAGAAAGAGGGAAGGTTGGCCACAGCAACACGTGGCGGGTAAAGGTTGTTATTTCTATTATTATTATTATGCTATTATTCCTATGAGACCCTTTTAGGGGGAATGGGAGAGGTGTCAGGTCCCGGAGGCAATGCATTGCATTATTCTTATTGTTATGATGGTGGTGAAATAAAAGGAAATAAAAAGTGAAAGAAGGAAGCAAACAGGGAGGGAAGAAAGGCAAAGGAAGAAAGGGGGAGGGAATGAAGGAAAGAGAGAAGGATGAAACCAAGTAGTGAAAAAAGGAAAGAAAGAAAGAGGTAGAGAAGGAAGAAAGGAGAGAAAGGGGGAGGAAAAGGGGGAAGGAATAGGTAGGGACCTCTCTTTCATAATAGTCCAGATATCTACCTCAACTTTGATAAGTTTTACTATAGGCCACAGCAACGCGTGGCAGGGCACAGCTAGTAGCTCTATAAACAAGCACCTTGGTATCCCTACGGATGTCCCGGTCCTCAAACGCTCTCTGCTTCATTCGGAAAAAATACATTGGTTTACATCCTGAATGGGACATGTAGCTAACATATCACATGATCCAACCCCCTAAAAATCACCATATAAGTCAATCAATCAAAAATAGTTATAACCGCTTTGGCCAATGTGATAAACAAGGTCTTCTCACAACTTTTTTTTTGATGGATGGGGGCTGAGCATGTCATCTTTCAGTACCCTGATAAGCTATGTCTCCGAACTCCTTCACTCAATGCAGCTGCCTGGCTTTTAAGGTGGGTTTGATGAGCATTTCTGATAATAGTTAAGGGTGCCATGATAATAAATATCAACATAAAACAGCTGTGAAGTTGTTCACCTAGGTTAGATCATAACGCTCTAACAGGATGCCAGCTCTTATGTTTTTATGCGTTTTTCTCTTTAACCTGTGAGTCGCATTGAGCCCAGAATGCTGTTACTGTTTTATATACATAAATTCTCCTATGGGGGACATACCTGGCTTGATAGCAGTACATGTAAAAAAGGTAGTCCTCATGGACAACAAGTTAAATATGAGCCAACAATGTGATGCAGCAGCTAAAAAAACTAATGGGATTTTGGTCTTCATAAATTGGAGTCTAGTGTCTAGATCCAGGGAAGTAATGCTATTCTGCCTTGATCAGACCACACCTGGAATACTGTGTCCAATTCTGGGCACCGCAATTGAAGGGAGATGTTGACAAGCTGGAATATGTCCAGAGGAAGTCAACTAAAGGATCTGGAGAACAAGCCATATGAGGAGTGACTTAAAGAGCTGGGCATGTTTAGCCTGAAGAAGAGAAGACTGAGAGGAGACATGATAGCCATGAATAAATATGTGAGAGGAAGCCACAGGGAGGAAGGAGCAAGCTTGTTTTCTGCTTCCCTGGAGACTAGGATGCAATGGAACAATGGCTGCAAACTACAACAAAGGAGATTCCACCTGAACATGAGGAAGAGCTTCCTAACCGTGGAAGCTGTTCAGCAGTGGAACTCTCTGCCCCAGAGTGTGGTGGAGGCTCCTTCTTTGGAGGTTTTTAAACAGGGGCTAGATGGCCATCTGTCAGGGGTGCTTTGAATGCAATACTCCTGCTTGTTGGCAGGGGGTTGGACTGGATGGCCCATGAGGTCTCTTCCAACTCTATGATTCTATGAAGAACTTCCTAACTGTGGGAGCTGTTCAGCAGTGGAACTCTCTGCCCTAGAGCGTGGTGGAGGATCCTTCTTTGGAGGCTTTTAAACAGTGGCTGGATGGCCATCTGTTAAGGGTATTTTGGATGCAATTTTCCTGCATCTTGACAGGGGGTTTGACTGGATGGCCCACGATGTCTCTTCCAACTCTATGATTCTATGAAGCGATGGGCTATTTTTATCCAGGATAGAAAGGCTGCATGTAGTGAAATCTACCTTTTAGGCGACCAGGCCGAAGCCTGAATATCAGTAGCTTTCATCTTGAAAGACAGGCAGAGGCAGGAGGAGGAGTCAAGCCGACTCCTGATTGGTGAGAGGAATTAGGGGAGGAGTCGGTTGAGAGAGGGAAAGAAGCTGTCAGCTTGTGACAGAGAGAGAGAAGTGTCTTGACATCAGACACAGAGGGATAGGATTTTAGGAGAGGAAGCTAGAGCAGAGTTCTGACAGGGAAGAAGAGTTTTAAAAGTGAGCCTTAAGGTTAGGGAATAAGGTTGAGACAAAGGCTAGGGTTTTACTGTGTTGAGAGGACCAGTAAAAGAGAGTTTTGTCTTATTAAACTTAGGAGAAGTTTAAGATATCTTATTGCCCTGTGTGTGAGACAGACAGGAGTCTGTTCTCTAAGAGATACTGTTTCTAAGAATAGAACAGTGTGTTTAAGGAAACTCACAGGTTTAAAAGCTTTATGGTCAGTAGAACTAACTGTTTAATCCAACTAAGTCTCCACATCTGAATTACGCTTCTGTACCGCTCATTCTATGAGTAGATGTTTGTTTAAAGCTCAATAAACTTTTTCTAGTTCACTGGTGTAAGCCTCAGTCTGTCAAGCACTTTTAAAGTCCAGTCAGCCGGTTAAGGAGTAATAGTAGATACCCAGGGCAAACACTCCCTTACCTACAACACATTCACACCTTTGGTTCCTCAGACCAATACAGCTGAGGTGGTGGCGGCTAATACTACCAATAACATCGGTCATTGATATATTCAACTTATGGTCAGCCTTAATTTTACTATACTGGTGGCAGCGGTGGGATTCTTTGTTCCCCCCTGCCCAGATATCCTTTAATTTTATTACACTGCACTTCATACAAAGTGCATATTACATCATTTGATATTTCACATGGGATTTGCTCTGTGCATCCAAGAGCTTTTACTTGCATGTTCCTTTATGCAAAGCCACAATTCACTAAAATTATTGCAGGTTGTTAGCACTTTTGCGCAGAAATATCGAACATTAGGAATTAGCCTCCATTTAGCTAAGTACTAAATGGATGGTTTTAAATGGTGCATTTTAACATTGAGATAAATGTTTTTAATGTTTATGTATGTGTATATGAATTTGTGTCCCAGCATTGAATATTTGCCGTATATATGCTGTGCTCCGCCCTGAGTTCCCTTTGGGGTGATAAGGGTGGAATATAAATGTTTTAAATAAATAAAATAAATACTAGACAAAAGTGCCTCAATTTTATGTCGCTTCTGTGAACTGAAAATTTATTTATTTGTTTATTTACGATATTTACATGCCGCCCTTCTCATCTCGAAGGAGACTAATATTGTATTAGCATAATACAATATTAGTATTAAATATTACTACATTGTACTATACCATTATATTGTAATATAATTGTAATATTATTAGTAAAATGACTCAAAAACAAGTAAAGCTGGCAGTTTCAAGTTATAAATTCAAAACATGAAGCAAACCTGTTTTTTTCTAATGTAAGTATCTGATATGCAGGATATATTTTCATTCACTGGCACAAATACCCGATATGCCCAAATTCGAATACTGGTGGGGTTGGGGGGGTGGTGTCGATTTTGTCATTTGGGAGTTGTAGTTGCTGGGATTTATAGTTCACCTGCAAACAATGAGCATTCTGAACTCCACCAACGATGGAATTGGGCCAAACTTGGCACACAGAACTCCCATGACCAAGAGAAAACATTAGAAGGGTTTGGTGGGCATTGACCTCGAGTTTTTGACTTGTATTTTACCTACATCCAGAGACCATTGTGGACTCAAACTATGATGGATCTGGACTAAACTTGGCACAAATACTCAATATGCCCAAGTGTGAATACTGGTAGAGTTTGGGGAAAATAGTCCTTGACATTTTGGGAGTTGTAGTTGCTGGGATTTATAGTTCACCTACAATCAAAGAGCGTTCTGAACCCCACCAACAGAAAGTACTGTGTTTTCTGATGGTCCTTAGTGACCCCTCTGACACTCCCTCATGACCCCTCCAGGGGTCCCGACCCCCAGGTTGAGAACCACTGCTCTAGAGTAGGCATGGGGTGAACTTGGGCCCTCCAGGTGTTTTGGACTTCAACTCCCACAATTCCTAACAGCCTATTGGCCCAAGTTCGCCCCATGCCTGCTCCAGAAACCGGGAGTTCCAAAACCCCCAGAACTTGCCCTTTCTGATCAGGTATGCAAGATGTGTTATCCTTCCTGAAGGCTATTGAAATACTTTTTTAAGTAATTGCTTTAGAAGCCCTGGCCAAATGTTGGAGGGATGTTGATGAAGGAGTGGAGTCAAAAGACTTTGAGAGCCCCCAAACTAGATTGCATTGGTGTCATGTATTTGGAACTTGGAGAAGAAGGACAGAGAAAGAACAATTCAATTAATACTTGGCATGGTGTCATATTGTCATATACAAAAGCAAGAGCATCCGTTTTGAAGCTGACACCTTCATTATGGCATAAAAGAACTAAGATGCTTGGTATCTCCAAAAGTAGTGTATCAAGGCAATTAATTATACAAATTATTACTCAAATTTTTTTAAAAAATCAATATGCACATAGAATCTCAAGTACATTACTTTTTAGGTCAGAAATGTTAATGTAATTTATATATCGGCGTTGTCCAAAGCAAGATATTTTGTTTTGTTCTTCTGCACAATGATGGCATCAATTATTCAGAGCCTATCCAAGAAACTAGGGATTTTAAAAGAGTTCTTTGGGCCAATTCACAAAAGAAAAAATGAAACTGTAGGACTCAATTACAAAAACCCAAAGACACACAATCAAGCAGCCCTCACACTTGTTTTGGTCAGAGTTTTGTAACTTTATATTTTATATTAATACTCCAGAGGACGGGAGCAGGATTCAAAACGATCTTGACAGATTAGAGAGATGGGCCAAAACTAACAAAACGAAGTTCAGCAGTGACAAATGCAAGATACCCCACTTAGGCAGGAAAAACGAAATGCAAAGATACAGAATGGGGGACAATGCCTGGCTCGAGAGCAGTACGTGTGAAAAAGATCTTGGAGTCCTCGTGGACAACAAGTTAAACATGAGCCAACAATGTGATGTGGCAGCAAAAAAAGCCAATGGGATTTTGGCCTGCATCAATAGGAGCATAGTGTCTAGATCTAGGGAAGTCATGCTACCCCTCTATTCCGCTTTGGTTAGACCACACCTGGAATATTGTGTCCAATTCTGGGCACCACAATTCAAGAGAGATATTGACAAGCTGGAATATGTCCAGAGGAGGGCGACTAAAATGATCAAGGGTCTGGAGAACAAGCCCTATGAGGAGCGGCTTAAGGAGCTGGGCATGTTTAGCCTGAAGAAGAGAAGGCTGAGAGGAGATATGATAGCCATGTATAAATATGTGAGAGGAAGCCACAGGGAGGAGGGAGCAAGCTTGTTTACTGCTTCCCTGAAGACTAGGACGCGAAACAATGGCTTCAAACTACAAGAAAGGAGATTCCATCTGAACATGAGGAAGAACTTCCTGACTGTGAGAGCTGTTCAGCAGTGGAACTCTCTGCCCTGTAGTGTGGTGGAGGCTCCTTCTTTGGAAGCTTTTAAACAGAGGCTGGATGGCCATCTGTCAGGGGTGCTTTGAATGCAATATTCCTGCTTCTTGGCAGGGGGTTGGACTGGATGGCCCATGAGGTCTCTTCCAACTCTTTGATTCTATGATTCTGTGATTTCTGAAGTAACAATGCTGACCACCAGCACTGAAGCAGCGATCTTCGCCATCAACTTCCCTGGAATGCCCGGTCATGGTCTCCCAAAGCAGTTACTATACTCTCAACTCAGGAATGGAAAACAGAATGTTGATGGACAGGAAAAGAGATTTAAAGATGAGCTTAAAGTTAACCTTAAAAAATATGGAATGAGCACCAAGAACTGGGAAGCACTAATACTTGGGCATTATAAATGGAGGTCAGCTGTGACCAACAGTGCTGTGGATTTTGAAGAGGCACACATAGAGGCTAAAAGAGAGAAAGGTGCATCAAACAAACCCTAGTTGTGATCACCTTCCATCTGGAAATCTATGTGCTCAATGTGAAAGACCATGCGGATCCAGAATACGTCTCTACAGTCACTTATGGATTCACCATCAAGACTCTACCTCTGGAAGACAATCAGATTTGGCCACAAGGGAGTGCCCAAGGTGATGACTAACTGGAGGACTCTGGGAGTTGAAGTTTTTTCTACAGCAGCCCTTCTGACTTCTGAGTTCAGATGCAATTGCTAGGCCACAGTCTAAAAATCTGAATGTGCAATCCCAGCTACCTATAGAGTTATTTTACAATCTTCTCCACCTAGTTTCTCAACATGCAAGTTTTTTCATCTAATGTGGCTCTAATACTTACCTAGAATTGACGGTTGCTATAACAACTAGTGATAGATTGGAAGAAAATAGGGCATCAACTGGACAGACCAGCAAAAAAAAACCAACCTGGGTTAGAGGAACTTGTCTATGAATGTCTCTCAAATTGGGTATGGGAAAATAGAAAGAAGAGACGGACAGTATGAGGGGCTACATTATACTTACTTCGGTGATCCCTCGTTCTCCAAATAGGATTGTCTTCCAAGATCAGTGTACTGGCGGTGGGTCCGTTGGTGACTGTGGACCTATTCTTGACCTGCATGTTCTCCCACAGTGAGGGCATTGGTTTCCAGGTGGAAGGCAGTCCCAGTCGGGGTTGGCTTGATGCGCCTTCCTATTGGCACATTTCTCTCTTTCACCCTCCATTTGTGCCTCTTCAAATTTTACAACACTGCTGGTCACAGCTGACCTCCAGCTGGAGCACTCAAGGGCCAGGGCTTCCCAGTTCTCAGTGTCTATGCCACAGTTTTTAAGGTTGGCTTTGAGCCCATCTTTAAATCTCTTTTCCTGCCCACCAACATTCGTGCAGTGAAGATCATGTCCATGTGCTTTGGGAGATGGTGGTCGGGCATCCGGACAACATGGCCGGTCCAGCGGAGTTGATGGCGGAGGACCATCACTTCAATGCTGGTGGTCTTTGCTTCTTCCAGCACGCTGACATTTGTCCGCTTGTCTTCCCAAGAGATTTGCAGGATTTTCCGGAGGCAGCGCTGATGGAATTGTTCCAGTAGTTGCATGTGATATCTGTCGGCAGTCCACGTTTTGCAGGCATATAGCAGAGTTGGGAGGACAATAGCTTTATAGACAAGCCCCTTGGTATCCCTACAGATGTCCCGGTCCTCAAACACTCTCTGCTTCATTCGGAAAAATGCTGCACTCGCAGAGCTCAGGCGTGTTGTATTTCAGTGTCAATGTTGACTTTTGTGGAGAGGTGGCTGCCAAGGTAGCGGAAATGGTCAATGTTACACCATTAAGCTGTATTTCTGGCACTGGAGAGGGATTGGCTGGTGACTGCTGGAAGAGCACTTTGGTTTTCTCGATGTTCAATGACAGGCCGAGCTTCTCGTATGCTTCTGCAAAGGTGTTTAGAGTGGCTTGTAGGTCTTCTTCTGAATGCGCACAGATGACATTGTCATCAGCATATTGGAGTTCTATAACAGATGTTGTAACCTTGCTATATCATATACACACTACATAGGACTCTGTTGACTTCCTTGTACCATTTGATTGATGCTGGATGGGGCCTGCAGTACCACACTTTGAACATCCAATGTGGTGGCGCTGCAGCACAGCCAAAGATTCTTGGAATGATGCATCTACAACAGGCATGGACAAACTTTGGCCCTCCAAGTGTTTTGGATTTCAACTCCCACAATTCCTAACAGCCTCAGGCCCTTTCCTTTTCCCCCTCAGCTGTGTAAGCTGAGGAATTGTGGGAGTTGAAGTCCAAAACACCTGGAGGACCAAAGTTTGTCCATGCCTGATGTACAGTGTAGAACAGTGGTTCTCAACCTGTGGGTCCCCAGATGTTTTGGCCTTCAACTCCCAGAAATCCTAACAGCTAGTAAACTGGCTGGGATTTCTGGGAATTGTAGGCCAAAACATCTGGGGACCCACAGGTTGAGAACCACTGGTGTAGAAGGAATGCAGTTTAGCACCACTTCAATTGCCATAGCTCAATTTTATGGAATCCTGGGCTTTGTAGTTTGGTAAAGCAGCAACACAGAAGGCTACAGACCTTGCAAAACTACAACTTCCACAATTCCATAATATGCCATGACAGTTAATGTGGGGTCAAACTTCATTCATTCTAGATGCACCACACAAAGGGTAGGAAAGAAAATACTTGGATGTACATCTCCATATGGAAATATCAATTTTCAGTCACACGAGGCGGTTGGCACAACATGTCCCAGAAATCTATGTGTTTTTAAGACTCGCAATAACTTTCAGAGGGGAAAAATATTCATGGATCACTGCACATGCTCAGAAATGTACTCTGATTTAAATCAATGCACAATAAGTGCACAAATGGTGGTTATTAGATAACATACACAAACATATGTACATTTTTAAAATGTGCACAAAAATGAGACACATTTCTATGAAGGAAAACACAAAGAGGGACTCTCCAGCCATGTAAAAATGGGAATTGATGAGAAATTGTCAATAGACATAGGACTACAAATCCCACCTAGCCAACATGGCCAGTGGTTGGGGGATGATAAGCATTACAATTCAAAACTGGGGGGTGTCAGCTTGCTTGGTTGTTTCTCCTTTAATTAACCCTGTGCAAGTTATTGGAAAAACCAATGTAGTCTAGTGGTTTGAGCATTGGATTACGACTCTGGAGGGTTCAAATGCCTTCTTGGCCCTGGAAACTCAATGGGTAATGTTGGACAAGTCACTCTCTCTCAGCCTCAGAGGGAAACATAGATAAACTCCCACTGAACAAATCTTGACAAGAAACCCTATGTCAGGTTCTCCTTAAGGAAATGACTTGAAGGCACACAATAACAGGAATGAATTTGTTGTACCTCGTAGTGCTGAATCAATCCACAAAGCGCCTCTCCGCAGTCTTTTCAGCAGCTCTAATGAGTTTCTCCCTTTGTACAGGTTCAGCTAGCATTGCTTCCCACGCAGGTCTGCTCAGCAAACACCTGTTCAAATGAATCCCAGAGAGAAGTTGGGGGCAGAGAGAGACAGAGAGAGAGAGAAATATAGGAAAATGAGAGCTCTACCTGTGCTTCAGTGGAAGTATATCTCATAGAATCATACAGTTGGAAAAGGCTCCAAGAGTCATCCAGTCCAACCCAACTCTGCCATGCAGGAAAAACAATCAAGGTAAAGGTAAAGATTTCCCCTTGACATTAAGTCTAGTCATGTCCAACTCTGCTGGGTGGTGCTCATCTCAATTTGTAAGCCAAAGAATTGGCGTTGCCCATAGACACCTCCTAGGTCATGTGGCCAGCATGACTGCATGGAGCACCGTTACCTTCCCGCCGGAGCACTACCTATTTAGCTACTCACATTTGCATGTTTTCGAACTGCTAGGTGGGCAAAAGCTGAGGCTAATGACAGCAGCTCACCCTGCTCCATGGATTCACACTGCTGACCTTTTGGTCAACAAGTTCAGCAGTTTGACCCGCTGCGGTCAAAGCACCCCTGAAAATGGCCAACCAACCTCAGCTTAAAAACTTCCAGAGAAGGAAAATCCACTATCAAACAGTTTTTAACATCAGAAAGTTTTTCCTAATGTTTAGGTGGAATTCCTTTTCCTGCCATGCTGGAACAAACAATGAAAGCACTCCTGACATATGGCCATCCAGACTCTGTTTCATAACCTCAAGAGAAGGAGGCTCCACTATACTCCGAAAGAACATATTTCATTGCCAAATAGCTTCAGCCCCCCCCCCCCCAAATTCTCATGGTGGTCTGCAAAAAGGCCTTACTGGTACATTATTTAAACTGTTATGTTATTCATATCATGATATGATCACCATGCTCAATATATCTCATGGGGGTATTGGGGTAACGATACAAAAGGTTTGCTAGGGTAGACCCTCTTTCACTCAGACTCAGCCCCCTCTGAATCAAACTCAGACCATCACCCCCCACCCCCCACCACCACCACCACCAAATCAAAATCCTGGCTATGGGCCTGAATATAGTAAATAAATATAGTAAATAAATATCTAGGTTGAACCCCATTGCCTGCAATTTGAACCCATTGCTCCATCTCTTAGTCTCCAGAGCAACGGAAAACAAGTTTGCCCCCTTTTCAATGTGACATTCTTTAAAATATTGACCTATGGTTATCTCCCTTCTTAGCCTTCTCTTCTCCAAGTTAAACATCTCCAGCTACCTCAGCCAGTCGTCATAGAGCTTGACTTCCAGACCTCTAACCATTATGTTCACCTTTTTTGGACACATTCCAGAAAGGAGACCATGGGCTAAACTGTTAGCTGCAGAAAATCTTGCTGACTGGAAGGTTAGCAGTTCAAGGAATGGGTCCTGCCATTAGCCCTAGCTTCTGCCTACCTAGCATTTCTAAAACAATAATGTGAGTAGATCAATAGGTACCACTTTGGCGGGAGGTAAAAGGTGCCCATGTAGACATGCCGGCAATTCCATCAGGAAGGCATGCATGGACAACAGGCTCCTCGGCATGGAAAATGGAACAAGAGCACCTCCCTATGGACGGAATTGAGCACAGCCTCCAGATGCCAGAGATGGAAAGGGGGAAGCCTTTGTCTCTGTGTACTGTCTGTCTATTTGTGTACTGTCTGTTTTTGTTGTTAATTATTTAATGTCATTGAATGTTTGCAATATATGTTTTTTGTAATCTGCTCTGAGTCCTCTTGGGGAAATAGAGCAGAATATAAATAAAGTATATTATTATTATTATCATTATTATTATTATTATTATTATTATTATTATTATTATGCATATCCTTCTTGAATTGTAGTGCCCAGATTGGGATTCAGTATTGTTCGAGATGAGGTCTGACCAAAGCAGAAAATACTGACGTCCCTCGATCTATTTATTTATTATTTATTTACTACATTTATATACCACCCTTCTCAGCCCAAGGGCGACTGGATCTATTATTATAGACACTAGGGCTGGGCAACCACAGAAAAATTTGTTTCTAAACTCCATTCGTTTTTAGGGGGTTTTTGCGTTTCGATTTTTAAAAGAATTCTGAAATTTTTCTTTAAAAAAGTTCGAAATTTACGAATTTTCGGAAATTACGAAACAATTACGAAACAATTACGAATAGATTCATTAATGGCGGACGCGACCACGCAATACGCTAAAAAAAACTCCAAATGGGACAGGGGGGACTTCTGAAGCTTCCCTCTCCCTCTGTTGTTGACTGTTGGTGTGATAATTATATTTTTTTTCACTGATAAAACAAACAACAACTATAAAACTTGCACCAGACATGCGGAAATAATAACGAAACGATTTCGAAACAATTTCGAAATGATTTCAAAACAATTACGAAACAATTACAAAACGAATTGAAAAATTCGTTTCGATTTTTAGTTGCTCCTGAATGGTTCAATATCACTTCGTTATCAAAAAAATAACGAATTAATAAAGAATTACGAAATTAATGAATGAAACCGCCCAGCCCTAATAGACACTAATCTCCTATTGACGCAGCCTCTAGAACAGAGGTGGGTAATATATGTCCTCCAGCATTCCTTGCCATACAACCGTAACAGGTGAGGTCCAGAAAGAAATAGTTACCAAACTCCTTGTCTCATATGAATCCTTCCTTCAATCTCAAGCCTATTGATTTGGAAACACGGCCCATCGATTACAATGGCACCACTTGAGTGTGGTTATTAGATCTGTCTGTAGAACATGAAGAAGAAAAAGCTGGATATGAATAATTGATACTAATTGCAGAAGCCCAGGGACTGGGTCTGCAAACCATCATTCATTCTCCAATTTGGGAATGTCTATAAAAGAGCTCTAATGTGCATGCTTGACACAATGAAACGGCTTATAGTTTCACTAGATGGGTGAACAGGTCATTCACCTCAATGATCCAAGAGTCCATCCTTTCCTTGGAACTCAGAGACTGCCAGAAGTTTCAAAACAGAACAGAAAATGTATTGTCGAAGGCTTTCATGGCCGGAATCACTGGATTGTTATAGTGTTTTTGGGCTATATGGCCATGTTCTAGAAGCATTCTCTCCTGACATTTCGCTTGCATCTATGGCCAGGGGCGGCTCATCCATTACGCAAAGTAAGCGGTCGCAGTACACTTTTTTTTGCCAGGGGTGCAGAGGCGCCTCTGTAAATGCCCCTCGACCACCACTTGAGGAGCGCCCCCTCGGCTCACAACAGCCCTAGCAGTCCGGGGGAAGCCTCAGCAACCTATTACGCAAAGTAACCATTTGCAGTATAGTTGATTGTGCCCAGGGGCACTCTTGAGGTGCTCTTTGGGGAAAATAGACCTTGACATATGCAAGTTGTAGTTACTGGGATGTATAGTTCACCTACAATCAAAAAGCATTCTGAACTCCACCAATGATGGAATTGAACCAAATATGGCACACAGAACTCCCACGACGAACAGAAAATATATATCAATAATGGGTTGGGGGGGGGGGGGCGCCAAAATACTGTTTGCTTACCATTGAAAATTACCTAGGGCCGCCTCTGTCTATGGCAGGCATCCTCAGAGGTTGTGAGGTATGTTGAAAACTAGGAAAATTGGGTTTATATATCTGTGAAAAGTCAGAGTGGGATAAAGAACGCTTGCCTTTTGGAGTTAGGTGTGAATGTTTCAATTGGCCACCTTGATTAGCATTTGATGGCCTGACAGTTTTAGGTGTGCCTTGTTACTTCCTGGGGGAATTCTTTGTTGAGAGGTGATTAGCTGTTCCTGATTGTTCCTTGTCTGGAGTTCCCCTGTGTTTGAGTTTTGTTATTTATTTACTGTTATAATTTTAGAGTTTTTAAATACTAGTAACCAGATTTTGTTCATTTTCATGTTTTCTTCCTTTCTGTTGAAATTGTCCACATGCTTGTGGATTTCCATGGCTTCTCCGTGTAGACATGTTAGTTGTGAGAGTGGTCCAGCATTTCTGTGTTCTCAAATAATATGCTATGTCCAGGTTCGTTCATCAGGTGCTCTGCTATGGCTGACTCCTCTCAACAAAGTATTTCTCCAGGCAGTAACAAGACATACCTAAAAACTGTCAGGCCAGCAAATGCTAATCAAGGTGGCCAATTGAAACATTCACACCGAACTCCAACGGTTAAAGAGTTCTTTCTCCCACCCAGGAGCGGCTCAACCCATTACGCAAAGTAAGCATTTGCAGTATAGTTGATTTTGCCCAGGGGTGCTCTTGAGGTGCTCTTGGGGGAAAATAGACCTTGACATATGCAAGTTGTAGTTACTGGGATGTATAGTTCACCTGCAATCAAAGAGCATTCTGAACTCCACCAATGATGGAATTGAACCAAATGTGGCACACAGAACTCTCACGACGAACAGAAAATATATATAAATGATTGGTTGGGGGGGCACCAAAATACCGTTTGCTTACCATTGAAAATTACCTAGGGCCGCCTCTGCTCCCACCTTGGACTTTCCACAGATTTTCCTAATTTCCAACAGACCTCACAACCTCTGAGGATACCTGCATAGATGCAAGCAAAATGTCAGGAGAGAATGCTTCTGGAACATGGCCACACAGCCCAAAAAACCTACAACAACCCAGAACAGAAAATGGTTGGAAGTCCACTTTGAGTATTGAGGAGGAAAATGGATGTCTTTGCTTTTAAAAGTGCCAAAGAGCATTGTAACCAATCAAAAAAGGTTAGTTGCCTCTTCTGAAAACTATTGATCTTTTCAGGGAGTGGAATAAAAGCAGACTGGAGTGTCTATAGAAGCCACAGGGTGAATTTACACTGTAGAATGAATGCAGTTTGACTTCACTTTAACTGCCGTGGCTCAATGCTATGGAATCCTGGGATTTGTAGCACTCTTTGGCAGAGATCTTGTACTGAACCATGGCAGTTAAAGTGGTGTCAAACTGCATTCATGCACCCACAGACATCATATTTCTTTTTTCAGCTACTATCTTGGTGCTCTCCTATGCATGTCATCCGACCGCAAAACAACCATCAAATGCAATACAAAATGAAATATAAAATGTCATGCCATCTAACAATACATGACATGAAAAATATGGGATGACATTTTATATCTGACAACTTATTAAAAAAGCATCGTTTTCGCCACCTGCCAAAATCAAGAATGACAAGGTGACAATGAAACCACCCTAGAGATGAATTTTATAATTTAATATCTCCAACCAGAAAAAGAATGCATCAATTTAACAAAATGTGCATTCTAACGTGGCACAGCACAATGGGAAATTCAGCAGCATTTAAATAATTTAAAGAAATTATTTAAGAGAGTCAGTGTGGCATAGTGTTTTGGTAATCTGGAGACTAGAGCTTGAATCCCCATTCAACCATGGAAACCCAGTGGGTGATCTTGGGCAAGTCACAGTCTCTCAGCCTCATAGAATCATAGAATCAAAGAGTTGGAAGAGACCTCATGGGCCATCCAGTCCAACCCCCTGCCAAGAAGCAGGAATATTGCATTCAAATCACCCCTGACAGATGGCCATCCAGCCTCTGTTTAAAAGCTTCCAAAGAAGGAGCCTCCACCACACTCGGGGCAGAGAGTTCCACTGCTGAACGGCTCTTACAGTCAGGAAGTTCTTCCTCATGTTCAGATGGAATCTCCTCTCTTGTAGTTTGAAGCCATTGTTCCGCGTCCTAGTCTCCAAGGAAGCAGAAAACAAGCTTGCTCCCTCCTCCCTGTGGCTTCCTCTCACATATTTATACATGGCTATCATATCTCCTCTCAGCCTTCTCTTCTTCAGGCTAAACATGCCCAGCTCCTTAAGCCGCTCCTCATAGGGCTTGTTCTCCAGACCCTTGATCATTTTAGTCACCCTCCTCTGGACACATTCCATCTTGTCAATATCTCTCTTGAATTGTGGTGCCCAGAATTGGACACAATATTCCAGGTGTGGTCTAACCAAAGCGGAACAGAGGGGTAGCATGACTTCCCTAGATCTAGACACTATAATGTATTTATTTATTTTATTTACAGCATTTATGTTCTGACCTTCTCAACCCAAAGGGGAGTCAGAGCGGATCATAGAACACATACACAGCAAACATACAATGCTGTTATACACTGACCAGACAGGCAACTGTACATAGATAAAGAATAGGCTGTCCCATCTTTGGCGTCTTGAAGGCTGTGCTTGGTTCCGGCTAGGATCTGGACAACAAGCCCTGTGAGGAGCGGTTTAAAGAGCTGGGCATGTTTAGCTTGAAGAAGAGAAGGCTGACGAGAGACATTATAGCCATGTTATCTAATTTGTACGAGAGACCAAAGTCACAGGGATGAGAGAGCAAGCTTGTTTTCTGCTTCCGTGGAGACTAGGACACAGAACAATGGCTTCAAACTACAAGAAAGGAGATTTCATCTGAACATTAAGAAGAACTTCCTGACTGTGAGAGCTGTTCAGGAGTGGAACTCTCTGCCTCAGAGTGTGGTAGAGGCTCCTTCTTTGGAAGCTTTTAAACAGAGGCTGGATGGCCATCTGTTGGGGGTGCTTTGAATGCAATATTCCTGCTTCTTGGCAGGGGGTTGGACTGGATGGCCCATGAGGTCTCTTCCAACTCTTTGATTCTATGATTCTATGATTATAAAGCTATTGTCCTCCCAACCCTGTTACACGCCTACGAGACGTGGACTATCTACAGACGTCACATACAACTTCTGGAATGATTCTATCAGCGCTCCTTGCTTAATCAGTACCTATTTATTTACTCACATTCCTGTTTTTGAAACTGCTATGTCAGCAGAAGCTGGGCTAAAGGCTAGGAGCTCACCCTGACCCAGGCTTCAAACTGTCAACTTTTCGGTTGACAAGATTTACTGCAGCTGGCGGTTAACCTGCTGTGCTAAAGCTCGGCCCTAATGAAACCCCCCATGATTAAGGTCACCACAACTCAGAAACTTGAAAGCACACAACAACAGTGGCAATAACTTATCATATGCATGTACACTACAGTTGATTAATTATTGATTTGAAAGACTGGTCAGCATATAGTACTGATTAATCACCAATAACGTCTTAAATCCTGTTGTCAGCCTTACTATGAATTGGAGCCATTGAATCAATTGAGCCTATTGCTGCTGATTAAATGAATCTTGTGCCAACTATGAGTAATTCACAGGATTCCTGCCAATAATTAGATTTCTATGGCACTTTTTGACTTTTTAATGTACATGCATGGTATGTCAATAATCCTTACGATAGCCCTTTATGAAGGTCATAGAATCATAGAGTTGGAAGAGACCTCATGGGCCATCCAGTCCAACCCCTGCCAAGGTGCAGGAAAATTGCATTCAAAGCATCCCCGACAGATGGACATCCAGCCTTTGTTTAAAAGCTTCCAAAGAAGGAGCCTCCACTACACTCAGAAGCAGAGAGTTCCACTGCTGAACGGCTCTCACAGTCAGGAAGTTCTTCCTAATGTTCAGATGGAATCTCCTTTCTTGTAGTTTGAAGCCATTGTTCCATTACATCCTAATCTGGGGCAGCAGAAAACAAGTTTGCTCCCTCCTCCCTATGACTTCCTCTCAGATATAGATATATAGATAGATAGATTATATATACACACACACACACACACACACACACACACACATGGCTATCATGTCTCCTCTCAGCCTTCTCTTCTTCAAGCTAAACATGCCAGCTCTTTAAGCCGCTCTTCATAGGGCTTGTTCTGCAGACCCTTGATCATTTTAGTCGCCTTCCTCTGCTCATAGTCTTTGCTCCGTGTTTGTCTGTATATAGTTTATATATACACTATATATACACTGTGTGTGTGTATGTGTGTATAGTGCTCTGAGTGTATATGTTGAATGTAGGCTGAAGCATCAAACACATGCATGTTCATTCCATGTAGTCATGAAGGCATTAGCAAAGGGATCAGGATGGTTTAAATTTCATTTTCTGTTATGTAAAAGTTATTTATGGAGCTAGAATGAAAGCCAAAAAGGAATTTCAGTCATAGTAATTCTTTGAAATCTCAAATAAGTGTAACTATTTAAACGAACTCATGAAAATGTATGGAGTTTCACACGCATTGCTCAGTGAGGCCAGGGACACGTACATCAGCTGACACTATAAAATAGGAGAAATTGTGCCTATCCCTTCCATATTGGCACAGATTGGATAGGGAGCTGTCTATATATAGAGGATTGCTTCATCGAGGGAGGAGGCTGTTTCGCACGGATGCAACAACTTTGGCAGCGTCTCCATGGTTACTTTTCAGGACTTTCAAACACTCAACGCTCAGCTTCTTCTCCAACCTGGCAGCTTCTACAGAAGTGTTGCACTACAGATTCCATCATCCCTGGTTAAGATGGGTCCTTGTACATGATGGAGTCTGTAGTCCAACCAATTTGAAAGGCACTAAAGTTGGGAAAACATTGGAACACTAGAAGACGCTCTAGAGCAGTGTTTCTCAACCTTCCTAATGTTGTGACCCCTTAATACAGTTCCTCATGTTGTGGTGACCCCCAACCATAACCTTATTTTCATTGCTACATCATCACCGTAGTTTTGCTACTGTTATTTAATCATAATGTAAATATGTATTTTCATTCACTGGACTAGATTTGGCACAAACATCCAATATGCCCAAATTTGAATACTGGTAGGGTTGGTGGGGGGATTGATTTTGTCATTTGGGAGTTGTCATTGCTGGGATTTATAGTACAATCAAAGAGCATTCTGAACTCCACCAACAATGGAATTGAGCTAAACTTGGCACACAGAACTCTCATAACCAACAGAAAATATTGGAAGGGTATGGTGGGTGTTGACCTTGAGTTTGGGAGTTCACCTACATCCAGAGAGCTCTGTGGACTCAAACAATGATGGATCTGGACCAAACTTGGTACAAATACTCAATATTCCCAAATGTGAACACTAGTGGAATTTAGGGAAAATAAATCTTGATATTTGGGAGTTGTAGTTTCTGGTATTTATAGTTCACCTACGATCAAAGTGCATTCTGAACCCTACCAATGATAGAATTGGGCCAAACTTCCCACACAAAAATCCATGACCAACCAGAAATACCATGTTTCCTGATGGTCTTTGGTGACCCATCTGACACCCTCTTGTGACCACCCAGGAGCCCTGACCCCCAGCTTGAAAAACGCTGCTCTAGACCTCTGGAGTGTCTGATACATTTTGACTAGGGGTGCATATTCAATATAGAATTAATGCCATTTGACACCACTTTACCTGCCATGACTCAGTGCTATTTTGGTTGTGTCAGGAGGGACTTGAGAAACTGCAAGTTGCTTCTGGTGTGAGAGAATTGGCTGTCTGCAAGGACGTTGCCCAGGGGACGCCCGGATGATTTGATGTTTTTATCATCCTTGTGGGAGGCTTCTCTCATGTCCCCGCACGAGGAGCTGGAGTTGATAAAGGGAGCTCATCCGCCTCCCCCCGGATCCGAACCTGCGACCTGTCTGTCTTCAATCCTGTCGGCACAGGGGTTTAACCCACTGCGCCACCAGGGACTCATTGCTATGGAACCATGGGAGTTGTAGTTTTACAGAATATTTAGCCTTCTCTGCCAAAGATTACTGGTGCCTCTCCAAGCTACAACGCCTATTCTCCCATAGCATTGAATGATGACAGTTAAAGTAGTGCCAAACTACAGTAATTCTACAATATAAGTGCAGCCTAAACTATGAATTACACCTCACACAAAGAAGAAAATCATTCATTTAAAGCTTTTTCCTGTACCGTCATAGATTGCACTATCCACAGACTGAAAATATTCCAAAACAAAAAAGGAAATCTCAAAGCAACTGTTGATGTTGACATTTTATATAAGGCACACCATTTTACTATGCTATTTTATTTCATAGGTTAAAGGTAAAGGTTTTCCCTTGACATTATGTTCAGTAGTGTCTGACTCTGGGGGTTGGTGCTCATCTCCATTTCTAAGCCGAAGAGTCAGTGTTGTTTGTAGACATCTCCAAGGTCATGTGGCCAGCATAACTGCATGGAGCACCATTGCCTTCCTGCCAGAGCGGTAACTATTGATCTACTCAAATTTGCATGTTTTCAAACTGCTAGCTTGGCAGAAGCTGGGGCTGATAGCGGAAGCTCATGTCGCTCCCCGGATTCGAACCTGCAACCTTTCAGTCAACAAGTTTAGCAGCTCAGTGGTTTAACCCACTGTGTCACTAGGGACCCCCCTTTTTATTTCATAGGACATAAGTATCTATGGATTTCAGGATCCACAAAGGTCCTAGACTCAATCCCCAGCATATTGTGAGACACCATTTACAGGCAGTTCCCAAGTTACAGATAAGATAGGTTCTGCAGGTTTGTTCTTAAACTGAATTTGTTTGCAAGCCAGAACAAGTACATTTTTAAGTGTAACCCAAGAGAGAGAGAGAGAGAGAGAGAGAGAGAGAGAGAGAGAGATGAGCGAGCTTTGAATTGCATAGAGAAGGATTTACACACCTGTGGAGCCCCCGGTGGCACAGTGGGTTAAACCCCTGTGCCGGCAGGACTGAAGACCGACAGGTCACAGGTTCGAATCCAGGGAGAGGCGGATGAGCTCCCTCTATCAGCTCCAGCTCCTCATGCGGGGACATGAGAGAAGCCTCCCACAAGGATGATAAAAACATCAATTCATCCAGGCGTCCCCTGGGCAATGTCCTTGCAGATGGCCAATTCTCTCACACCAGAAGCGACTTGCAGTTTCTCAAGTCGCTCCGGACACAACAACAAAAAAACCCCACTCTTGTGGTGTTTGTTTTGCTGTCTGTGCCCCTGTTCAGAAGATTTCACCTCACTTTTTGTCCATGTGAAAATTGGATTTTGGAAAATTTGGCTTGTTGTGGAAACAAGGACTAGTGATAAAGCTTCAGTGGAGACACCTTTTCCCCATGATAATAACTCTTCTAGGAGTGGATTTCCTTTCCGAGAGGCATATTTCTCTCACTTCCTGTTGTCCCATCCCCATTCTTAAGTATGAGTTGTATGTGAGTCAGATGTTTGTAATGCATGGAGTGCCTATATTCCCTTTCAAATGACCTGCCAGCAATTTAAAACCAGACTACAGAATTAAAATAACCAGGAACAGCAGGTTTCCTGAACTATGGGTACATCTACATTGTGGAATTAATGCAATTTGACACAATTTAATTGCAATGGCTCAATGCTAGATAATCAGGGGAGTTGTCGTTTGACAAGCTGTTTAGCCTTTTCTGCCAGAGTGCTGGGACCTCACCAAACTGCAAGTCCCAGGATTCTATAGCCTTGAGACATGGCAGTTAAAGTGGTGTCAAATAGCATTCATCCTAAAGTGCAGATGCACCCTTATCTGCTGGATCTCAGGAGAGACAATTCTTAGGGCTTTTATTGTTTTGTGCCCCCAAAGAAGCTGGCTAGCATTGGACATTTATGCACCTTGAATGGAATGGAAGAGAACTGTAAAAGTAAAGATTTTCCCCTGACATTACGTCCAGTCGTGTCTGACGCTGTGGGTTGGTGCTCATCCCCATTTCTAAGCCGAAGAGCTGGCACTGTCCATAGACACCTCCAAGGTTACGTGGCAGCCATCACTGCATAGAGCAACATTACCTTCCCGCCAGAGTGGTACCTATTGATCTACTTACATTTGCATGTTTTCAAACTGCTAGGTTGGCAGAAGCTGGGGCTAACAACAGGAACTCACACCGTTCCACAGATTCAAATCTGCGACCTTTCGGTAAGCAAGTTCAGTAACTCAAGAGGCTCCATGAAAGAGAAGAGAAGTTGCCATCTCCTGTTCTTCCCATGCATCAAAACGCCTTGGAAACTGAGTCCCTTAACGTTGCATTCCTGGTCCCCCAACCCATATGTTTGGGGTTGAAGAGAAGTACACCATGATAGACTGGAAAGCAGAATGCACTTTGCTTGAACTCAGAGGTGCCCTGTCCTTGCATTGGGAGGAGTAGCCCAGCGTAACACAGAAAAGCATGCACTGCATGGAAAAATAATCCCACTTTCGAAGGTTTCAGCAGTTGTATGAAAGAGTTTCTGAGGCTTTGGAGAATTATTGTCCACCACAGATCTAAAGTAGTCAAATTTCTTAATATCTGTCCTCCATGTCCTAGTAATTCATACCTAAATAATATGAATAATATCGATCCTGATTCTAATTTCTTCCTCTGCATCTACACTGCGTTGAAACTTCATTATGTGGTCAGTGTAGACTCATATAATGCAATTCAACGCAGTTAAACAAAGTGCAGCTCTCTATTCTGCCTCTAAATACAAGTTTTGGTTTTTCCACTATTAGTTTTTTCCTCATTTCCTGAAGTGTTCCTTCTTTTGATGTGTACAATAAAATATATTTAGAAATCCACTTCCTCCCTGTCTCAAAGCAAGCTTGGAATATGGGAAATGGGTGCGGTTCCTACATGCTCAGAGGTCCTCTCATTCATTGCTTCGTGTTACCGCCGGGGTGACAAAATGAAACACCTAGCAAATCTATAGCTGTGATAACAACACACAAAGGCTAACACGTTGACTGCTGGTAGTTACCCCTAAAATAAATAGAGGGAACAAAATGAACATGGAAATAAGGAAGAAAGGGTGATTTGTGTGTCATTTTTAAATACTAATCCATTCATTTTGGCAGGAATTTTGTGGATTACAATCCATTTCTCCAGATGCAACAGTAGAGTACAGTATTGAAGCCTCAGGCATGTAGATGCACAATTAATAAATATATTGTCAAAGGCTTTCATGGCCAGAATCACTGGGTTGTTGTAAGTTTTTTGGGTTGTATGGCCATGTCCTAGAAGCATTCTCTCCTGACGTTTTGCCTGCATCTATGGCAGGAATCCTCAAAGGTTGTGAGGTTTTAATCAGTAATCCAGAGGCTCCATGAAAGAGAAGAGAAGTTGCCATCTCCTGTTATTCCCATGCAGCAAAACGCCTTGGGAACTGAGCCCCTTAACGTTGCATTCCTGGTCCCCCAACCCATATGTTTGGGGTTGAAGAGAAGTACATCATGATAGACTGGAAAGCAGAATGCACTTTGCTTGAACTCAGAGGTGCCCTGTCCTTGCATTGGGAGAAGTAGCTCAGTGTACTATGTGGCAGGAATCCTCAAAGGTTGTGAGGTTGTGATCTACTATAGATGCAGGCAAAACATCAGAAGAGAATGCTTCTAGGGCATGGCCCTACAACCCAAAAAACCTACAACAACCCAGTTAATAAATATGCTAAAGCAATATTTCTCAACCTTCCTAATTCTCCAACCCATTAATACAGTTCCTCATGTTGTGGTGACCCTCAACTATAACATTATTTTCGTTGCTACTTCATAACTGTAATTTTGCTCCTTTTATGAATGGTAATGTAAATATGCAGGATGTATTTTCATTCACTGGACAAAAATTGGCACAAAGATCCGATATGCCCAAATTGGAATACTGGTGATGTTGCGGGGGGGGGGGGGGGGGGGGGGGGGGGGGGGGGGGGGGGGATTGATTCTGTCATTTGGGAGTTGTAGTTGCTGGGATTTATAGTTCACCTATAAATTGAGGCGCTCTTGGGGGAAAATAGACCTTGACATTGTAGTTACTGGGATGTATAGTTCGCCTACAATCAAAGAACATTCTGAATTCCAACAATGATGGAATTGAACCAAATTTGGCACACAGAACAGAAAATATTGCAAGGGTTTGATGGGCATTGATATTAAGTTTTGGAGTTATAGTTCACCTACATCCAGAGAGCGCTGTGGACTCAAACAATGATGGATCTGGATCAAACTTGGCATGAATACTCAACATGCCCAAATGTGAACACTGGTGGAGTTTGGGGAAAATAGACCTTGACATTTGGGAGTTGTAGTTGCTGGGATTTATAGTTCACCTACAATCAAAGAGCATTCTGAACCCACCAAACCCCATGACCAACAGAAAATACTGTTTTCTGATGGTCTTTGGGAACCTCTCTGACACCCCCCTCATGCCCCCCCCCCCCCCCCCCCCCCCCCCGGGGTCCTGACACCCAGGTTAGGAAACGCTGCTCTAAAGACACCAGATCCCATCTGATCTTTTGTATATTTGATATGTATTTTGTGGATGTATGTTTTAATATGCATATTTTACAGAGTGTTTGTTTATGTTTAGTAATGCTGTAATCCACCTCCAGCCATGAGGGCAAATAATAAAACTATATTATTATTATTATTATTATTATTATTATTATTATTATTATTATTGAAGCTAAGCAGGATCAAACCTGGTTAGTGTTTGAATGAGAGACCACCAACAAGTAGCAGGTGCTGTATGTTCCATTTCAGAAGGGGCAATTGGCCAAACTGAGTATTTCTTGCCTAAGAAATCCCCATGAAATTCATAGGGTCAATATATATTGAGAGGTGACTTGAAGGCATATAAATACATACAGAGGGGAGAGAAGAGGGTGGGATCAGAGTTAGAGAAGATTTAAAAAAAAGCCACTTTTGGATCTGGGTACCTGAGATAAAAGCAGGGTATAAGAAAATATACTAATCCTCAACATTATCATCATTTCAGTGCCAGTCAAAACTCTTAAAAATACTGGCATTGCCTAAACATCTGGGAACTAATACAGAGGTTAGCAAAGCTAAGAAGTTGTTGAAGGCTTTCATGGCCGGAATCACTGGGTTGCTGTGAGTTTTCCGGACTCTATGGCCATGTTCCAGAAGCATTCCCTCCTGACATTTCACCCACATCTACGGCAGGCATCCTCAGAGGTTGTGAAGTCTGTTGGAAACCAGGTAAGTGAGGTTTATATATGTCCAGAGCGGGAGAAAGACCTCTTGCATGCTTGAGGCAAGTGTGAATGTTGCAGTTGACCACCTTGATTAGCACTGAATAGCCTCTGCAATATCACCTTCCAACAAAGGATTCCCCAGGCAGGAAGCAGCCAGACTTTGAAGCTGCAAGGACATTCAATACTAATGGTCGAACAGCCTGAAAAACTTATAGCAAACCAAAACTAAGAAGTATTAAAACAAAGGATAGTAGACTCTCTGTTAACTGGAACTCAAACAACAGGCAAAATTAAGTAAAACTTCATATTGCGTTCTCAAAGCTTTTTTTATAATTCAGTGTTATGATAAGTTACATTTTCTTTCTTTGTCTTAACTTGCTTATAATTACCATATTTCAATATTAAGATCAAGTCAATAGAGTTTATGGTATGATATAGAATGGATATATAGTATTAGTTCAGCCTACTTGTAATAGTAACTCATAAGCAATCAGAAACTACATTTATCTGGCATCTACCATTGGAGGCTGATTAAGTAAGAGTCTACACTATCATCATCAACAACATCATCCTCTCAATGTAGATCTTAAATCTTTGAAAGGCTGGTTTTGTCTAAACATCTGGGAACTAATACAGAGGTTGGCTAAGCTAAGAAGTATTCAAGCAAAGTATTTTGCTTTGGGGGAAATTAGGTAAGGGCGGTACTGTTTCAGAAGCAATTTGAAATATAAGTGGAGTTAAGTCAGAGGAAAGAGCGTACCTTAGCCGGAGTAGTCCAAGCGTTCATGCCAGGTGAAGGAAACAGGTGCTACACTCTTGCTCCTTGCCTTTTCCTCTCTGCTGCCACAGCAACCAGTCCCTCCAAGCCACTGGCAAAGAGGAGCAGAGCATCGCCTCCTGTCATCTGAAAGCAAGGAGGGGGGGAGAGGGAGGGCAGCCGCCCAGATGGGTCTGTTTCCTTCCCCTGGATTGGTCCAGCGGGAGAAAGATGTTGAGCGGTTGCTAGGCGACGTTGCTAAGATGCAGTGACGCTGCCCCTTGACTCATGCATCTCATTCCCCCTCCCTCTGCGCCTTACTGAGAAATAGGGAAGGAGGGATGGAAGGTGTTGGAAAAGAGGAGCGGGTTGGGAAAAGGAGGCAGAAAGGAGGAGGGATGGAATCTGGCACAAGAGGCCATCGGTTTTCTCCAAAGGACTGTCACTCCTAGAATCCCCAAATCTGGAGGGTGTAGAGGAAAGTTGTTTGGTAACAATAACAGCAGTACATTGTTGAAGGCTTTCATGGCTGGAATCACTGGGTTGCAGGGCACGTAGCCAGGATTTTGTTTTGGGGAAAGTTTGATTCGGGGGGGGGGGGAGTCTGAGTGAAAGAGGGTCTACCCTAGCAAACCTTTTGTATCGTTACCCCAATACCCCCATGCATATGGGATATATTGCGCATGGTGATCAGATCACGATATGAATAAACATAACAGTTTAAATAATGTACCAGTAAGGCCTTCTTGTGAACCACCATGAGAATGTGGGGGGGGGGCTGAAGCCCCCCAAGCTTCCCCCCCCCCCCCGGCTACATGCCTGCTGGGTTGTTGTAGGTTTTTCAGGCTATAGGGCCATGTTCTAGAAGCATTTCTCCTGACGTTTTGCCTGCATCTCTGGCAAGCATCCTCAGAGGTAGAACAGAAGCTGCTGAAGCTTGAGGTGCTCTTACTGCTTATTACAGGGAAAACCAGCTGATCTAATCCATCTAAAACACAGACATGCGCCTTTCACCTTAAGAATAGACAAGCATCCCAAGTTCTGGGGATTACCTGGGAAGGAATCCCACTGGAGCATTGCAGCGCACCCAAATACCTGGGAGTCACTCTGGACCGTGCTCTGACCTACAAGAAGCACTGCCTGAACATCAAGCAAAAAGTGGGTGCTAGAAACAATATCATACGAAAGCTGACAGGCACAACCTGGGGATCACAACCAGACACAGTGAAGACATCTGCCCTTGCGCTATGCTACTCTGCTGCTGAGTATGCATGCCCAGTGTGGAACACATCACCACACTAAAACAGTGGATGTGGCTCTTAATGAGACATGCCACATTATCCCGGTGTGACTGCGCCCTACACCACTGGAGAAATTACACTGCTTAGCCGGTATTGCACCACCTGACATCGCCGGGAAGTAGCAGCCAATAGTGAAAGGACCAAGGCAGTGACATCTCCAGCTCATCCCTTGTTTGGGTATCAGCCAGCACGTCAACGACTTAAATCAAGAAATAGTTTTCTAAGATCTACAGAGACACTCGCTGGAACCCCTCAGCAAGCGAGAGTCCAAAAGTGGCAGGCTCAAACCCAGAACCTCAACCATTGGCTGATACCAAATGAGAGACTCCCCCCTGGGCACACAGAAGACTGGGCGACTTGGAAGGCGCTGAACAGACTGCTCTGGCACCACAAGATGCAGAGCCAACCTTCAGAAATGGGGCTACAAAGTGGAATCCTCGACATGCGAGTGTGGAGAAGAGCAAACCACTGACCACCTGCTGCAATGCAACCTGAGCCCTGCCACATGCACAATGGAGGACCTTCTTGCAGCAACACCGGAAGCACTCCAAGTGGCCAGATACTGGTCAAAGGACATTTAATCAACTACCAAACTCACAATTTTTGTATTTTGTCTGTTTGTTTGCTTTGTTCTGTTAGAAATGTAATATAATTTGACTGGTTGTCCTGACACGACAAATAAATAAAATCCTCAGAGGTTGTGAGGTCCTGATGGAAACTAGGAAAATTGGGTTTATATATCTGTGGAAACTCCAGGGTGGGAGAAAGAACTCTTATCTGTTGGAGCTAGGTGTGAATGTTTCAGTTGGCCACCTTGATTAGCATTTGATGGCCTGACAGTTTTTAGGTGTGACTTGTTAGTGCCTGAGGGAATCCTTTGTTGAGAGGTGATTAGCTCTTGTATCCATTCACTTTCCGCTGTTGGCTAATGGCTTCTTTTCCTCAACTGGAGTTAACCATGCTGCAAAAAGAGTAAGATGCAATGCAACTAAGCTGTTGGTGGCTTGGCATCTTCCACGTTTTTGTTTCAATTTTCTGCTTATCGGGGAGGTGCTCAGTTACCATGACAATAAGACCCACAGAAGTACTAATAGAGTACTCAGAGCGGATGAACTCCTGTGTAGCAATACCTTCCATGCCAACACCCAATAATTCTCAGCCTTGGTGGGGGAGAAAGAAAAGACGTTTCCCTTCTGAGTACAATTGATCTTTCAAGACCTGCCCAAGTCTACAACTCCCCTTTGCTGCAACTCCAGCATTTTAAATTGCACACAGAAGTGACATTATCTTTTGTTATGTTAATCTAACAGTTAAGGACTAAAATTATTCTCCAAAAAAATGGAGCTGACTGCAACTAACTCAGACTTTGTAACAAGTTACTTTCAAGTTCTGCGGTACTCTGCCAAACTGGGGAAATGACTTTCCCTTTAACACTGGAGTGAGAATTGAGTAATCCCCCAATGGTTTTGGGTCGCAATACCCATCACTCCTTGCCACTGGGATACTGAAATTTGATGTGCGGAGGGCTGTTCAATTCCCACCCTCGATTTTACCAATCCAGAAGTGGATTACTTATCAGTAAATCCACTTGGGATTGGAAGTTACAAACCTTCAACTGCTCTCCAAAAGCAGAAGTTTCATCTACACTGTAGAATTAAAGGCTTCCCTTGACATTAAGTCTAGTTGTGTCCAACTCTGGGGGATAGTGTTCATCTCCATTTCTGAGTCAAAGAGCCGGCGTTGTCCATAGACACCTCCTAGACTATGTGGCCGGCATGACTGCATGGAGTGCTGTTACCTTTCCACGGGAGCAGTACCTTTTTTTTTTTTGTCATGTCAGGAGCAACCTGAGAAACTGCAAGTCGCTTCTGGTGTGAGAGAATTGGCCATCTGCAAGGACATTGCCCAGGGGATGCCCGGATGATTTTTGATGTTTTATCATCCTTGTGGGAGGCTTCTCTCATGTCCCCACATGAGGAGCTGGAGCTGATAGAGGGAGCTCATCCTCTCCCCAGATTCGAACCTGCGACCTGTCAGTCTTCATTCCTGCTGGCACAGGGGTTTAAGTACCTATTGATCTACTTACATTTGCATATTTTTGAACTGCTAGGTTGGCAGAAGCTGTGGCTAACAGCAGGAGCTCACCCCGTTCCATGGATTAGAACTGCTGACTTTTTGGTCAGCAAGTTCAGCAGTTTAGCCTGCTCTGCCACCAGGGGCTTAATTAAAGTTTGGCATAATTTTAACTGTCGTGGCTCATTGCTATGAATTCCTGGGATGTGGCGTTTGCTGAAGCATCTGTATTCTTTGGAAGAGAAGGCTAAACATCTTGTAAAACTACAACTCCCATGATTCCATAGCATTCAGCCACGGCAGTTAAAGTGGTGTCAAAATGCATTTATTCTACAGTGCAGATGCACCCAGAGACTGGGAAAGAAGAACGGTGTTCACACATTATAATGAATGGCGTACCTAACTCCTGTTGTTAGTCCTTCTTAAAGTAGACCCATTTGTTGTTGTTGTTCATTCGTTCATTCGTCTCCGACTCTTTGTGACCTCATGGACCAGCCCACGCCAGAGCTCCCTGTCGGCCGTCACCACCCTCAGCTCCTTCAAGGTCAGTCCAGTCACTTCAAGGATACCATCCATCCATCTTGCCCTTGGTCGGTCCCTCTTCCTTTTTCCTTCCACTTTCCCCAGCATAATTGTCTTCTCTAGGCTTTGCTGTCTCCTCATGATGTGGCCAAAGTACTTCAACGTTGTCTCTAGTATCCTTCCCTCCAATGAGCAGTCGGGCTTTATTTCCTGGAGGATGAACTGGTTGGATCTTCTCGCAATCCAAGGCACTCTCAGAACTTTCCTCCAACACCACAGTTCAAAAGCATCTCTCTTCCTTCACTCAGCCTTGCCTAAGGTCTAGCACTCACATCCGTAGGTTTCTACAGGAAATTCCATCTGCTTTGACTATGCAGATCTTTGTTAGACCCATTTAGTCAATAGAATTTAATTATGTGTTCACTCACGATTCAACTATTGATTAAATAGATTTACTTTAGTTTGGGACTAAGCAAAAAGATAACAACCAATGTGAGTACATGGTTCACATGACTGTGGAAATCTCTTCCTGCATCCATTCCCAAGTACAAGAATCATGTTAGACTCAATTAAAGGACCTACATGGTTTCACTGCCTGACAGATCACTGGTCAAAGGCTCTGTAGCCCCGGTTCCTGAGTCCTGGGCACATCATATCCACCCAACCTTATTTCAGCTCCTCCAGGAAACTGTGTTTCGCAAGGGGATGTTAAGTCTGAATAATGAGAGGAAAAGCTATTTGGCTGAGCACAAGAGCCATGTCATTTGGCTTAAAGGCTTGAACAATTTAGTCTTGGCTGAGAGACAAGCAGGAATGTCACCTTGGTTTCTTTTTAAAGAGAAACAGCTTGAAGGGCAGGTAGAAGCGGTGACGTGATTTCAACTTTGGGGGCTACAGGGAAAGCGAGGAAACATAGGCAGCCTCTGAAAGATGTTTTATCCTTCAAAGCCATTTGGGGGGATTATACTCCACTGAACTGAGTGGGGATTGCTTTTGAGAAGGGGTAGGTGACTGTGGAAGGACCCCATGAGTCTCACTCCCACACACAACAATCAAACTTTTGCCCCAAAACATGTGATGGTGTGTGTGGGGAACATTTCGAGTTTTCCACCATATTTTGGGGACTCCCCTGGATATTTTTGACCCAAGAGAAGCTTTTTTTAGCAACAGAAAATGAAGCTATTGGATTTACACTGGACCATGAGGTGCAAATACTGTATAAGAATCAAACCAAACAAACTAAGGTTCAAAGAGATTCCCACCTCAAAATTAGGAAGGACATCCTGATGGTTGTTGTAGGGGTTTTTTGGGTTATATGGCCATGATGGCGAGAGCCCCCGCCATGTAATTGGTCTGCACTGCGGCAGGGAGTTCCGCAGTTCCCAGTGGTCAC
>NW_026844366.1:13386233-13485451 GCF_025583915.1 Anolis sagrei ordinatus | reverse complement strand
GGTCCAAATTTCAGCATGTGTTTCTTTCTAATTTTTGCTTGATCTACAAGGCCAACTTTTGGCAACAATTGGCATCTAGGGTTCTTAATGTTTCTGATTTCTGCCTGTCAAGTGGGGTGACTGCCACTGATTTGCTAAACCATTGGCTTTGACCTCAGTTTTTTGACAGACTGGCTTCCTTCTCCAGATTGGCTCAAAAAGGCTTTCTAGTTTCTTGGGTCTCATAGTCTTTCTCTTGGTTTTGAGCTGCTGCCGGTCTCAGGTTCCCGCTCTGTTCCAAATTTACAAAAGGGGAAGCGTTCTGATCCGCCCCGCCAGATGGCCCTGCTGCCCCTGGGGAGGTACCATGCTTGGGCGGAAACTTATGAGCAGGCTTGCGCCTGCTTAAAAAGTTTCCGAGTGGGGAATTGATGGCGAGAGCCCCCGCCATGTAATTGGTCTGCACTGCGGCAGGGAGTTCCGCAGTTCCCAGTGGTCACCAAGGGAGAAAACGCTGATGAAATGTGCCCCAGCCAGCAGCTCAAAGCAAAGGACTGCATGAAGCTTTCTTTCACTTTCCCCTCTCCCTCTCTTTGTAACCAATCCCCCAATAAAACACTTAAGTTTTGAAACTTTGAATCCTTTCCGCTTGATACTTTGTGTCCTTTTCCTGGCTGCAACTTTTCTAACTGCTATCCTGGTTTTCTCATTTTGGACTCCTGCACTCGTGAAATAATTGTTTTTGTTTAATCATTAAATTCGGCCGAGTCACCAGCATGGTTCCCGCCGCCTGCGATCCGCCACGATTGCCCCAGGAGAAGCCTTGGAAGTGGGGACCGGGCAGGGAAGGCCCGATCCCCGGTTGGGAGCGCTAGTTCCACCAAGGGCAGGACAGCGGAACATAGCTCCCCCTTAGCTCCAGCTCCTGTTTCAATAATGAACTGATCTTCTGATGGCCAGCCTAAGCCATAGGCTGGCCCCTGCCTCCAGAAAACCCTCCGTCTAGGCTTTTGGGATTTCTAGACTTTCTTTACCTTTTTTATGAAATGAAATAAAATAAAATACTTTCCTATGGATGGGGATTGGGATGGGTGGTGGGTTGTGGTGTATGAAATGCCTGTATATTAATGATGCCTGTACTTTATGAATATGAAATATGTACCCCTATGGACTCCACTGTACCTTTTCCTCTTTGTCCCCTTGCCCCACAAAGAAGACCAGCGTGACCAGGAACTGCCTGGGGGAAAAGCCCAAGCCTTTTCCCCCTAAATCACCCTTGATTGACTCATTTTGCATGGACAATGCTGCCGGCCCCCCCAATTTCGTCTTCGGAGCAAGGCCAACGAAAGAGGGCAGGGTCGGCAGAGCCTCGGAATAAAAGACTGATTAATCCACTCAAGAAATTGTTGATCCTCCGGGCGGTCCGATTTCGACCCAGCTATTCATATCACTTGCCAGACCCATTAAGGACAGGAAAGCCTTTGTTTGACAAACATCACCTGGGACAATGGCCCGCATTCCAGCGGGCAGGAAATCCCAAATCCCATCATCTTTCCCCCATTGTCAGTGGCTGTCCCGCCTCCTGGCTCCTGATTGGCCAGGACCCAGGAAGCGAGCGGAGGGCGCCCATTGGCCCTCCCGAGGCGGAGAATCGCTCCCATTGGCTCCTGACGGAGGAGGGCGGGATTACCTCCTCCCAGCTGTTCCAGCCTCAGCCAATCAGCATGAAGCCGGCTGACAGGGGGGCGGGCGGGATTTTCAAACTGCTTTTCTTTGTTCTTCACTGTATAAAAGTGCCTGTAAACTCTTGTGCTGCATGCTCTGCAGTGGAATGATCCCTGTATTGCATCCATTCAGCTGAATCGCAAATAAACGCCTCGGTCGCTGGACTCCTTTCGCCTGGTGAGATTATTTGATTTTAATAACTTTTAGCGCTCTTGGATTGGCTTCCGGAAAAATCTCGCCAAGGTACCCAGGACCCTTTTTGGTGCGGTCCTTGGGCTCTCCCCTCAGGAAGGGCCCCCCAAAGTGCTCGATATCAGCCATGTTCTAGAAGCATTCTCTCCTGACGTTTTGCCTGTACCTATGGCAGGCATCCTCAGAGGTTGTGAGGTTTGTTGGAAACTAGGAAAATTGGGGTTGTTGAAGGCTTTCATGGTCAGAATCACTGGGTTGTTGTAGGTTTTTCGGGCTATATGGCATCCTCAGAGGTTGTGAGGTCTGTTGGAAACTAGGGAAATTGGAATACTACTAGAACATGGCTATTTTGTCAGTTTGGATTCAAAAGTATTTTTGCGTGTTTATTTTCCACTACCTTTGCAGGTTTATGATTCCCACCAGTTCTTTACTACTGGCAGGTGGTACTTGTGACATAAGTTCCAATGAATCATTTGGGCCACAGAGTTGTGCCTCTGTTTGTAGTCCTTCTGTGCGATTTCCTTGCAGCAGCTGAGGAGATGATCCATGGTTTCATCAGCTTCCTTGCACAGTCTGCATTTTGGGTCATCTGCTGATTTTTCAATCCTGGCCTTAATTGCATTGGTTCTGATGGCTTGCTCCTGGGCTGCAAGAATCAGACCTTCTGTCTCTTTCTTCAGTGTTCCATTCGTGAGCCATCACCAGGTCTTCTCCTTGTCAACTTTTCCTTCAATTTTGTCAAGGAACTGTCCATGCAATGCTTTGTTGTGCCAGCCGTCAGCTCTGGTTTGGAGTGCAGTTTTCTTATACTGTTTCTTTGTCTGCTGTGCTTTGAGAAGTTTCTGATTATTGATTTCAATCAAAGCAGGCTCTTTGCTTTCCTTGACATATTCTGCCAGGGTGTGTTTTTCTTCTTCGACTGCTTGTTTTACTTGTAAAAGTCCTTTGCCACCAGACCTTCTAATTATTATTAATTATTATTTTTAATTATTTAAGTCTGATTGTCTTCCAGTGTTAGAGTTTTGACCTGGAATATTGTGTCAAATTCTGGGCACCACAATTCAAGAGAGATATTGACAAGCTGGAATGTGTCCAGAGGAGGGCGACTAAAATGATCAAGGGTCTGGAGAACATGCTCTATGAAGAGCGACTTAAGGAGCTGGGCATGTTTAGCCTGAAGAAGAGAAGGATGAGAGATGATTGCCATGTATAAATATGTGAGAAGAAGCCACAGGGAGGAGGGAGCAAGCTTGTTTACTGCTTCCATGGAGATTAGGACAAGGAACAATGGCTTCAAACTACCAGAAAGGAGATTCCATCTGAACATGAGGAAGAACTTCCTGACTGAAGCCCATCTTTAAATCTCTTTTGTTGTCCACTCCATGATCCATTCTTAAGTTGAGAATAAAGTAACTGCTTTGGGAGATGGTGATCAGACATTCAGACATATATATGTTTCCATCCAAGTATATGTGAAAATTTAACAGAATGCAAATGGACATGATTAAGGTTCAGTAGACAGAAGAGGAAACCTGGATCCAGGCTAACAGACCCTTAATTATGAGCCAAAGCTTGGATGTTTCATTGGCAGCCAAGCAAATCAGCAAATCCTCAATAAGGTTGGAAGTGGGAGTTAGAGCTTTGTAGCCTTGAAAAGTAACATTTCAAAGCTCTTCCATGCAAATCACCAAATTGCCTTGTTCCAGGGTTTCATATATACAGTGGTCTTGAAGCATCTTATGCCATTGCTTTCTGTCTGGGATGGCATAACCGAGGGGGGCATGGGGTGGGATGGAGTATCAAACTTCTGGCACAGTGGTCAGCATTGCTCCTTTTGGCTTTCTTGGTCGCAAGTTGCGGTTTGGAGTACGCGCCAGAGTACATGACATTCACTGCTGAATATCAGCCAAATATGAAAGGCTTTTATAAAAAAAGTTGGCAAAGGCTAAAATTACATCAGGGTCTGTGTATCCGTAGTACAGAAAACTGTGTAACTGCAACCCACGAGGGAGAGATATCAAAGACTCGACCGTATTAGAAACATGAGCTGGAAAATCCTGTGCAGCCCCAGGAGGAATTGGGGCGAAGTCAGAGTGGAGCAACCTTTGAAGTCATTAACTGAAGGCACAGAGACAAGGCAAGGAGCAAAATCAATGCATTATCAAGGGGAGAGGAAAAATGTCAAGTAATACTCATGTCCTGGGCAAGAAGGAACCAGCTTTTCTTAGCAATTGTTCTCAGAAGGCAAGAGCCTGGCAAAAGCTTAATGGCATCATGGCACAGGGCTTGTGATGATCAAAAAGGGATTTCCTTTATTTTGCCACAATCCAAGTACTGGGTTCCAATATCTTGCATCTTACACATGTTTATTACTCAGAATTAAGGGTGTAAATAATAATAATAATAATAATAATAATAATAATAATAATAATAATAAACCTTTATTTATACCCCGCTACCATCTCCCGAAGGACTTGGTGCGGCTTACAAGAGGCCGAGCCCAAATACATCAGTAAAAACAGCAACAACAGCAATACAAACAATACATAACACATAAAGAAAGCAATAAACRATAACAATAACACCACAACGCATTAAAAACCTATGGCAGGGCCARATGTAATAATTAAAACTTTTTAAAAATGCTGGGCATGACAAGGTGACATATAACTAGGATAGGTATTTGGAGAGAGATGGAGCGAGCAGACAATCCTAGATGATTAGTAAAGTGCGATTAGGGACATGTTGCTTAGGGTTTCCTTATTCTGGGAAGGCACACTGGAACAACCATGTTTTCAGGCTCCTCGTAAAGACTGCCAGAGTTGGGGCATGCCTAATGTCCTTGGGGAGCAAGTTCCAGAGTCGAGGGGCCACCACTGAGAAGGCCCTGTCCCTCGTCCCCACCAATAGCGCTTGCGATGAAGGTGGGATTGTAAGTAGGGCCTCTCCAGATGAATGAAGAGATCGTGTGGGTTCATACACAGAGATGCGGTCACGCAGGTAGGTGGGTCCCAAACCGTTTAGGGCTTTGTAGGTAAGCACCTGCATCTTGAATTGGGACCGAAAAATGAACAGCAGCCAATGGAGCTCCTTAAACAGGAGGGTTGACCTCTCCCTGTAAGGAGCACCAGTTAACAACCTGGCCACTGCCCGTTGGACCAGTTGAAATTTCCGGGCCATTTTCAAGGTAGCCCCACATAGAGTGCATTACAGTAATCCAATCTGGAAAACACTTACCAAGGCTAATTTCATCTGAAAACAGATCATTAGGGAAATTCTGAGCATTATACAGTGTGGTGGAACATCTACATTGTAGAATTAATGCAGTATGCACTTTAACTACCCTAGCTTAATACTGTGGAATCCTGGGGGTTTTAGTTTTACAAGGTCGTTAACCTTTTCCAGAGTGCTGGCACCTCACCAAACTACAAATCCCAGTTTTCCATGGCATTGAGCCATGGCAGTTCAAGTGGTCAATCGCACAGGACCTATTCTTCTTCCTCTATAAACAAATCTTGAGACTAAGGGTGCATCTACATTGTATTAGGGTAGAATAAAAAATAATGCCTCCACCTTCATAACTCCTTCATAACTCCTCAATACAAAGGAGATTTATCAGAGAATGCAAGCTGTTTATGGTGATTGTGCTGATGTGAGTACTGTGCATCGTTGGGCAAGTAAGTTTAAAGATGTGGAGGTGACACCTTTTGCGGTCACTAATTCAATGACTGTACGTTGCTTAAGTCGCATTGACCAACCGTCTGTGCAAGGTTCCATACTTTGCACTTTAACAACACAACCGTTCAATGCTAAGTCTTCCCACCAAAATGGAACTGTAGAGGAGAGTCTACTGAACAAGCCAGAACCTACCGCATATCAGTACTGCCATCTGTTGAGGAGTTACGAAGGTGGAGGCATTACTTTTCATTCAGCCCTCGTAGAATTAACACAGTTTGACATCATAGAATCATAGACTCAAAGAGTTGGAAGAGACCTCATGGGCCATCCAGTCCAACCCCCTGCCAAGAAGCAGGAATATTGCATTCAAATCACCCCTGACAGATGGCCATCCAGCCTCAGTTTGAAAGCTTCCAAAGAAGGAGCCTCCACCACACTCTGGGGCAGAGAGTTCCACTGCTGAACATCACTTTAACTTCCATGGATTAATGTTATGAAATCATAAATGCTGCAGTTTATTGAGATACTACCACTCTTTCAAAGAGAAGACTAAAGACTTTGTACATATAACTACAAATCCTAGGATTCCATAGCATCGAGCCATGACAATGAAATTGGTGCCAAACCACATTCATTCTGTAATGTAGATGCAGCTTTGGCTAACTAGGTCCTATTCCTGTGCATGAAAATGTCATTTTTAAAGAGTATATTAAAGAGTATATTTCCAGTCTTCTTTGAAGTACAATATTTTGAAATACAACTCTGTAGCTGTGTATGTGGATTCTGGGAATTGTAATCCCTAAATACTCCCTGGAAATGCCTGGCATCCAATACCCTATAACAGTGGTTCTCAACCTCGCTAATGCCGTGACCCCTTAATGCAATTCCATATGTCGTGGTGACCCCCAACCATAATATTGTTTTCGTTGCTACTTGATACCTGCCATTTTAATACTGTTATAATTCGTAATGTAAATATCCAATATGAGGGATGTATTTTCATTCACTGGACTAAATTGAGTACAAATACCCAATATGCCCAAATGTGAATGCTAGTGGGGTTGGGAGGGGATTGATTTTGTAATTTGGGAGTTGTAGTTGCTGGGATTTATAGTTCACCTACAATCAAAGAGCATTCTGAACTCCACCAGTGATGTATTTAAACCGAATTTGGCACACAGAACTCCCATGACCAACAGAAAACACTGGAAGGGTTTGGTGGGCATTGACCTTGAATTTGGGAGTTGTAGTTCACCTGTATCCAGAGGAGTGTTGTGGATTCATGCAATGATGGATCTGGACCAAACTTGGCACAAATACTCAATATGCCCAAATGTGAACACTGGTGGAGTGTGGAGAAAATAGACCTTGACATTTGGGAGTTGTAGTTGTTGGGGTTTATAGTTCACCTACAATCAAAGAGCATTCTGAACTCAACCAACATTAGAATTGGGTCAAACTTCCCACACAGAATCCCAATGACCAACAGAAAATACTATGTTTTCTGAGGGTCTTTGGCGACCCCTCTGACACCCCCTCACAACCCCCTCAGGGGTCCCAACCCCCAGGGGTCCCAACACTGCCCTATAAGGATAGTTACTGAAGCCCTCCTCCTGTATTTCCTTCCCTGTGAAAATAATGGTGCCTTTCTCTCCTGCTTCTTAATAGCAGTCATTCATGTCTCTCAGGCTCAGAAATCCAAGGCTGGAGATCGATACCATCCAGGAGATACACGCAGCATACAAACCAGAGGAGGAGGAGGCAAGGAGGAAGCAGTGAAACATTCCTTTGAAGATTCACCGATGCTCAGGATCTCAAAAAATGCCCCATTTGGAGAGCAGCGAAGGACAAGAGTAAAAAATGCATGAATCTGCAGTTTTCTTTACATCATACGGAAGGCTGGTTGCGGAGCGTGGTTTTACAAGTCTCAGCAGTCCCTGGCTTGAAGCGAGACGTACAATTTCTATGAGGAGGAGCAGGTGGTCGGATGCAGCTGCCGAATAATCACGCCTCCCCCCACCCCACTCCTTCAAAGGCCTCATCCATAGTCAATGGAGTGGAGTTAAATGGGAGGGGGATATCACATCCATAGGACAAACATCAAGAGCGGAAGTTGCTGTTTCATATTTTCCTCTCCTCCCCCAGCAACATGAGCCTTTTCAGAGCTAGAGATGCTACTTTTTGGGAAGACCGGAATTGCTCCAACAAACTTATTCAGCCACCAAATAACTTACAATTCCCCAAACACAACAAATCTGTTCTCTGGAATGGCAAGAAGTTCAAACCTTAACTCCAGGTTTCCAAGGATGCGTCTAGACCAGGGGTCCTCAAACTAAGGCCCGGGGGCCGGATGCGGCCCCCCAAGGTCATTTACCCGGCCCTCACTCAGGATCAACTTAAGTCTGAAACTACTTAAAAGCACACAACAACAACAACAACAATCCTATCACATCAGCCAAAAACAGGCCCACATTTCCCATTGAAATACTAATAAGTTTATATTTATTAACATTGTTCCTCATTTTAATTATTGTATTGTGTATAAGTGTTTTTTGCACTACAAATAAGATACGTGCAGCGTGCATAGGAATTCGTTCATTTTTTTTTTCAAATTATAATCCGGCTCTCCAACAGTTTGAGCGATTGTGACCTGGCCCTCTGTTTAAAAAGTTTGTGGACCCCTGGTTTAGGAGGCCAGGCCAATAGGCCTTTTCTCCCCTCTTCCTCACAGAAGGCGCGCTAGAGTGCAGCGCCTCAAACAGCGCATGCACATGTTTTTCGTGTCTGGAATGACTTGAGAAACTGCAAGTCGCTTCTTGTGTGAGAGAATTGGCCGTCTGCAAGGACATTGTCCAGGGGACGCCCGGATGCGCACTGAATCGCGGCTGGTGATGGAAGTATGATAGCTGGGTGCAGAAGCTCCGAGTGTTACGCACATTCCTCAATGTGGGTTGTGAATAAGGGAAGGGGAGAGCGGCACATTGAGGGCGGGAATATACTTCGTAGTTGCATTTGGTGGAAGGATAGAAAGGAGGAGAGGGTTAGGATAAGGTTTAAGGCAGGGGTCCTCAAACTACGGCCCGAGGGCCAGATACAGCCCTCCAAGGTCATTTACCTGGCCCTTGCTCAGAGACAACTTAAGTCTGAAACGGCTTGAAAGCACACAACAACAACAATAATCCTATCTCATCAGCCAAAAGCAGGCCCAAATTTCCCATTGAAATACTAATAAGTTTATATTTCTTAAAATTGTTCTTCATTTTAATTATTGTATTGTTCTAGAGTGTTTTTGCACTACAAATAAGATATCTGCAGTGTACATAGGAATTCATTCATGTTTTTTTCAAATTACAATCCGGCCCTCCAACAGTTTGGGGGACTGTGACCTGGCCCTCGGTGTAAAAAGTTTGAGGACCCCTGGTCTAGACTGTATGATTAATGCAGTTTGACCCCATCTCCACTGCCATGGCTCAATGCTAAGGGATTGTGGTAGTTGTCGTTTTATAAAGGTCTTTAACCTTCTCTGCTATAAGGTGCCGATGCCTGACCAAACTCACAGGAATCCATAGCATTGAGCCATGACAATTAAAGAGGCATCGAAGTGCATCAGTTCTACTGTGTGGATGCACCCGTTTCAGGCCTCATCTTTAGTCTTCAGGGTGAAGAAACTCACATATCTATTGTCGAAGGATTTCATGGCCGGAATCACTGGGTTGTTGTAGGATTTTTCGGGCTTTATGGCCATGGTCTAGAGGCATTCTCTCCTGACGTTTCACCTGCATCTATGGCAAGCATCCTCAGAGGTAGTGAGGTCTGTTGGAACTAGGAAAAGGGGTTTATATATCTGTGGAATGACCAGGGTGAGACAAAGGACTCTTGTCTGCTGGAGCTAGGTGTGAATGTTTCAACTGACCACCTTGATTAGCATATAATGGCCTGGCAGTGCCTGGAGCAAACTTTTGTTGAGAGGTGATTAGGCATCCTTGTTTCCTCTCTGTTGTTGTGCTGTTGTAATTTTAGAGCTTTTTAATACTGGTAGCCAGATTTTGTTCATTTTCATGGTTTCCTCGTTTCTGTTGAAATTGTCCACATGCTTGTGGATTTCAAAGGCTTCTCTGTGTAGTCTGACATGGTGTTTGTGAGAGTGGTCCAGCATTTCTGTGTTCACACAGAGAAGCCATTGAAATACACAAGCATGTGGACAATGGGCGAGATCATTCTTTTAAACCTTAGGAAACAGATTTCTGGCATATTGCTATACCCACAAAGCTTACGTTTTAAAGACTCAGCATCAACCCAACCTGCCTGTTTCCATATCAGTGGAGAGAGGTAGTGATCAGGTGAGACTCATCCAGGTATTCTGCTGTATATTTTATCTATATGTATTTTAATCTTGTATTGTTGTATGTTTTAACTTGTATCAGTAGCATCGAATCCTTGCTGTATGCCAGTCTGAGTCCCTCTACGGAGGTGAGAAGATTGGGATATAAAAGTTTTAAATAATTTTTTTAATAAATAGGCATTCCAAGCACCCCCAAGCAGCCCTTTAGATGATACCGAGTTGTAGGAAAATAGCTGGATATTTGTGCACTAATTCTCCCATTGTCCAACTACATGAAAACAGTCATGTTATAGAGCAAAGGACTGTATTGCTTAAGAGATTGGTTCAGGGGAATATGGGTCATTGTCGAGCCACTAAAGAATTCCAAAAAAGTGGGTTAAGATACCGTAAACTGAACTTGAACTACCATAATTCAACAACAGAATGCCAGGACTAATCTTTGATGTAAATGGAAATGCCCCATTTCTGTTTTCCCCCCATCCCAGTGAGCTGTTTTCCTGTGCATACGCTTTAACAAATTGTTCTCATGTTCCATTACCACTCCTTTCATTCTTGCTGGTTCTCAGGGGACGGCTTTCTTCCTCCTTTTACGCAAAGCAACCGAGCTGACAGCTGCTTTTCCCAACTCACCTTGAGCCTCTCCTTTGGTTTAATTGAACCGACGTTGACTAGTTAACAATATGACAGTTCCCAGAGTCAACCTTTTATTTAGTCTGTTAATTGGTTTCCACATTGGCCGGCCAGATGGCTGCGGAAATGCACAAACAAAAAGGAGAACTGGTGAACATAATATTAGCCAAGCCTAGGAGTGTTGCTTGTGCTTTGTATCCAAAGATATACTGCTACTGAAGATGAAGTCTCCATTTAGATGGCATAGCTGTGAGCTACGTTGACAGGTCTCTCTGCCTTCATAAATTCCCAAAGCCCCTTTCTAAAGCCATATAAACTATAGGCCTCTGGAATAATGCTTCTTAATGGGATATTCCCCAGACTAGTACTGATCCTAGGGCTACCGGTGAATTTCCAGTAGAGAAACAGTTGAAGCCAATGGACACAAGTACAATAACTGGTTTGTGGGAAACGAGAAACCAGTGCTTTGACTCTGGAGACAAGAGAGAAACAAGGAGACTTGGTCCTCTGTACAGCTGATCCCAACAAATGTTCACAAAGAGTGGATACTTTGGCATCCTGAAATGTATTGTGTGGCGTTGGCACACCATACTTGTATCTTTAATTAGGTCAATTTGTGGTTGCAATGTGGTTGAGATACCACCATAGCACAGCATGAATCGGAGAGCTCTGCCCTAAATTTCTGCTTTGTCCATGGAACATCCCTCAAAAACAGCTTTATAAGCAAGAATGCTGCAATCTTGATTGTGGGAGCAAACTCCATCTTATGGCATGTGTTCCCTGTCCTCATGCAGCGTTTACATTTCTCTCTTTTTCATCCTTCCTTCACCAACATTTATATTGGAAATGGGTTTACCTATAGGACAGACACCATTAATCCAACCAGTGCATGCAAATCTGTCAAGAACTCTGAATGAGAGTCTAAGGATGCACCTACACTGTGAATGAATGCAGTTTGACACCTATTGAACTGCCATGGCCAAATGCTTTGGTATCATGGGAGTTGTGGTTTTATGCCATCCTTAGCCTTGTTTGCCAAAGAGGGCAGGTGCCGAACCAAACTACCATCCCATGAGTCCATAGACTTGAGCCATGACTGGTTTTTTTTCTGTGTCAGGAGCGACTTGAGAAACTGCAAGTTGCTTCTGGTGTGAGAGAAATGGCCATCTGCAAGGATGTTGCCCAGGGGATGCCTGGATGTTTTAGCATCCTGTAAGAGGCTTCTCTCATGGGAAGCTGGAGCTGACAGATGGGAGCTCACCACGTATTGCGGATTTGAACTGCTAACCTTCAGGTCAGTCAACCGGCACAAGGGTTTAACCCATTGTGCTACCAGGGGCTCTGTCGTGACTGTTAAAGTGGTGTCAAACTGCTTCATTCTGCAATGTAGATGCACCCTTATCTGTGCACCCTTTTGCTCTGAAGGGAATGTAATGGTTCTTTTAGATTAACAGTATTAGCAATGCATTCTAATGTACTTGCCAGCATTGGATTGACAACTATCTTTGCTGAGCGTAAAAGATAAGGAGAGATGTAGAGTGCTTGCAAAGAAAAATTGTTATGAGTTTTCCAAGGTGCTGAAACTGCTGGGAAACTACTTGTTTGTTTATATATTCTCTCTTACTAGTTTTCTTCACTTGCAGAATTTGAACAATGAGAAAATGGGAAGCAGAAAACAATTTCATCCTCATATGGTTTACAATGAATTGTAGCAGCACCAACTTGTTTCCAACTCCATGTTGAACTCCAATTAGCTTTGAACTCTAGGACTGGTTTCACCCTCAACACCTTTTTGGGTGTGCCTTTACCGTATTCTCCAAGCCAGCATAAAAGACACCATATTTTGCATGAGCTCACAAACATTAAGAGAAAGGTTTTTAATTTAATATTCCATGTTCAGACGCAGCTCCCAGAAAATGAAAATCCAAAAAAAAAAATATTGAGAGGTACTTTTTGTTTCCATCAGTAAAAAGTAAAACAATGCACACATTTGATCAAGAACATTCTGATGCAAGAAGAAAACAATGATTGTTCTAAAATGTAGATATTGCCTATAAACTGTGCTTTTTAAAAAGTTGTATGTAATCCTGAAGAAATGATTTCTAGTAACACAAGCTTTCATTCTTTCCAATCAGTTGATCTGTGCTTCTGTGTTTAGGAAATTATAAAAGAATTCCTTTGGGTGGATAAGGGAGTGGAACATATGTTCCCTTTGCTTACCTAAAGCCCATCTACACTGAAGAATTAACGCAGTTTGACACCACTTTAACTGCCATGGCTCAATGCTATGAAACCCTGGGAGTTGTAGTTTGGGGACGCCTCAGCTCCCTTTTGGCAAAGAAGGCTAAAAGCCTTGCAAAACTACATGTCAACAGCTTGTTGCTTTGTGATTATTTGCAGCAAAATGCACTTGGGAGGGCATATATGGGATTTATTTTTTACATGGGTTGTTGTAAATTTTTCGGAATGCATGGCCATGTTCCAGAAGCATTCTCTCCTGACGTTTCACCTGCATCTATGACACACAACCTTTGAGGATGCCTGCCATAGATGCAAGTGAAATGTCAGGAGAGAATGCTTCTGGAACATCACCATACAGCCCGAAAAACTTACAACAACCCAGTGATTCCAGCCAATTTTTTGTTGTGTCAGGATTGACTTGAGAAACAGCAGATTGCTTCCGGTGGGAGAGAATTAGCCGTCTGCATGGACATTGCCCAGGGGGGGCAATGTCCGTGCAGGGCTTGCGGGGGGCTTCTCTCATGTCCCTGCATGAGGAGCTGGAGCTGATAGAGGGAGCTCATCTGCGCTCTCCCCAGATTCGAACCTACAACCTGTTGGTCTTCAGTCCTGCCAATTAAAGGTACGAGCTTTAGCCAGTAGAAAATATCTGCCTACATCTTGGCCTATAAGAAGCGATCTATCTGAAGCAAGAAGTCTACTTCATTGTTTTGATAATGGCGACACGATTCATAATACACATCAATTTTAAAAGAGGCAGTCTACTTGTCTTCAACAAAAACGAGGAAGGCTATTTTCTTGTAGTGCTTTCTTAACAGATGAGAGAGACAATTGGCCAAAACTAACAAAACATATCCAGATCCCTAAGTCACTCTTCACATGGCTTTGCTTTTAGACTCATAACTATTTTGGATGCTCTTCTCTGAAAACGTTTCAGCTTGTCCATATCCTTTTTGAATTGTGGTGCCTAGAACTGGACTCAGTATTCAAGGTCTGACTTTGTATTATAAGGCAATGCCCTATGTTCCTATGATTATCTACAAATTAGAGTATGACCTCCATGAATATGCAAAACCACAGGTCATGTCCACCAAAGCAGGAGCGGCTAGGCTGCCTAGGCTCAATCCTGAGTTGAGCACTTCACTAAGATAGATGTGGAAAGTCCAGCCACCCCTGTCCCAGCCACATCTATCTTGGCAGAGTAAAGGGACATGGGCATTTTGCTTGGCCAAGATAGCTACGGGCAGTCCATCTGCACATATCTTGGAGATGCAAAGCGATGACCATTCCTTGCTCAGCTGAAGCAGGCATAAGATAGCACTGTCATACTTATCTTGGAAAAGTAAAGGGACACAGATTATGGTCCTGCGGATATGGAAAATCTAGGAGTTGCAGTCCAATAGAAACAGAACTCTTCCAAGCTCTACCTATAATATGCTACACCTTCCACTGGGCTGAGCACAATTTTTCAGAGACTGCTTGATCGCCCCTGCAGACCTTCCCACCAAGGGACCTAGTTTCCTTCCCAGTTTCATGGACTCACAGCATCCCATCCTTTGTAGATCTAAACGATGCTCTTCTTACTTACCCACGGCAATGTTGTTTCCTACTCTGTGAACTGGCCATTACATCATTGCCTATACTTCTCCTGTAGCCAAATAAAACACTCCAGCTGCAGAGAAAGCTAAGAGAGATGTCACCATGGCAATCACAAGAATACTGTGGGTGTAGGTGAAGAAAGCACTGCTACTCTGAAGTGCTTCAACCACACATTATACAAGCATGAAATCATGTGTAAGACAGGTGCAGCTACTTCCTCGTGCTGCTAGGGTAGCCCATAAACCCTGTCCCCAAAGGCCAGAACCAAGCACAGCACCATCTAGTGATTACACCATATGATGACAGTGATTACACCATATGTGCCAGATGCAGAAAGGTGTGAGTCCAAAATTGATCTTTTGAAGAGTCTAAGCTTCTAAAAGAAAAATCAAATTCATAGAATCACAGAGTTTATAGAGACCACAAAAGTCATTCTATCCAACTTCATTCCACCATTCAGGAAAGCACAAAGCACCCCCAACAAATGGCCATCCAGCCTACATTTGAAACCTTCAGAGAAGGAGACTACACTGGATTCCTAGGATGTATATTCCACTGCTGAACAGCTCTTACTATCAGAACGTTCTTCCTAATATTTATATGGAATTTCTCTATTTTTGTATCTTGTATAAAGGTGTTTAATTCTTATACATATGAAGACAGAAGAATCGAGTCTACTGCATATTGGAAGAATTAGAAGAGGCCAAATCAAGAATCTATTACTCACTTTCTCACAAGTCTACTTTGCAATTCCTAAAGACAGCCTTGAATATATAGTCTGACCCAGACCACAAAATATTTAGTAATGATTTCATTAGGATTTTTTAAAGCCACACTTCAAATCTTGCAACTAGATAAATAGTATTCCAACTCCCCATGGACATTTTTGAATTAAAAAATGACTTTCAAAAGAAGTGCTGAAGTGTTTTCCAGAAGATGCCCACTTTCCCTTGTGTATCTTTCAGTCCCTTTTCTTGTGAGCACAACCAGATTTATCTTTGTGACTAAATTCCCAAGAGTAAAGCGACATCTACCTCCTAGATGTTGAAGAAATTGAAATGACATTTGGTGCTACGTTACAATATTGATCAGACTCTATCTTTCTGCTCTCCCTTGATCCGTTACTTGGCTCTTATTTGCAGAGATTCCCACTCGTTACTGGAAACAAAGTGCAAAAGACAATAATTGTGACATTAAGAGCATTGGAAGTTCAGTGATGATGTAAACAGATGATCCTTAATATGTCAAATGTCAGGGAGACAACCTCTGTGCTTTGGGCTTAGATAGAGAGAATTAGCACATGATACGGGAATGGTCGAGACTTCCTTTAGGATTCCAGAAGAGTGTGCCACCTGCAAATCTGCTGAGATTTGGATTCTTTCATCTCGTGCCAGTGGTTCTGCTCCTCTTCTCCACTACTGTTCTGACCCATGGAGAGCCAGCCAATCATCTCCTTGCGCTTTATGCTCCGTCGGTTGTAAATGGAGATCATCAGTGTGACATCTGACAGCTGAAACAAGGCAACCTGAAAGACGAAAGTCTCTTTGTAGACAGGATTGGGCTGTCCTCGGCGGACAGACGTCTTGCAACGGGACATCTCCTGGCCAATCGAGTTGAGGAGGCAGAGCTTTCCGTAGGTATCTGTAGGAGAAATGAAATGTCATTTAAGATGGGAAAATATCCTCATTTTTTTTTAAAAAGAAAACACATTACACAAATGGCTGCTAAGAAGATTCTTTATGTATCCTTAACACATGAACCTAACCCTTCATTGATACTAATGTAGAAGAACAATGTGATGACAATTTGGAAAATACTGAGATATTCTTATGAACATTATCAACTGGGAGTTTTAGCTATTACTTTACTTAGGCGATCCCTCGTTGGATGAGTAGGATAGTCTTCCATGACCTGTATTCTTGTGGATCTGTAGGTGGCTGTGGAGCCCTATTCTTGACCTGCATCTTCTCCCACAGTGAGCGCATTGGTTCCCAGGTGGAAGGCGGTCTCGGTCAGGGTTGGCTTGATGTGCCTTCCTCCTGGCACACTTCTCTCTTTCACCCTCCATTTGTGCCTTTTCAAATTCTGCAGCACTGCTGGTCACAGCTGACCTCCATCTGGAGTGCTCAAGGGCCAGGGCTTCCCAGTTCTCAGTGTCTATGCCACAATTTTAAGGTTTGCTTTGAGCCCATCTTTAAATTTCTTTTCCTGCCCACCAACATTCTGTTTTCCATTAAGTTCAGAGTAGAGCAACTGCTTTGGGAGATGGTAATCGATCATCTGGACAATGTGGCCCGTCCAGCAGAGTTGATGGCGGAGGACCATCGCTTCAGTGCTGGTAGTCTTTGGTTCTTCCAGCACCCTCTTCAAATTCTGTAGCACTGTTGGTCACAGCTGACCTCCAGCTGGAGTGCTCAAGGCCCAGGGCTTCCTAGTTCTCAGTGTCTATGCCAGAGATTTTAAGGTCTTTAGCTATATGTCATGATCTAAAAACATTACTCTTTAGGGAAGGCTAAATTGATTGTATGGATCTTTTAATCAATGGCTATTGCCATACTTTATTGTTGTATTGCTCTTGCTAATTTTATATATCTGGTTTTAAATGTGTTATTGGTTTTAATGCTGATATATTGTATTTTATATGTTGTATGGCACCATTGTGTGCTATTTGTAAGCCGCCCCGAGTCCTGACGAGAGATGGTGGCCTGGTATAAAGTTATTATTATTATTATTATTATTACATGTGCAGTTCTTCCTCCACTCCTACTAATATTTTATTTCATATTATTTGTTCTGCTTAAGAAACACAAAATGTGAAAATTCTCTTTAGGATTCAAGACATTTATTTACATAGCTCAGAATGAAGGAGATTCTGTTTCTTTTTCTCGTATTTTACTCCCACATCTGTTCCACAAATCAGATATACTGGATATGCATGCTGTTATAAACAAAGCTATTTTTGATAAATAAGTTTTTTTCTGTGTTTAATCAGAAGCATTTAATCCCTTTCTTCCAGTTTATTCTTAACTTTCCAAAGAAATCTTGCTCATTCACATATTACAAAATAGAAAATCAAAAGATATTGTGGAAAAAACACAAACGACAGAGCAAATCTAAGGTCATTTCTGGATTTAGAATACCAAATTCCTATACAACCAGCATGCATTTTTTAAAAGGGTTTTATGACCCTCAGTTTGTAGTCCTGTGTTCACTGGATATAGCAAACACAATAAGAATTTAAGACCCAAAATACTGGCATTGCAGAGAAATTGGTTGGTCCCTGCTGGTAGAGCACTTTGTTTTTCTCGATGTTCAGTGAAAGGCTCATCTTTTCATATGCTTCATATGTTTCTGGAAAGATGTTTAAAGTGTCTTGTAGGTCAATGACTGGCATGTACAGGGGTTGATTTTGTTCCCTGCATTTTTCTTGAAGCTGTCATGCAGTGAGGATTACATCCACTGTTCCTCTGGAGGGGAAGAAGCCATTCTGGGATTCAGGGAGGACTCCACAAGTTTATTGAAAAAGTGTGGGTAACCAAGAAGATCCCAGCAGACTTCAGGGATGCCATTTTATTTATTAAAATATTCCCATCCAAACCCAAGTAACGAAGGTGGAGGTATTAGTTTTCATTCAACCCTCGTATTCAACAGTCTCTGAATTGACACAGAGAACAGAGGAATAAAATAGTCTTTTTAAATAGTCTTTAAAATATGCCTCATGCCTTAAAATGATCAGGCTTCAAATATTTCACAGTCAGCACTCTCTCTTCACTGTCCAAAGTGAAAGTGACAGTTAGAACCATTGGTCTCAGCTGCTAGCCAGAGGCAGCAGCCAATCAGAACTCTTGCTCCTGGCATCAGGCCCGTAGCCAGGATTTCGTTTCGGGGGGGGGGGGGGCTAAAAAATTTTCAGGGGGGTTGGGGGGGTGAGTTTCGGGGGGCTGAGTCTGAGTGAAAGAGGGTCTAGCCTAGCAAACCTTTTGTATCGTTACCCCTATACCCCCATGCATATGGGATATATTGAGTATGGTGATCAGATCATGATATGAATAAACATAACAGTTTAAATAATGCACCAGTAAGGCCTTTTCGCGAACCACCATGAGAATTTCGGGGGGGGGGTTGAAGCCCCTCAAGCCCTCCCCCCCCCCCCCCCCGGCTACATGCCTGCCTGGCATGCTCACATGCCTGCCTGCTGACACATGTCTTTCCAGTTAGCCTGTTACATCATGACGTCCCTTTTCAAATCCTCACACTCTTGGCCAGAACTATCTACACTTTAAGAATATAAGATGAGTGCTGCTGGATCAGACCAAAGCACAAAATGGCAAACCAGATGTTAAGGGAAATCTTGCAAGTAAAATGGGAGAACACCATAACCCTCCTGCTTGTGATCTCCAGAAATTAGTTTTCACAGACATAGTAGTACATTTGATACTGGAGGTCATCCACAGCCGCCATGATGAGAAACCCTTACTTATTTGCCTAATGTGGCACATGCTGTTGATTCTGTCAATGCATCCTGGGTGTGATCCACTAAGACAAAAAGTAAATAGGACATAAATGGAGGAGCTGTATCTGATAAACTAAGGAAGTGGAATTTGCTTCAAAGGCAGAAAACCAAGCTCAGTTGGCAAGAGTCATTAATCCATTTCGCTATCAGTCATATGGAAGGGGCACCCACCCTTGTTTGCCAGGCTCCACCTATGGCATAAGGGAAGTTTGCCAAAACAAACAGAAAAATGTAGCGCCCTGTCTGATTCAACATTGTCCTGTCATTCTGAAAATGAACACTCTGTAGGCATCAAGATGCTTCCCATTCTCCACGTGCACTCAGAGACAACTGAGAATTTGATTTCACTTCACCGGAAAAGGTGGACTATATCTAGTTCTTTACTTTAGAGTTCAAAAAATGCAGTAAATCCCAAGAGCAAGAATCATGAGTGAAGCATAGGAGGGAAAGTGACACATATAGAGAGATTTCTGGGGCCCAAGAAACTTCAGAATACCACTGGATCCGTCTCCTTTTCAGTGTGGACCGTTAGTGGTGGCCCAATATCCTTTTAAGCTTAAGTGTAGCCTACATGTTGAAAAGGATCGATCTGTCTGTGATAACTAAACTATTTCTAGCTCCTCTATCCATGGATTATAGTTCCTTAAACTGATATAGAAAGCCAAGCCAATATACATTCATCACCATTGTTACAATGGCAAATGACCCAGAAGTACAACAGATATAGTTCAGAATACATTGTTTACTTTTATATTGACCACAGTCAAAAGAGCAAGTATCTCAATGCTGAGAAAACATTTGGTTTACTGTACAGATTAGTTGTTGCAAACAGAAGTCTGGCATGCAATATCTGGTATGCATCTAGTCCAGGGGAGGATTTTGCCATGTTACATATCTCATTATTCAGATTAAGAGCTAAATAAATACTCTATTTATTTAAAAGGTTGACTCTTTTCTTAGCCCAAATCCACACACCCACTCTTTAATTTCTGTGCCACTTCACATCTTATTACCATTGTATTTGTTTAATGAAACTAATTTGCTTCTGATATAATCACAGTTACGCAAGGTGTAATTTTCATATGAGATTATTTCTGCTTTTCCTAAGGAACAGTGAGGCTCAGGGCTTTGATTTTATCCTCTCTTGATTCATTGGGTGTCTTTTCTCTTGTTGGACCATTGTGCCATTTTCAGACTTTTTGGTGTCTGTTGTTGTTCATTCGTTCAGTCGTCTCTGACTCTTCGTGACCTCACGGACAGGCCACGCCAGAGCTCCCTGTCAGCCGTCACCACCCCCAGCTCCTTCAAGGTCAGTCCAGTCACTTCAAGGATGCCATCCATCCATCTTGCCCTTGGTCGGCCCCTCTTCCTTTTGCCTTCCACTTTCCCCAGCATGATTGTCTTCTCTAGGCTTTGCTGTCTCCTCATGATGTGGCCAAAGTACTTCAGCTTTGTCTCTAGTATCCTTCCCTCCAGTGAGCAGTCGGGTGTCTACATTTTGCAAATTTATTTCACAATAAAACTCCAAGAAGACATTTTGAACTATGAGGAATCTACCACCCTACTTGCACAACACACAACAGAGGTTACATACTCACACATTAACACCCATTCCAGGTTTTATTTCAGCCAATGAATAATGAAATAACTTTCACAGAAAAATCCCTCTGTTTTTTAAAAAAGCCATAAATTTACATGGCAAGGGATGACACCTTCAATGGTTAGAGCTGCTTTTTCAGGCGAGGAATGGAAAATCATATCCTGGGAGCTTGTATAAATGCTATTTTAGATTGTAAGTCGCTCGGAGCACCTTGGTGGAGAGCAACTAATTAAGAAATAAAGTGAAGTGAAGTGAAGTGAAGAAGCTTGAATAGGAGGGAAAAACCCACACTGAGCTCTTTGAAGGAAGATTGCAAAATAGCAACAATAAATAAGAATTACTTTGCATTTTGATTCAATACCAGATTGCAGAGCAACTGAAATTGGGCTGTCCGAGGGTTCATCTATGCTTCTCCTGTGCCAACATTACAGAATATGCTAGACATCAACCTTGAATGGGGACAAATTATCTTTAACAAAACAGTACAAACACCAGCAAACCTGACAGCAGTTCTGAAACACCAGATGTCAAATGAAAAGCCCCAAAGACAAATTGCCATCAAAGATATTGTACCTGCACAATCTCTGAAGCCCTGTGACAAGGGCCAACAGATGACACAAGAAATCAACAGCGTTCCTTTCAGTCCTACTGAACAATAGGCGCTAGCCTCCCTTCACAGTTTTATTTATACTAGAGCTACCCAAGGTGCTAAATGCTAACTATAAGATAGGTTTAGCACCTTGGAGAGATCCTTTAAAATCTGAGCTAAAATCAGGAGTGTATTCCCTAATATGGAAGGCAACTGCTTCTACTGGCTGAGCTGCTACCAACAGCCTACTGAACAATCTGCAGCTATAAGAGACCTCACCCAGAACCAAGCAGGAGACTAAACTGAACTGCAAAAATGTATGGTATGTTGAGGACAGAAGTCAGGTAACTTAATGGCATTTGGTCATATCAGTATTTTCAAGTAATCATGGTTTCAGATAGCAGGAAGCATATCCCTTGCAGACAGGAGAGTCCTACTGTAATTTTTGTCCTGTTGCTGCCTCTAGTCAAGCAGGCTTCTCAGGTTATTCAAACACACAACCCTCCCCCCAAAACACTATATGTCATATATACTTGTGTATAAGCTGGGTTTTTCAGCACATTTTAAATGCTGAAAAGGCCCCCTCAGCTTATACTCAAGTGAGGGTCCTGGGGGGAAGATGTGGGGCTGAAAAAGCCCTTTGCAGGGCTTCTACCAGCTGCACTCCTCCTCCCCTTTTGGCACAGCAACCAAGTTGGATCACTGTGCCAAGAGGGGAGGAGAAGAAGGTGCATGGTTCATCAGCCACACACATTCCTGCCAAGCAGGGGCCGGCTCCCCTCTCAGCACTGCAACTCAACTGAGTTACTATGCTGAGAAAAGCTGTATGCCTTCCTCTTCTTCCCTCTCAGCACAGCGACCTAGCTGAGTCTCTGTGCCAAGAGAGGAGGAGAGGAAGGTGCATGGCCTCTCAACTTAGCACAAAAACCCAGCTGTGTTGCTGTGCCGAGAGGAGAGGAGAAGCTGCATGCCTTCCTCTACTTTGCTCTCAGCACAGCAACCCTGCTGGATTTCTGTGCCAAGAGAGAAGGAGGAGAAGATGCATGGTCTCTCCACTCAGCACAGCAACCCAGCTGTGTTGCTGTGCCCAGAGGAGAGGAGGAGCTGCAATCCTCAATGAATGTGATTTTATTGGTATCTATTTTTATTTTGAAATTTACCAGTAGCTGCTGCGTTTTTCACTCTAGGCTTATACTTGAGTCAATAAGTTTCCCCAGGATTTTTGGGGTTAAATTAGGTGCCTCAGATTATATTTGGATCGGCTTATACTCAAGTATTGTGCTGGTACGGCTGTACCAGGAGCTCCAACTTTATTTGCTTTGAATTTAATGTTTGCTTGCAGTCCAATGTTTCAGGGATTCTGCAGAAGGGTGGCTTCCTTTGGTTGCAGTTGTAGGGCAAGTCACCTGTCCACCATAATTAAGCTTTGGTTCCACCCCTTGTTCAGGGCTCTGGGAGGGAAAGGAGCCATTTTTTGGTCAGTCTCACATAAGGAAGCTAAACTATAGGACATAGACCAGCTTGTCCCGTAGAAAAGCTTCTTTTCCCGAACATCCGGGGAAATAGAAACAGAAACTCCAGGGAAAAGGTCCCAAGGCTCTGGCTGAGAGCTCACAGCCTCTCAGCCTCACAGCAATCAGAGGGAAAACAGCCCTGAAGTTTCAAAGAATTCTCTGAGAGAGGACAGCATTACAGATCCGTGGAACTCCAGCTGAAATATCATCAAGCCTCGGCTGGTAGGTCTACTCAATATCCAGACACATTTGGAATCGGTAGTAAGACCCACACCGATGAGGCATAGATAGTAAGCAGCCTGAGAGAGGTTAAATAGGGTTTTTCCTACAGAGAAAGTACAGTTAATTAAAGTCAGGTACCAGTCCATTGAGGACTAGTCTAAGAAAACCTTGAAGTGTTGTTTGAACCATTGAAGATTTGTTGTTTGTTCCATAATAAAGACTTTGTTGTATCATTAAAGACTCTAAAGACCATCACTTCAGAAAAATCCTTGAGAACCTCTCTTTGAGGTGTCCCTGGCTTCCCACTGTGCTTAAAGTATACGTCCTATAGAAAAGTACAGCTGTTACAGGCCCAGCATGCGACAGAACAAGTATATACGATAATAATTATAATAATCTTTATTTATACCCCGCCACCATCTCCCAAAAGGGGACTCGGGGCGGCTAACATGAGGCCAAGCCCAAAGACACAAAATAAAATACAGAATGCAGACAACAAAAAATTACATCAAAATAAAACACATACAGTAGCAGGATAAATAAAACCAATTAACACAATACAGTAACTCATTTGGATCAAAGGCAAAAGTGTGAAGTGTGGAGACACAGAGCAAGGCATTCTTTTCAAACTGCCTTTTACTATCTGGAGAAAAGAGAAGCCTTTACTTGCTACATTTGTAGTGCTTAAAGCAGCTAAATCCCAGTGCCAGTTGACAGGTTTTCCAATTCATGTCTCATAGCCAACAAGGCAGGACACAACTGAATAGCAGCAGGGCAACCATTTTACGTACCCGGTGGCCTGTTCACTGCAAGGTTCCGGAAGTGGCTTCCTTTGATCATCTCTACCGATAATCGCCCTGTTGTAGCATTGTAGGACAAGCCGACCAGTAGTTCTGGAACCCCTCCATGTGACAGAGACTGGTTTGAAGAAGCGCTGTCACTGTGAGAGATGGCGGACAGACTGATTTGGGAGCCCCCACTCTGCAGAAATGGTTGGAAAGGAAATGAGAGGGAAGAGGAGAGAGAGAGAGAAAATATTTGATAGAATGAAATCTTCTTGTGTTCTTTTTAACATCAAACTTAATGTCCCCAAAATCAGGACTCTGGCATTAAACTTCCCAGAATCCTCAAGCCAACAAGACATATAGAGAAAGTCAGTTTGGACTATAACTCCAAAAATTCCTCTATCTTTATAGTATTGGAGTGATCTGTTGCAACAAATATAAAGTGTCTTGTACTTACTTACTTACTTTACTTAGGCGATCCCTCGTTTTCTGAGGATGATTGTCTTCCAGTGTTCTTGTGGGTCCATATGTGGCTGTGGAGCCCTATTCTTGCTCTGCATCTTCTCCCGCAGTGAGGGCATTGGTTTCCAGGTGGAAGGCGGTCTCGTCTTGGCACATTTCTCTCTTTCACCCTTCATTCGTGCCTCTTCAAATTCTGCAGCACTGCTGGTCACAGCTGACCTCCAGCTGGAGCGCTCAAGGGCCAGGGCTTCCCAGTTCTCAGTGTCTATGCCAGAGTTTTTAAGGTTGGCTTTGAGTCCATCTTTAATTCTCTTTTCCTGCCCACCAACATTCCGTTTTCCATTCTTGAGTTTGGAGTAGAGCAACTGCTTTGGGAGACGGTGGTCGGGCATCCGGACAACGTGGCCAGTCCAGCGGAGTTGGTGGCGGAGGACCATTGCTTCAATGCTGTTCTTAGCTTCTTCCAGCACGCTGACGTTTGTCCGCCTGTCTTCCCAAGAGATTTGCAGGATTTTCCGGAGGCAGCGCTGATGGAATCGTTCCAGGAGTTGCATGTGACGTCTGTAGACAGTCCACGTCTCACAGGCATATAGCAGGGTTGGGAGGACAATAGCTTTATAAACAAGCACCTTGGTATCCCTACGGATGTCCCGGTCCTTAAACACTCTCTGCTTCATTTGGAAAAATGCTGCACTCGCAGAGCTCAGGCGGTGTTGTATTTTCGGTGTCGATGTTGACTTTGGTGGAGAGGTGGCTGCCAAGGTAGCGGAAATGATCAACATTTTCTAATGTTACACCATTAAGCTGTATCACTGGCATTGGAGAGGGGTTGGCTGGTGTCTGCTGGAACAGCACCTTGGTTTTTTCAATGTTCAATGACAGGCCGAGCTTCTCATATGCTTCTGCAAAGGTGTTTAGAGTGGCTTGTAGGTCTTCTTCTGCATGCGCACAGACGACGTTGTCATCAGCATACTGAAGTTCTATAACAGATGTGGTTGTAACCTTGGTTTTGGCTTTCAGTCTGCTGAGGTTGAATAGCTTGCCATCCATCCGATAGATTATTTCCACTCCGGTGGGAAGCTTCCCATCAACAAGGTGTCTTGTAACGCCATGAAGACTTTCAAGTTTTATTTGACCTAAATTCTTGTGGATATCTTTCCATTGCATCTGATGAAATAGGCTGAAGTCTATGAAAGCTTACACTCCATTAAGCTTGTTAATCTTTCAGGTGTCATCTGATTTGTCATAGTCCAAAAAATATTCTCCGAGCTCTGGGAAAAACAAACACTTACCAAGAAAATTGCAACCGACATAATCGTGCCCTGCCACATCTTAAATATTTAACAACAGAGGCTCTTGTGGAACATTAAACACTAACACATTTTATTTGGCACAAGCTTTCATGGAAGCGGCTGCAGTCCGCCAAGGCCTGCCAAGTAATAATGGCTAGTCTTTATGGTGCCACATTCATTTTTTGCTGCAATAGATTAATACAGGTAGCTGCCCACATCAAAATTAAAGACTTAAAACACCTGAACTTCTATAGGCCAGATCCAGATTTGGCAACATCCTGTTGGCATTTTGCAGTCAAACAAATTCCCTTAATGTCTGCCTTTTCCCCCAAGGCATAATGTCTGTTATTTAGTTCACAGTTGCAAACACTGAGTTCCTAAAGGGTTGTGCATGCAGTTTTTCCTTCTTAGATATAACGTAACTATTTCTCAGTCCTTCCAGTATACTATTTGATTCACCAGGATTTTCAGAGTTATTTCTCTATTTAGCCTAGGTCGGTGGTTCAAATCCAGGGAGTGGGGTGAGCTCCTGCTGTTAGCCCCAGCTTCTACTAACCTAGCAGTTCAAAAACATGCAGATGTGAGTAGATCAATAGGTACCGCTCTGGTGGGAAGGTAATGGTGCTCCATGCAATCATGCTGGCCACATGACCTTGGAGGTATCTACGGACAACGCTGGCTCTTTGGCTTAGAAATGGAGATAGGTACCACCACCCAGAATCGGACACGACTAGACTTTAATGTCAAAGGGAAACTGTTACCTTTTAGTCTATTATTATCTGACATAACTGGTCACAACTTCAATAACTTTCTTTCTCACCCCACCCATTTTTTGTAGGAGACAGTAGGGGCTGGAAGTGAGAACTATAGCCAAACTGAATATATACATATACATATATATATACACACACACACACACACATATATATATATACAGAGAGAGAGAGAATGTCTTACCAATGTGGCAAAACATCAACAACTGAGCTGAAATGTACATATGTATGTATTACCCTGCCTATTGTAGACAGACACACACAGCTATGGTTGGATGAGAAAGAGTAGAATTGCAATTTTTCACAGCTCCAACTTTATTGTATTATAGTCACTGCATAAGTGCTGCTGCATCCTGACATTAAAAATATATTACAGAAAATGCTATTAAAAGGAGCTTCTTTCTCAGAGGTTTTGTTAACTGAGGTATGCCTACATTGAACCATTCTGTCATATCTGCTACTGAACTCTAGGTGAGGATATCTGCTAGCTGCCCAATTCTGGAGAGCTGATACAAGACTTAGGTTGGAAATATATATTACATACATATACGTGGAACAAAAGGCCAGCAAATGTGCTTGGCTTTTTTTAGCCTAGAAAACATCAATAGTTTGGAAAGGATGAGTTGGGAGAGAGCTGCCCTATGGGGACAGAGGGAAGTGGGTTGGTTAACCCTCTGCCTGGCTAGAACTTCACAGTGTGGCAGAACGAGGTTGCACGGGATGGCCCTTGTGGCCCTTCCAGTTCTATCATTAATTTCTAGCACGAATGGCAGGCAAAAGAGAGAAACGTGCAAAGAGGAAGGCGCATCAAGCCAACCCCGACCGGGACTGCCTTCCACCTGGAAACCAATGCCCTCACTGTGGGAGAAGATGCAGATCAAGAATAGGGCTCCACAGTCACCTACAGACCCACCACCAGGATACTACACTTGGAGGACTATCATCCTTGGACTATGAGGGACCGCCTTAGTAAGTTAGTAAGTAATTTCTAGCAATCACCCCTTAGCTGGAAAGAGGGTCCAAAGTTGTGTCTGCCCACCCCAAACCCAGCAGATGAGATGAGCAGGGGAAGGAGCCAAGAAAATCACAACAATGGTCAACCCAACAATGATGAGTAATTACATTCAGATTTTGAAACCAATATTGTGGATGGGCCTAGAGCTAGCATTGAACACTGGTTTGATGCTGGACTATGACCATGGTTTGACCATGATTAAACTTCCTACTCAGTCTTGAAAATCCACATGGTGGGTGGGCCACACACTCTCAACCTCACAAAATGCTCTAATGGGGTCACCATAACTCACAAATGACTTGAAGGCACAGACCTACAATAACAGGAGTCTCTTTATCTCTCTCTCCTATTTTCAACCCCAGTGAGCAGAAGCAATTGCTCCACAAGACATTTGAAGAGTCAGCCTAACTGAAAAAGGACTTACACACAAGTTGCTTCTTGGCTCCAAAACCAATGTCACCTTCATCTCTCCCTCTTGGTTGAGGTTGCTAAGATAAAAGAGCTGTTCGCCCATCATCCTCTCCTTGATCATTTTGCGCACAGAGTAAAGCCGGAAGCGGATGGCGTAGCGGCTCAGCTCCTCAGGGGGCAACTTGGTGAAGGTCACCTTGTCCTTGAATGCTGGGCTGGGGCCTCTCTGCACACTTGTTTTTCCCCTTTGCTTCTTACTGGGCATCAGGACCACATGGACCTGCCAAGCGCTCACTCCACTTCGGTCCTTGTCAGGAATATCCTTCGCCTCCAGGACAGTCACCAGCAGCTTCTGGGTGGAAGGTCTATAATCAAAGATGATATCTAGGTCTCCACACTTAGAAATGGGTTCACGGGGGCTAGAATGAGCTGGGAGCACATTTGCTCCTTCGTGTTCCTGTTAAGAAAGAAAACAAAAAGGGAGAAGAAAGCAGATGGGACATCAGAGGGAGGAAAGCAAGAAATAAAATTGCCGGAGCTCAGATATGCTGTCATTTTGGCAGTAAGGTGAGATTCAAAAGATCTACCATGTTCCCTTGGGGTGACAAGGAAGTGTGTACTCTGTTGAAGCATGTAAAAATCAGTTGGTGAGTGTATTAAGTGAAAAATGTAAAGCACGAAGCTGACTGGTTGGATTATGCCTGTGCTTATAGCTAAGCCTGGGAGTTTTGGCAACAGTTACATGTTTTGCTTTTCTGTGCAGGAACTTGCCAAGACAAGTTAGTATATTTTCTGCTTCTGAGCTGCTGGAAGAAGATCCTTTCAGATGGACACCCAAGGACCATTTGAATCTCTTTCAAAGGACATTGTGTGAGTCAATGTCCTTTGAAAGAGACTGCTCACATGACTGTACATATGTTGCTCTGCATAACAAAGAGCAAACACTTTATTTTTTACTGATCATCTGCATGGCATATCTTTTTTCCAGCAATACAGTGTGTGGATTGGTAAAGACGTGAACTACGTGTGATTTTCATTCTGCCACATACTCTTCTATGTATAAAGAAAAAGGAGGTATTAATCTGTTAAACCAGGGAGAATCAGAAGTGCAAATGGAAAATAAGGCAAGAGGGAGGATACTGTGGTCTGAGAAACAGGAAATAACAGGTACAAGTGGAAGAATAGGGACAGGGCTTGAATGAAATAGGAGTGACAAATGAAGTGAGTTGGAACATCTCAGAAACCCTCACATGTAATGCATCCAGCTTAAAGATTGGGCATTGTTGCCCTGTTAAGTGAGGAAGGGAAGTCCATGTTTAAAGAGAAAACTCTTTATTAATGGCTAATATGAGATACATATGGGCACTAAGATAAACAACAGGTTTCTGATAAGCCTTTCAGGTACACCCATCTGCCTTTCTGCAAAACATTTAAGTGATGAAACAGAATCAAGGCAGAGAGGGGAAAGGACAGATAAGCAGACAGGTGATCCGTTTCCTGGGTGGGTGTGTTTTCTGTTCAAAGGTGCTTTTTAATCTTGGACTAGAAAAGGTTGCCATAGAGATCACTCCTTTCTATTTAAACATGAGAACGCTATAAAAGAACAGGCTATTCAAGGGAACAGAGCAAGTCTGCACGACTTAAAGGTTTTACTGCTAGTACTATTTTTTTCAACACCTTGTAATTTTTTTCTTTATTTTCTTGTTGTAGACCACTGTTTTGTAGCTCGTGTGCTGCCTTGATATTGTTTTGAATATGGAAACACTAGGCATTATAGAAAAATCATGAACTATTTTTTTAAAAACACTTATGATCCATCAGGCCAGAACACCTGATATGACATGCCCTGTGTCCTGTCAGAATCTCACCAAAACCCTTTTCCTTCTATCATTCAGTCTTGGGAAGGCAATAAAAGCAGAACATGAACAGAGCCATTGAGGATAGGCTGGACTTGGAGGTCCTTCATTTATGGGGTCAACATAAGTCAATGTTGATTGGGTAGCAGTTAACATCAACTGACACTTATGGTATGCAGAATAACACATTAAAAGAAGATGTATAACAGAACACCTTAACAGTGACAAGAATGGTTCAGGACCTGCCTATCTTCGCAATGGCATCTTCCCCTACAAACCTGCGCCATCTCTAAGATCTTTTGGGAAGGCTTTCATCTCACTCCTACCTCTGTCATAAGCACGGTTGGTGAGGACAAGAGAGAGGGCCTTCTTGGTGGTGTCCCCCCGGCTCTGGAGCTCTCTCCCCAGGGAGATTAGGCTGGCAGCCATCCTATCCATCTTCTGTAATGATCTAAAATCATGGATGTTCTACTGTGATTTTGATTATACAGTTCCCCAGATAATTTTGGTCCCCAGTGATGATCCAAAATCTAGTCCTTGCATTTTACTACTGTTCCCTGTTGTTTTTCTTTATTCATTCAGTTGCTTACTCTTCATGATTTCATGGACCAGCCCACATCAGAGCTCCCTGTTGGCCGTGGCCACCCACAGCTCCTTCAAGGTCAAACCAGTCACTTCAAGGATCCCATCCATCCATCTTGTCCTTGGTTGGCCCCTCTTCCTTTTTTCTTTTTTTCCTTCCATTTCCTCCAGTATCATTCTCTTCTCCAAGCTTTCCTGTCTTCTCATAATGTGGTCAAAGGACTTCATCTTTGCCTCTAATATTCTTCCCTCCAGTGAGCAGCCAGACTTTATTTCCTGGAGTATGGACTGGTTGGATCATCTTGCGGTCATCTAGCTTTTGCACTTTAACCATCAGCCCTGTCCTCACACCTGATTTGCACCAGCCTGTCGCCCAAGCCCAGAAACTATTTACTATTTAATGCCATTGGTTGTTTGCTCGGTGATTGTTTTTATACTGTGTTATGTTGTTGTTGTATTATGATGTTGTCTATTTTAATTATGTTGATATTTTAACTATGTTGATCGGGCTTGTCCCCATGTAAACTGCCTCGAGTCCCTTTGGGGAGATGGAGGTGGGATAAAAATATAGTTTTTAGGTTCTTGCGGGTTTTTTCGGGCTATAGGGCCATGTTCTAGAGGCATTTCTCCTGACGTTTCGCCTGCATCTATGGCAAGCATCCTCAGAGGTAGTGAGGTCTGTTGGAATTAGGACAATGGGTTTATATATCTGTGGAATGGCTGGGGTGGGGCAAGGAGCTCTTCCCTGCTGCAGTTAGGTGTGAATGTTTCAGCTGATCACCTTCATTAGCATTTGACGGCCTGCCTGAGCCTGGGAAAATCTCTTGCTGGGAGGTGTTAATCTGTGCCTGGTTGTTTCCTCTCTGTTGTTTTGCTGTTGTAATTTTAGAGTTTTTTAATACTGGTAGCCAGATTTTGTTCATTTTCATGGTCTCTTCCTTTCTGTTGAAATTGTCCACATGCTTGTGGATTTCAATGGCTTCTCTGTGTAGTCTGACATGGTGGTTGTTGGTGTGGCCCAGCATTTCTGTGTTCTCAAATAATATGCTGTGTCCAGGCTGGTTCATCAGGGGCTCTGCTAAGTTATTATTATTACTGTAAGAATGAGCAAAAAGAAGAGCTTGGGGAAGTTTACATTTTTGGACCACTGCTTCCAGGCTGTCCCAGCTATCATGGTCACAGAAGATGGTACTTGGGAGATTCTCTAATATGTATTCCTAAACAGTACTGCTACAGATGAAGCTGCCTTCATCTGTAGCAGGTCAGATTTTTGATCCATGTATGATATTTCAACTTTTCCTCCAAGGAGTCCTCTATGTATGTGTGTTCTGTAATTCTACTTCAGAGTGCCATTTTGAGGAGAAAGTAAAGAGGAGATAAAGTAATCTGAGAAGCTTATTTTGTGCTACAGCACCCTGACTCTCACAGCTCTAGAAGGCTGTTTTCCTTAGTGACCAGTGTGTAAACAAATTCCTTAAGGGATTGGAAATTAGATATCCCTTACACTTCTTGAAACACACTTCATTCCAGTCTTTGTTTTAGATCTGTCTTCCAGTAGTCCTGTTACTTACAAACAATATCTCTACACACACATATTTCTTAAGTCTCTCAAGTGCCAAGTTCAATATTTTGGCCAAAGAAACATTTCTTAAGTCTCTAAAGTGGCAAGTTCAATGTTCTGTCTCCTAAGAAAAATGGCTGGTTGCCTGTGTTCAGCAATTACTCATTGCTTAGAGAACTGAGATTCTATATTGCCAGTAGCAGCTCATTCCCAATTCCCCAGGATCAAGAAGATTATGTTGGGTGCACTGTAACTTACAGGAAACTAAATGAGTTGCACAGAGTCCCTTCCATCATTGTAAAGCAAGAGTATAACGCAGAACATCAGAAATTATCTATAAATTCATTAAATGTTCCATCTTTTGGGAGTGCGTGAAATTATAGTGAAGCTACAGAAATGCACCCTATACTCTGGAAGATGAAGCAAAAAGGAAGTGCACAGGAGCCAAATCTTTTCCCTAGCCACATACTTGTTTCTTCACATTCTCTTTGTAATTTCAACTGATGTTGGCCCCCATGTCATCAGGGAAGAGAATCTACTGTAAGTTTTAGTTTTGCTTGCAAAGGTACTATCCAAGGTGCTGAAAACAGTTGGGGACCATGTTTCAGCACCTTGACTAGTTCTTTCATGGGGCCATGGTGGCGAAATGGGTTAAATCCTTGTGCTGCTGAACTGATAATCTTAAGATTGGCAGTTCGAATCCGCAGGATGGGGTGAGCTCCCACTGTTAGCCCTAGCTCCTGCCAACCTAGCAGTTCAAAAACATGTAAATGTGAGTAGATCAACAAGTACCTCCTCAGTGAGAAATGGCAAAAAGACGCTCCATGCAGTCACGCTGTCCATAGTCACCAGGAGGTGTCTATGGACAGCGCAGCTCCTCAGCTTGGAAATGAAGATGAGCACCTCCCCCAGAGCCAGAGATGAGCATAGCCTCATGAGCCAGAAATGAAAGGAGAAGCCTTGGCCTTTGTTTATGTATTTCTGTTTCATTGTATATAATTGTACCAAGGCATTGAATGTTTGCCTGTGTCTGTTTATATGCTGTAATCCACTCTGTGTCTCCTCAAGGAGAAGAGTGGAATATAAATGAAGTTTTATTATTTCAGATTTTAGATTAAAATTCAGAGCAAAACCACTGCTGCAATGACACGCAAACCACTAGCCATTACAGTCTCCAACTGTGCACCATCTGAGTATAGGAGACACTGCTATTCTTTTTAATATATATATATGTGTACGTGTGTGTCCTATATATATCCTGAGTTTGAGCTCAGTTCCCAACAATCTGGTCAGAATAGCATTATTCCAACTGGACATTGGTTTGTAGAACTGGAAACTGGCACTCCTGGTAGGCAGAACGGTAATTAACAAGCACAATAAATGGATAATGATAAATAGAAGAAGAAAGAGAGAGAATATACCCTGAGAGTGTACAAGCTAATTTTCAGCTACCTAAGTCTGTAGTTGTGCTGTTGTTGTGACTGCACACTTTCTAGTCATTTGTTGCCCAATATGACCCTATAGCAGTGGTTCTCAACCTGGGGTCCCCCAGATGATTTTGGCCTACAACTCCCAGAAATCCTAACAACTGGTAAACTGGCTGGGATTTCTGGGAGTTGTAGGCCAAAACATCTGGGGACCCCAGGTTGAGAACCACTGCCCTATAGTAAACCTATCACAGGGGTTTTCTTGGCACGATTTGTTTAGGAGAGGTTTGCCATTGTCTTCCTCTGAAGACCTAGAGAGTGTGAGTTGTCAAAAGTCACCCAGGGGTTTCATGGCCAAGAAGGGATTCGAACCCTCATCTCCAGAGTCATTGTCCAATGCACAAACCATGCTAGCTTGTTTGACTGGAAGTAGTATAACACAATGTCTGGCCATCTTTTGAGATATTGTACAGGGATGTTATTACTGTTTCAGGCTGAGAGGATGCCCCAAAACAGAACATTTAACTAACTTAGATATTTTGAAAGTATTTTAACAGTAAGGAAATTGAGATGCATTGAACCACACATTCTCCCACCAAAGACAACATGCTCCCTACAGGCCACATCCAAATCCTACTTCTGAGCTATCGGAATTGTTTGTGGAGAAAACACAGAACTAGTCTCTTGCTTTCAGATCCCACAGCCTCAAGCACTACTCCATTTTGATGTGTAGATATGTTTTCCCTCTTAGAAATACTTGCACTGTGGCATACATTATTTACCAAGGCTGTGCATGCTGAATAATTCTCTCATGAAAGAACTGTTCTTTGCTAGAGTCCAGCAGGGGAAAGATGTCATAAAAGTTAGATTTAGTACAATGTACAATGTACCCCTGCTACAAGAATTGAATTTATGTGAGCCAACTAGATATAAGAAAAATATAAGTGGGAAGAGAAAAGGAGCATAAAAAGAGGAGTGGGGAGGAAGCCAATATCAATCTGACAAAGAAGGCAATTATGAGAATGGCCCTGAAATGGCATTTGTAGCCGCACTGCCAAAGTGCCGTTCTCATTTCCGAATAGGTGGGTATTTCAATGGCATTCAGAGATGCTGGGGTATTTTTAGACTGTCAGAGGTGCAGATTCAGCCTTTTATTTGAACTCCATGATGCAGCCAGATGGAGGCTCTTCAGAGAAGACAGATCGAAATCCACAGGAATGTAATCTTAGGCTGAAACTTTGCTGATCGGATCAGAAATAAAGACATGCCACAGTGAAGCTTGGTTTTCTTAATTAGTTAATTAATTAATTTAGAACATTTGTATCCCATCCTATTCTCAACCTCCGAAAAGGGACTCAGGGCGGCTTCCAACAATATAAAAACACCAATAAAAACACAATGATGATGAACTGTGACTACGAGTATGAATATGACCATGACTGGGTTGACGATTTGGCTTAGGTAATTGTAATGATGATGTTTTATTGTACTGTATTTACTATTTTAATATGTGATGACTTTGCACTTGTTGTTCTTTATATGATTGTATTGTATATATGCTGTAAACCGACCTGAGTCCCTCGTCGAGGTGAGAAGGCTGGTATAGAAAACCTCTAAATAAATAAATTACATAAAATGAGAATAAATATACATTTAGAGTATTTGTATACTGCCTACCAGTATTAAAAAACTCAAAAATTACAACAGCAAAACAGCAGAGAGGAAACAACCAGGCACATCTTAACACCTCTCAACAAAAGATTCCCCCAGGCTCAGCCAGGCCTTCAAATGCTAATGAAGGTGGTCAGTTGAAACATTCACACCTAGCTCCAGCAGAGAAGAGCTCTTTGCCCCACCCCAGTCATTCCACAGATATATAAACCCATTGTCCTAATTCCAACAGACCTCACTACCTCTGAGGATGCTTGCCATAGATGCAGGCGAAACGTCAGGAGAAAATGCCTCTAGAACATGGCCATATAGCCCGAAAAAACCCACAAGAACCTAGTGATTCCAGCCATGAAAGCCTTCGACAATACATTTAGAATAGTTCGCCAGTTTTAAAACATCCTCCAAATCAGTCCAAAAAATGCAGTCAATAAAATCTCATCTACGCCAATAAAAACCATCTATTCTGCAAAGGTTGGTCCCACAGCCAAGTTTTAAGCATCTTGTGAAAAGTCAGGTGGGAGGGGGCAGATCTAACCTCTTTAAAGAAGGAGTTCCACAGCCAAGAGGCCACCACGGAGAAGGCCCTGTCTCTTGTCCCCACTAACGCGACTGCGATAGTGATGGGACCGAGAGCAGGGACTCCCCAGATGATCTTAAAGTTCTTGATGGTTCATAGGGAGAGACACGTTCGGACAAGTGGGCCAGAGCTGTTTAGGGCTTTATAGGTCAGGACCAGCACTCTTGAATTGTTATCATCTTTTCATGCTCCTACATCCCACCTTTTCCCTCTTTTTTCATCCAGAAGGGACACCAAAGCCATTGATTGCTCTTTCCTTGTGGTCATCAGCACAATGAAAAAGGATGGATCATGCCATGAGCTCCTTGCTATCAAAGGTGCCTCTGCTGATGTGGATTGTGCCCATGAACTAGTAGATACAAGCCTAGTAGATCTGTTAAGATTTCAAGAGGTCTTGGAGGATTTTATGGCTGGTATCACCAACAACCAGCAAGAATGCAATGATGGCAAGACAGAGGGAAGTGGATACAAGGCAGGGCTTTAGCACAGCAGGGAAATGGATAAAGGACTGGACATAGCACAGCAGGTTAACCACCAGCTGCAGTAATTCTTGCCAACAGAAAGGTTGACAGTTTGAAGCCCTGGTCTTTAGGCCAACTTCTGCCTACCTAGCAGTTTCAAAAACACCAATGTGAGTAGATAAATATGTACCACTTAAGTGGGGAGGTATTTAAGGCACCCATAAGGAAATGCCAGAAAAAATGCCGATGATTCGATCAGGGAGGAAGTTTGCAAAACAGGGCAAGTGGAGTGACAGCACCCTCGTGGCCTTCCGAGCACCGCCTCCAAGATGCCGAAGATGGGAAAGGCTATATATACCTCTATCTATGTACAGTTGTCTGTCTTGTCGATGCAAAATGGCACCGAATGTTTGCCGTATATATGATCCACTTTGAGTCCCCTTCGGGGTGAGAAGGGCAGAAATACTGTAAATAACTGTAAACAAATATACACCTGTGCCATCTACACAACAGCCTCAACAACAACAAAAGTGCTGAATCAACAACATCAGTGTGCTCCAAGCAGACCTAAAACAGGCTAAATTGTGTAAATACACTCTTATTTTATGAAAGCTGATGCTATCAACATCAATCCCAAAGGTGCTACAAGATTCTCTTGCATACTGAAATTCCAGACTAACCCGTATATATGTCACTTACATAATTAGTCTCCAAGGTGATACAAGTTCTCTTTGCATACTGATATTCCAAGCTAACCCATATATATATATATATATATATATATATATATATATATATATATCACAGTTACATAACTGTGGGGGTCATATCAAGAGTGAAGCTGGAATCAGAAAATGACAGTTCTAAAACTGGCCATAAAACTTCAAAAGGATGGTTTAGCAATGTCTTGTTGTACCATCCTTGTATGAGATGTTTGTGTGGAGTGTCTTTACAGAAGCAGGAATTATGTTTCCCTGGATGCTGAAGATGGAATTGCTCATGGAGCTTGAAATATAGGTGCATTTGGTGAAAGTGTTGAGTCTTTATATCCAGGCACTACAACAGTGACTGTTCTGTCATGCGCTGGGCCTGTAAAGAATTGCCTTTAAAATAGGACGTGCAACTTGAGCCCAGCGGGAAGCCAGGGGCCCCCCGAAGAGAAGTTCTCAAGGATTTTCCACCATAAATGGTCTTTAGATGGCTTGTGAAGTATAACAAAGTCCTTTATTAATGAACAATCAAACAGAAACTTCTCTTGTCTTCAATAAAGTTAAACAAATGCTTCCAGGCTTTTATGCAACTGGTGGCTTCCTAATCATGTCCACGAGGGACAGGCAATGGTCTTCAATCACTGTTTCTTTACTTTAAAGGAAAATCCCTTTTTAACTTCTCTCAGGCTGACTGTGATCTAAGCCTTACTGATGTGAGCTCTGCTACTGGGTCGAACTGCGTCTCGAGCACCGAGTGGACCTACCAGTTAGGCCAGTAGGCTCTCCAGCTGGAGTTCTTTGGTCTTACAAACTGTTTACCTGTTGTGGTTCAGCAACAGCATGATGGGACTGAGAGTGCAAGTGGGCATGATGGGAATACAGATGCAGATGTGGGATTTCAGATTTCTCAGTTTTCTCAGCCACAGTCTGTAGCTAGAGAGAATCCCTTGTTCTCAAGGGAAAGGAATGTGGCTGATAACACTCTCGGTGAAGGTCAGCGCGAGCCGCAGGTGTTAAGGAAAAGTTTACGGATTGCGGCCAAATCTTGAGGCCATCTGCTGGTGGGAAAACTGCTCGTTAGCTGTTCTGTTTAATGTTCATGTTTTGATGTTTTTCCTATAAGAAGACTGCTTGAAAGCTGATTCAGTGTCAGATCCAACTTTGCAATATGGATTGCTGTACCTTTGGCTCTAGGGCTTGGGCCTTGGGGTTCGTTTGCTTCCTGTAACTTCATGCTATTGCCTGGATTGTATCCTGCTTCTTTGCCTCTAGTTTCCTGCTTTGAATCAACAGAACTTATTGGACCTATCTTTGTACTATTGAACTTTTTACTGCTTTTACTTGGATTTGTTTGAAACCTCAATAAACTTCTTTCTTCTCAAGTTTGGCTGGTTTGTCAGAGAGCAAGGTGAAGCTTAACCTGAGACGCAACATTACCCTCCAAAATTCCTCAAAGCTTTAGGGCTGTTTCCCTGGAAATCTTTGAAAATCTTTGGATGCTCTTAAGACTGTTCTCCCTGGAAAGTCTTAAGGGTTGAAGCTTTTGTACAGGAAAAGCTTGTACACGTCCTCTAAATTAGCTTTCCTTACTGAGACTAACTAAAAATGGCTCCCATCCCTTCCCAATTGCCCTGAACAAGGGGCGGAACCAAAACTTAACGATGATGGACAGGTGACTTGCAATATGACAGCAACCAAAGGAAGCCCCCTTTCTGCAGAACCCCTGAAACCTTGGACTGCAAGCAAACATTTAATACAAAGCAAATAAAGTTGGGGCTCCTGATACAGCCGTACCAGCGCAGTGACAGTGCCAATGTCTGAAACAATAGACCAATTGAGTTCACCTGCTTTGTGGTTTGATGTAATAGATAGACACTGCCTGGCCAAGATTTCCGGAATGGGGATTTAGTCCTTTTCTTTTATCAATTTGCTATTTGGAGACTAAGGAACTATGATGCTCAATATCCTTTGGCACAATTTCCAGAATCCCGTAGGCAGCATGCCGAGCAAAACATTTGAACATCTGTGCTCTTTAGTGATTTCCTATTCCTCAACAGGTTTTTTTTAAATAGGGGCCTTCAAACTGTGGTAATTTCAGTAATTTCAAATTGATGACCACGATCCTTCCTTTTCCTGTCTCTTCAGTTACAATCTTGGAATGCAATATCATTTTATTTAAGGGTGTGGATGACACCACACTTCGTACATGAGACGATGTGGGTAAATTAAGTCTCTTGTTGGTTAACTTACTGACCTGTGACTCTTCCCTAGAGAAAATAATGTGTTGATAGCCTTAGAACTATGATCTTTGTGTGATTCAAGCCAAAAATGGAGGAAACAGAACTGCCACTGTAGGCAACATTCCTTTGCTTGTTACACTGCATCTATGGGAATTTTTTTAATTTTCACTTCTTTGCAAGCAGGCTTATCTCCTAATAGCTGTCAACTAAGGGGATGGAAGAAGAGAAGCATCTGCAGCTGCAGAATTTGTAAAGCCTGGAACACCCTCATTTCCCAATCTCCTTTACAGCAGTCATACAATGTCCTGATCTCTAAATCCTGACAAGCAAAATTACTGTATGATCACATTAAAAGGAGGCATGCTCTCTGGCCCAGGAAGAGGAACTAGTGTAGGACAGAAAGCAAAGCATTTACTGTTCCCTTCTCAAAATGCTTATTTGTTCAATGGAATCAATGCTCAACTATCTCACAGGGAACATAACAAGTTACATTAAGAAACATCTGCAAGCATATGTTTGCACCTAGCATATGTTTGCACCCATTTGATGGTACTCCCTGTTGGCATCCTACTAGCAATTACATTTTTACTGGGTTGCTATGGGTTTCCTGTGCTTTACAGCCATGTTCCAGAAATATTCTTTCCTGACATTTTGCCCACATCTATGGCAGACATCCTCAGAGGTTGTGAGGTCTGTTGGAATCTAAGTGAAGTGTATATATCTATGGAATGTACTTACTTACTTACTTACTTACTTACTTACTTAGGCGATCCCTCGTTGGATGAGTAAGATGGTCTTCCATTATGCGTTTCCTTGTGGGTTTGTAGGTGGCTGTGGAGCCCTATTCTTGACCCGCATCTTCTCCCACAGTGAGGGCATTGGTTTCCAAGTGGAAGGCGGTTCCGGTCGGGGTTGGCTTGACGCGCCTTCCTCCTGGCACGTTTCTCTCTTTCGCCCTCCACTCGTGCCTCCTCGAATTCTGTAGCACTGCTGGTCACAGCTGATCTGTGGAATGACCAGGGTGGGGGAAGAAGTCTTGTCTGCTAGAGGTACATGTGAATGTTGCAATTTGCCACCTTGATTAGCATTTAATGGCCTAGCAGTTTCAAGGCCTGGCTGGGTGCTGCCTGGGGAAATTCTTTGTTGGGAGGTGTTAGCTGACCCTGAGTGATTCTTGTCTGGAATTCCACAGCTTTTTGAGTCTTGCTCTTTATTTACTGGCCTGATTTTAGAGTTTTATAATACTGGAAGTCATATTTTGTTCATTTTCATGCTTTCCTCCTTTCTGTTGAAATTGTCCACTTGCTTGTGGATTTCAGTGGGCTTTTCTGTGTAGTCTGACCTGGTTACAGTGGTTGAGCATTTCTGTGTTCTCAAATAATATACCGTGCCCAGGTTGGTTCATTAGGTGCTCTTATGGTTGGCTTCTTTGGTTGAATTAGTCTGCAGTGCCTTTCATGTTGCTTGATTCGTGTTTGGGCAATGCAGCTACGTTGGGTGGTTCCTAAGTAGACTTGTCCACAGCTACATGGCATATGGTAGACTCCTGCAGAGGTGAGAGGACCATCTCTATCTTTTGCTGAACATAGAATATGTTGGATTTTCTTCATGGGTCTGTAGTTCGTTTGTAGGTTGTGTTTCTTCACCAGCTTCCCTATGCGGTCAGTGGTTCCCTTGTTGTATGGTAAGAACACTTTTCCTCTGGGTAGGTAGGTCTTTGTCTTGACTCTTGTGGTTTCTTCTTGGTCTTGAAGCTCTTCTGATGTCTGTGGTGGAGTCTCCATTGGCCTGTAGAACCCTGTTTAGGTAGCTCAGTTCACTTTGGAGGAGGTGTGGTTCACAGATTATTTTTGCACGGTCTACATTTTTTCAATTTTGTAGGAAGAAGGTCAAAACAATTAAACCTTACTTACTTACTTACTTACTTACTTACTTACTTACTTAGGCAATCCCTCGTTGTCCAAGTAAGATTATCCTCCGAGTGTGGTGTCCTGGCGGTGGGTACGTAAGTGACTGTGGAGCCCTATTCTTGACCCGTATGTTCTCCTGCAGTGCGGGCATTGGTTTCCAGGTGGAAGGCGGTCCTGGTCGGGGTTGGCTTGACATGCCTTCCTCTTGGCACGTTTCTCTCTTTTGCCCTCCATTTGTGCCTCTTCAAGTTCTACAGCACTGCTGGCCACAGCTGACCTCCATCTGGAGCGCTCAAGGGCCAGGGCTTCCCACTTCTCAGTGTCTGTGCCAGAGTTTTAAAGATTGGCTTTGAGCCCATCTTTAAATCTTTTTTCCTGTCCTCCAACATTCCATTTCCCATTCTTGACTTCAGAGTAGAGCAACTGCTTTGGGAGACAGTGACTGGGCATTTGGACAATGTGACCAGTCCAGCGGAGTTGATGGCAGAGGACCATCGCTTCAATGCTGGTGGTCTATACTATAAGCATCTCCATGTAGTACTATTACAGTGGCCCCTTGGTATCCACTGGGGTTTGGTTCCAAGACCCCAACTGATACCAAAATCCATGAATGCTCAAGTCCCAGTATATGCAAAGGCATTTTTTATTTAAAACAGCAAACTCATGGTTTGCTTTTTGAATTCTAAAAAAGTGCTTTCAAGTTGTGACAGAAGAATTTATGGATATGGAGGACTGACTGTAAATACACCCAGTTGAACCAAATCAGCAGAGAAGTCAGAATAGAGACTGCAAGTGTAAATAAGTCAAAGAACAATGTTGGAAGAGTCTGGCTCAGAAGATTTCCAAGATGATCAGGGGAACAGCCTGTCTCCATTGATTGGGTAAATAACCACACTGTATTAATAACAAAAGCAGCAATGCAAAAACACATTCAAATACAGGCTCTGCACTACTGTCTCTATGGGACAATCACTTCTGAGCTGCCATATGAAATCTGCTCAGATGACACTATAGACTTAAGATGGATCTCACAAATACTCCAAATGTTCAAATACTGTAATATTAAAGGTATTTGCTAATGTATGCAACATTGTGAACACAAAGAGAACCTTCTTGGATAAGACGTCAAAGAATCAAAGCATACCATTATGCAAGAACAACTGTTTTGTCTTACCTCTGGAGTCCATGCTGAGGAGCTGTCAGTAGCGTCATTCCCTTCAAATCCTTGATTGCTAAAAGCTGTCTCCATTTCTAAGCTCCCTTCAGTTTCCTGGCGGCTGAGGCTCGGCTTTGCACCAACCTCCATTTCGGGGTCCTTCGTTTGCCCTGAGCCTCTACTTTCTGATGCAGTTCTTGAATCGAATGATAGACGGTCATCTTCATGATAAGAGAGGTTGTCTTGGTAACTCAGTTGGCTGAACCCATCCAGATCTAACACATTTCAAACATAGAAGAAAAAAATATCATTTTTGGAAGGAGGATTAATATCACCAATGGTGTTGTTCATGTTTTAATCCACTGCAGCCCCGGGTCTGGAAGTGATAACTATGTGTGAGACAGATCTGTGAATTCCTAAGGGTGAAAGCATTATGTAAAGATGCCTCATTCCAAGCAAACAAGTTCCTAATGGCTTCTTCTTCTTCTTCTTCTTCTTCTTACACTACCAGTGATGCTTAGTGAGTCCTCCATCACTGGGGTAGTGACTCCACTACAGGTTTTAATTCTTTCCCCCATGCTTTTTAATATTTACATGAAACCACTGGGTGAGGTCATCTGGAGTTTTGGAGTTGAGTTCCATCTGTATGCAGATGACACCCAACTCTACTACTCATTTCCACCAAACTCCAAGGAAGCCTCCCAGACCTTGAACCAGTGTCTGACTGCTGTGATGAGGGCCAACAAGCTGAGGCTTAATCCAGACAAGACGGAGGTCCTCCTGGTCAGTTGTGAGGCCAACTGGGGTATTGGGTGACAACCTGTGCTTGATGGGGTTACACTCCCCCTGAGGACACAGGTCCACAGTTTCAGGGTCCTCCTGGATTCAGCACTGATGCTTGAGGCTCAGATGTTGGTGATGGCTGGGAGGGCCTTCGCACAGTTAAAACTTGTGCACCAACTGCAACTGAACCTCAAAAAGGCTGTCTTGGCCACAGTGGTCCACACCTTAGTTACATCTAGATTGGACTACTGTAACATGGGGCTGCCTTTGAAGACAGCCTGGAAATTGCATTTAGTACAAAGATCACTTGCCAGATTACTAACTGGGGCCAATTATAGGGAACATATGATAGCGCTACTAAAACAGCTCCACTGGCCGCCAACAAGTTTCCGAACTCAATTCAAAGTGCAGGTCATCACCTATAAAACCCTATACGCTTCAGGTCCAGCCTATATTCGAGACCACATCTCCTTCTACGAACTGACACAGGCTTTGAGATCTGCTGGGGAGACCCTTCTCTCTGTCCCACCTCCATCTCAAGTGTGGTTGGTAGGGATGAGAGAGAGGGCCTTCTCAGTGGTGGCCCCCTAGCTTTGGAATGCCCTCCCCAGAGAGATTAGATTATCCCCCACTCTCCAAGAGTTTTGAACCAATTTGTTGACTTGGCTCTTCAAACAGGCCTTTGACCTTGTTTAGGATCCTTAGATTGTAAGTCGCTCGGAGCACCTTGGTGGAGAGCGACTAATTAAGAAATAAAGTGAAGTGAAGTGAAGTATTTGCTGTCAGCACCCAGGTGTTTCAAGGCAGTTAAAACATCTTGTGGACCAAAATATGCTATTACATTAAGTAGCCTTCCATAGCCCAGGTGGATTCCAGATGCAACATCATCCCAAGTCAGTATAGTCAATGGGAAGACCCATTGCAGAAAGCTGCTCAAAATCAGTGGTTGTCAATCTCTGGTCCCCATATGGTCTGGATGGAAAACTCCACATTAGCATATGATTAAGTATACCGCTTGGAGCTTTTGAGGTTGCAACCCAAAAAAACTGGAGGGCCAAAGGTTGAGATCCTTGTGACACCCCAGAAACACACAGGGACATTTCCTTTATCTGGTTGAGAAAAAGCAGAGATAGAAGGGAGATAGAAGAAGCAGCCAAAATTAATTGAAATAATGCTCTCCATAAAACTCTTTAGGGAAGGTCAGGTATTTATGAACGTTCCTCAGACTTTTCAGGAGTACTCAGTTTTTCAAACTACAAACCCTTTTAAAATCAATGAATCTCACAGTCTGTACTTAGGTACACTAGTTTTCCAACTACGTTCAACTAGTCTCACTTCCAATGAATTTGGCATCAGCTCAATTCCACCTGCTTTCTCTCAAAACAGGTGGACTTCCATGGGATTTCCGCCCAACAAGTGTACATAGGATGCAAGCAATATCTGCGGGCATGCCAATTCTGAAGGCTCTGAGCTCCAACCAAATTGAAAAGAACTCAATGTACACAACAGATTGTAGCTCTAAATTAGAAAGTATGTGTTTGATATACATTTGCAGCACATAAGAGCATTGGGCAGAAAGACAGCTTTTGAAGTTTAAAATAAATAAGTGAAATGTTTTAGGTTTTCAGAATAGAAGTGTCTGTACAGTGAGAAGTCACATTACGCACGTCCTACACACAGTTTCTCCCCCTGATTCCCCTCACGACATACTCCATGCCTTGTAGGTTTGATTTTCAGTGAGACAAAAATCCACAGCCTGGGAAAGCTACCTTTTGGGTCAACATTTTCCAAGAATTGTGCATCGTAAGTATATACTGACCACACCTGCAGTGGGATTCTGGAAGCATTAGTCTTAAAACACAGCACTTCTACATTTCATAATATGTAATGACACTAAAAATGCAGTTCAGGGGATTCAACTAAATCTGTAATCCCATACCCACTTACCTAGAAGAAAGCTCCACTGAAATAAAAGGGGATTACTTTTAAAACGAAATACCTAAGATTACAATGTAAGTCCTGTAAACCAGCCACTTCAACACACAATAATAATAATAATAATAATAATAATAATAATAATAATAATAATAATACACTTTATTTATAACCCGCTACCATCTCCCCAAAGGGGACTCGGTGCGGCTAACATGAGGCCAAGCCCAAAATTATACAACATAATAAACACACAGTAACAAAATACTAGGGAATGAATCCATTTAAAATCCGGTTTCGACCTTCTGCAGAATTCTGGGGATTGTAGTTTAGGGAGGAGCCTTTAACAGCCTCACTAAACTACAAACCCCAGAATTCTGCAGTGGATTTATTATCTAATGTGATAAAGTATCAGAATGGTTCTTTTTTTAGTGTTCTGGAAGCTCGTTACAGAATTCCTCAATGAGAAATCCAGATATAGGGACAGCTTTCCTGAAATATTTCCTCTTGCATTGCATAGCCAGAGAATGGAACTGAAGTATCTTCCATGATGCATGGTAAGGCCCAATATAAATCGACAATGAATTATCTATCTATCTATTTATTTATTTATTTACTGTATTTGTATACTGCCTTTCTCAGCCAATCGGCGACTTGAGGCGGTTTCCAACAAATCAGTATACATAAAACATAATATAGGCAAAAAACATTAAACAGTACAAGACATCACAAAAGCAGTAAAAACAACATCATCAGCATCTCATTATTCTCAAGCATTGTCCAGTTCCATTGTCAGGTCATTCAATTTCCTATATTAGCTACTCTGTATTTGTAAACACTTGCTCGAAAAGCCACATTTTAACTTGCCTCCGAAATGTCAAGAGGGAGGGAGCAGATCTGATCTCCCTAGGAAGGGCGTTCCATAGCCGAGGGGCCACCACTGAGAAGGCCCTGTCTCTCGTCCCTGCCAAACGTGCTTGTGACGAAGGTGGGACCGAGAGCAGGTCCTCCCCAGATGATCTTAAAGTCCTCAGTGGTTTGTAAGGGGAGATACGTTCGGACAGATAAGTTGGACCAGAACAGAATCTATAACAATAACCTAGACCCCTATGGAAAGATCTCCACAGCTTTGTTTCCTTGTTGATGTGAATACAGAGATGCATGACAATAGCACCTGTTGCTGTTGTAGTCCATCCATATCAGACAGAACTTCCCATGTGAAAGGACATGCTTCTCCACTGTGATTTTAAATACAGAATCTATACATAGGAAGATAAGTCTGCACACCAGGATCTTGGATTTCGTTTCTAGCGGTAGTGTTCAAAACATTCTGCATCCTTCATTCCAGACAAATCCCAATGCATTTCTGAAGAAACAGAAATATACCTCTCTTGGTTGTGATTTATTCTCAAGGCAAACCATCTCTCTTTTTCAGTTTGTTAGACATTTTTAATTAATATACCTTCACATTCAGAGATCTCAGAACTGTACTCTTCGTGATTGGACAGCAAACGGTTAAATTTTGGCCTCCGCTCCAATCCTGCTTGGGTTCCTTTCTCGGAAACTCCTGAACGAAAGCTTTGAGAACGTGAAACAGAGATCTCGAACTGCTTGATCACTTCATCATCGCTGTCTGAGGATGTTGTTAGGTCTTCATCCTCCCCATAGCTATTCACTGAGAGAAAAGAGTACACACACACACACAACATGTATGAGCTTTTGTCAGCTCATCAGGGAGAGCGTCATCAAAACCACGTGTTACCAGAACAACTCATAAATCCACTGGGTTTTCCAATGACTCTTTGGCCTCCTGAACTTCTTATCTTCTTAAAAATGCCTTTAGGGAATCAACAAGATTGATTCACTTTTCTGTCATTTTCCATTCCTTTGGATCAGAAATCCATTTTTCCTCCTTTTGATCCATGAATATAGGATGATTGCAGTGAGTCTACTATATATTAAAATTTCACTTGTTTTGGTTTTTTTCTAAAGTTAGCAAACTGAATTTGGAACATTTCCAGCATTATCGGTAAACATGAACACTGCTGACCCATTTTGGGCAACCAGCTTCAGATCTTGAAGGAAAAAGGAGAAAGAGTAGACTATATTCCCAAAGCAGAGCCATGATTCTTGAATTAATGATGATATGTAATGCAAAACATCACTTTGGAGTCACTTTTGTCCTTCACTTTACCATTCCAGCAGAACATGGTGCATAGAGGAATGGATGGATGGATGGATGGTTAGAAAGACGGAGATATGAAGACATGGATGGATGGATCGATGGATGGATGGATGGTTGGATGGATAGATGGGTAGATATGTACACAATCATAGAGGCAGGCATGCAATTTTAACTGCTGTATGGTTCAGGCATTTGCTGAATGATCAATCACCTATTATTTATCATTTTTATTTTTTAAGGTGCACAATATCTAAAGACGATTTCCTGGGGTAGGTATCTTGATCAACATCATCTAACTTACATCATGCATATGTTACAAACCAAGAGAACTGTTTTCCCACCCAGACAAGGAACCAATATCTTTGGACTGCCATGGAAATATTTCCAGGTTGATTTGCCATCTCTCCATACTGTAAATGTAGATGATAAAATTCTGGCATGAAAAATCCACCAAAGCAAAATAAAAATTAGTCTAATGCAGTTTTTGAAAGCCCTGTGCACTTCAGATGTGCCATTGTTGGGGACACGGAGCAACCATGCTTTTACCCCACTGCCAACTCAGTAGAGCTCCAAGATCCTAACTGGTACTAGGGAGAATGTAGACCCTGAGTAGACCTATAATAAGTATAAGAACAGTTCAAGAACCCAACTCTTTAAAAAAGCAAGCTGTTAAGTAGCAGATCTGTCTCCCTTTCCCTTTCCATATATTTACAGATTGCTGAGAAACTCCTGCCAGATCTGTGTTCTTTTATTCTCTGGGTAAGCAATACAAAATAGTAACACACTTGACAGCTGGCATGTTTACATGCTCAAACACTCTCTCACTCTCGCTTTCCTCCTCCCACACATACACCAAATGTCCTTCACACCCACTGCTCCTCCAGTCCCATGAGTTCCCAAAGGAAAGCTTCCTTCTGTTCTGTTCCTCCTTCCCATACAGATGGCTAGGAAGACGGGGATGCGGCACAGCACCATACTGGTCTGATCACTACAGTTGGAAGACTTGCGGGAATATTTAGGCAAATGCAGTAGAAGTGTGGTTTTCTTATTTTCAAACTCCCCTAGACTCATATTTTTCAAAACCCAAATCCAGTATCTAGTTTCATCTACAGTGGATTCATTAAACAGGATTTACATAACTGTTCATATACTGCTCAGCAACTGATTTCAGTGGTTCTTCTCTAGCTAAGATTAGCAATCAGTTTTAAATCTAAGACCCAAGGCTCTTAATTTAATTTATATATACTTCTCCTTACCATAAATACCTACTCTGGTACCTCTCAATTACATGGTTATTTGATCCCTAGAAGGTTATGCAAACAGAGCAAAACCAGGTCATACTAAAGTGGTAAATATGGCTTTTCGTGGGAGAATTTGCGTCTACCATCCAAGAACAAGTCTACTGAAGAACAGAGAGACACTACACCAAAAAGGATCTATATTACAAGGTATAGCAGTTTTATTCTGCTTTTAATGGCCATGTCTCCATCCTGTGGAGTGCTAGGATTTATATTTTGGTGATATTTAGAGTTCTTTGTTAGAGAGCTCTAACATTATAATTCAGAAGGGTGGATTGTGTTGAAAATGTAGCCATGACAAATACAATCGTACCAAAGTGTGAGGTGTAGACAAACACTCCGAGAGATAGGGGTGTCTCCGAGAGACAGCATTTCCTACCAGTTTGCAATTTTCTAACTTTACATAAAGTTAGAAAATTAGAAAATCAGTTCACAGATTAAAGGACACGAAATGCAAAGATACAGAATGGGGGACGCCTGGCTCGAGAGCAGTATGTGTGAAAAAGATCTTAGAGTCCGTGTGGACAACAAGTTAAACATGAGCCAACAATGTGATGTGGCGGCAAAAAAAAGCCAATGGGATTTTGGCTTGCATCAATAGGAGTCTAGTGTCTAGATCTAGACTCCTACCCCTCTATTCCACCTTGGTTAGACCACACCTGGAATATTGTGTTCAATTCTGGGCACCACAATTCAAGAGAGATGTTGACAAGCTGGAATGTGTCCAGAGGAGGGCGACTAAAATGATCAAGGGTCTGGAGAACAAGCCCTATGAAGAGCAGCTTAAGGAGCTGGACATGTTTAGCCTGAAGAAAAGAAGGCTGAGAGGAGACATGATAGCCATGTATAAATATGTGAGAGGGAGGAGGGAGCAAGCTTGTTTTCTGCTTCCCTGGAGACTAAGATGCGGAACAATGGCTTCAAACTACAAGAAAGGAGATTCCATCTGAACATTAGGAAGAACTTCCTGACTGTGAGAGCCGTTCAGCAGTGGAACTCTCTGCCCCGGAGTGTGGTGGAGGCTCCTTCTTTGGAGGTTATTAAGCAGAGGCTAGATGACCATCTGTCAGGGGTGCTTTGAATGCAATATTCCTGCCTCTTGGCAGGGGGTTGGACTGGGGGTTGGACTGGATGGCTCATGAGGTCTCTTCCAACTCTATGATTCTATGATTGTACGTGTAACATCAGTGTAGTCCAGTGGTTAACAACCTGTAGTTTGTGGACCACCAGTGGTCCCCAAGAATGAAAAAATGTTCCAYGGCCTCACCATTACTACACCATTGCCTCAAAACCACRCAGCAATGAGAGCAACTGGTCTCGCGGAACCCTCTTATAGTGCTGAGGCAACAATGATGTTGGAAGGAGAGGRGCTGACTACCCACAAAAGATTACTACTACATCAGCTCTAGATTATTAAATATGGTTTTCTGTGGGCAAGCAGATGGTGACTACTGGATGGCATATATTCTGCATCAGAAACTAGAGCTSATGCGGTCTATCCAATGCAATTTTCTGAATCAGCACCCCAAATAACCAAACCTAATCTAAAGTTGACCAAAAACTGATTCATAACCCTTTTGGTACGAATGTTGGAGAGAGGTCTCTAGTCAAAGTGGTCCCTGGTMAAAAAAAAAGGTTGACAACCACTRGTGTAGTTAAAGCTTCAAAAGTTATGGATGAGGATGAACTTACAACCTATAAATAGATGGGAAGGCAGGATGGCTGGCAGGCTACCCATGAATTTATTTCTAGATATTGAAAATATTTTTCACGCTTTTCTTTAGCTCCATTTGAAAAAGTTACGCTGATGCAGATGCTATGTGACTAGCTTTTGCTTCCACTGAGCAATGCCTCTGTTCCATCCATATCTTTGAACTACCTGGCATCAGTCCCACCGCTCTCCAATATGTTCATCTATATGGTTTGCTTTGTTCTGCACAAATTACTCAAACGTGGCAGAGAAGTGGCCCACCAAATGTGTTGACTGGTGAAAACAGCTCTTCTATAGATCATGTGCTAACATCGGAATCAAGGTCATATTATCCCAGAACACTGTTTTGAACACAGGGTCAATTAAGGTTATCTTTCAAATCAGAGTTGTGTTTATACCTCTGTATTAGTCATACTGCTTACTCGGCTAACACCAGACATTTGTATTTGGTACACATGTACTGGAACATGTTCACTATTGAAAAGAGAGCTGAATGGGGATACATAAGCAGATACGGTCTTTCTAGAACCTAAAATATATTTCGGAAAACACTTATCTAAGTCTACCCATCTACTAAGGCCCCTTTTACACAGCTGTATAAAATCCACATTATCTGCTTTGAAGTGGATTATATGGCAGTGTAGACCAAGATGACCCAGTTCAAATCAGATTTTGTATCAAGCCAGACCACTCCTCCATCTAGTCCATTACTGTCCACTCAAACAGCTAACAGCTTTTAAAATTAATGAAACCCTGCCTTGGTAACCAATATTTTACTATTATGGACCCAATTCTACTACTGAGCCACACACTCTTCCTTTCAAGATATAGAATCAAAATAGTTGAGCTTAAGTAGCAACAGTTTTAAATAAACCACCTTGGCTTCCAATTTGAGGAGAAAAGCAGAATACAGTGCTACCCCTGGATCCAGAGGATATATTCTTGGACTTTGTGCTGATATGTGAAACCACATAAAATATTAGTGAATCCTATTGAAATGAAGAACTTCCAGTCAGAGAATATTGAAGAGTTACTGGAGGATCTAAAAAATGCCTAATGAGGGTGTATTTTGTCTGACATTGGTAAATGAAACCACGGACACTGTTCTTACAGATACAAGGGTTGTCCTAATCAAAGAAATAACAAAAAGAGAAGGAAGAGAAGCATCTCAAAGAATCACATCCAAGGACAAATAAGTAAGAAAAAATGAAAGGAATGGGTAAGTGGTACCCCAACATCCCCTCTCTTATTACAAATGACCACCTTTTTTGAGGCTGCTTAACAAAAAGTGTACCTCCATTTTTTTGTCATGAATAAATGTATTTATTTTATATAGAGGTTGAACATCCCTTTTCTGGAATTCCAAAATACTCTGAAATCTAAAGTGGTCCACGTGAACGGCTGAGAGGGCCAGGCTTTAGTGCTGTTGGAGCTCAGCCTGTGGTTGAGTTTCAGGATCAGGATGCTTTGGATGTGGGGAGTGATGTCAATGAGTTTCAAGATGGCAATGGTTTGGTCAATGATATTGATGCAGAGAATGACCAGGCGATCCCTGTTCAAAGTGTAGTTTCCCACAAGAATGTCCCTGAAGGGTGTGGGGATGATGGTGTACTCCATGAATTGCTACCAGAGAGTTCCCAGGATTTGGGGCTTGAAAACAATTCGGCACTTGCAGAAGTTAATGCACAAATAGATAGACAGCAGGAGATTAGTCAAAACAGACAAGCCGAACAGTGGCTTCAGCGCTCTGCCAGGCTTCGACAGAAAAAGATAAGAGAATCTCAATTAAAGCTAAACCAATTTCTGAGTGCTTGGGATAGCTTAACGAGGGGATAAAAGTCCCAAGTACAGGAAATGTAGCCAATTGAAGCATTATTTGGAATCTAGTTAAGTTCTCGTCCTTGTTTCATGGAAGCCTAGCTTGGAAGATTCATGCTTAAGTATTTCTTGTTTCATTGTTTTGATTCTTGGATTTTATGACTACATGCTCATGCCTTGGATTAATGTTTCCTGGTTTTCTGGATTATATTAGAGAAGTGTGAACTTTGTTTTCATGGACTTTGCTGAACTTTACCTCGGACTATTTTGCTCCTGCTTATCTTCTTACCTAATTGGATTTACCTATTTCTTTAAAGTACTTTTTATTTTGTTGCTTTTTAATTATCTTCAATAAAAGGATTGTTTTCCTATTCAATGTGAGGTGTTTGAAGTCAGAGGGCTTTTCCTGTCCTGGAGTGAAACAAGCACAGCTGGTGAATCACCAGCTACAATAATTTTTATCAATCAAAAGGTTGGCAGTTCAAAGCCCAGGCTGGGCTGAGCATCCAACCTTCAGCCCAGCTCACTGTTCACCTAAGCAGCTGTGAAAAACAGCCGCGAGTATATACATTAGGTGCTGTTGTATGCCAGAACAGGAACACCTCTATCTTTAAACGCCACACCAGTCTAGTAAAATCAGCAAGCAGTTTATTGTAGGATATATGAAAGCAAAGCAATAAAAATGGTAAAAACAATATAGTTCAAAGCAATGTTGTTCCAAGATAAAAGTCAGTCCATACACTTCCAGGTAACAAGGTAAAAACACAAGATCCAAGGTACAGAATTCATAGAACAAGGCAGCATGACAATCCAATGAATGGAACTTGGCAAAACTTGAAACATGTAAGGCTGTTAGGAATTGTGGGAGTCGAAGCCCAAAACACCTGGAGTGCCAGAGTTTGCCTGTACCTGCTCTATTCCTTTGGAAAAGGGATAAATCTTAGGGAGATACTGCTGCTTTGAAAAGGTCTGCTTCCTGAGACATCAGTTGGTAATCTCACCAGGAGCCGCAGATTTTGGCCCTGAAATGCCAGTTCCTGGAATATTCCAAACCTGGCAAACATATCATAACTTTCTTCTACCACAGAACATATAAGGCAGCATCAAAGGCGCTGTCAGACACTGACCAGGCCTTACAACAGATACAAGGGTTCTATTCTCCAGGTGAAAATAGTGTTTATCTGAGTTGTGAAAGTTCAAATGCATTTCAGTGCAATCTGAATACAGCCATTATCTTGCATGGTTCTAATCTTGCAATCACAAGGAAACCTTCAATTTTGCCATTTTAACTCCACCAGCCCATCCTCATGTGTACCCAGCTAATTTATAGTTCAGCAACATGAATACAATGTCAGGCTGAGAGGATGGGAAGGCTCTTTATTCAAATACACTGGAGTTAAAGTACAGATAACTAGGGGATGAAACTTTGATGCTAATCTAATCCATTCAAGGTGAAGTGCCTTTTCATTTTCCCCTTTTTATTCCAAGCAGTTATCTCTTCTGTTTCAAATGCCAAATGTTGCCAGCTGTAAACAGAACACTTCCCTTTGTTYCCAGCAAGCAAGCAAACATTTGCTTCTTGAATCCTTCTGTACTGGAAAGGAGAYGCTCTCTAGGCAGAATTATATGAAATAATGATTCAGAAAGAGGACCCCACCTTTCTTAAACTTCATTAGACTGRCAAACAGGAGGTAGCTACCAAGACAGTATTACAGTAAGTCGTAACAGGATCAAGTATGTGTGTGTGTTAAAGAAAACTTTGTGCTGTTAATTCTTATATGCAGCTGCTAATGTAGGTCAACTAGTAAGTTTGGACCACATCCGGTGAGGTATAACTGTATGGTTTTTAGAATACAGTTCAGCTTTTGCTCTGAGGAGCCTTTGCTCAGGCATTTTGCTCAACCATTTATACTGCTCTCTCATTGGGATAAAGATGAAGAAGCCTTATTCTGTACAAGGTTACCCTGCATTCATGCCTCTATTCCTTCCACACAGTCTCTCAAAAGAAATTCGGAATAACTTCTGATGGCAAGATATTTTTTATACTGCCTCATAGTATGGTGGGGTCTCCACTTCTCAAGAGTGCTTTGAGTGTGTGTTCCTGCATGGTAGAAGAGGGTTGTATGGATGGCCCTTGAGGTTTCCTCCAACTCCATGATTCTATGATGCTAAGCTTTCCCCATTTGCTCAAGTACAGATTGCAATGTGGTGGAGGCTCCTTCTTTGGAAGCTTTTAAACAGGGTTGGACTGGATGGCCCATGAGGTCTCTTCCAACTCTTTGATTCTATGATTCTATGTATCTATGATTCTAATGCATGGTCAACAACTGTCAACGTATTTAGACAATTAGACCATTTGACCTCAAAAACTTCCAAGTAGAAAACTTGGGTTGCTGTAAGTTTTCCAGGCTGTATGGTCATGTTCCAGTGATATTCTCTCCTGACATTTCACCCATATCTATGTCAGGCATCCTCAGAGGTTGTAAGGTCTGTTGGAAACTAGGCATGAGAGGTTTTTATATATCTGTGGAATAATGTCCAGGGTGGGAGAAAGAACTCTTGTCTGTTTGAGGCAAGTGTGAATGTTGCAGTTGGCCACCTTGGTTAGCATTGAATGGCCTTGCAGCTTCAAAGCCTGGCTGCTTCCTGCTTGGTGGAATCCTTTGTTGGGAGGGGTTAACTGGCCCTTTGGAGCCCCCGGTGGCGCAGTGGGTTAAACCCCTGTGCCGGCAGGACTGAAGACCGACAGGTCGCAGGTTCGAATCCGGGGAGAGACAGATGAGCTCCCTCTATCAGCTCCAGCTCCTCATGCGGGGACATGAGAGAAGCCTCCCACAAGGATGATAAAAACTTCAAATCATCCTAGTGTCCCCTAGGCAATGTCCTTGCAGACGGCCAATTCTCTCACACCAGAAGCGACTTGCAATTTCTCAAGTCGCTCCTGACACAACCAAAAAAAAAACTGGCCCTGTTTGTTTCCTATCTGGAATTCTCTTGTTTTCTGAGTGTTGTTCTTTATTTACTGGCCCCATCATGAGGAGACAGGAAAGCCTGGAGAAGACAATTATGCTGGGGAAAGTGGAAGGTAAAAGGAAGAGGGGCCGACCAAGGGCAAGATGGATGGATGGCATCCTTGAAGTGACTGGACTGACCTTGAAGGAGCTGGGGGTGGTGACGGCCGACAGGGAGCTCTGGCGTGGGCTGGTCCATGAGGTCACGAAGAGTTGGAGACGACTGAACGAATGAACAACAACGTTCTTTATTTACAGTCCCCACAACCTCTGAGGAAGCCTGCTTTAGATGTGGATGAAATGTCAGGAGAGAATGCTTCTGGAACATGGCCATATGCCTGGAAAACTCACAGCAACCCAGTGATTTCAGCCATGAAAGCCTTTCGACAACTCATCTCCCTTTTCTTCCTCCCCCCCCCCCCTCCCCCCCCCCCCCCCCCCTCTAACCTGTACTTTTGGTGGCTTACCAGATAGAATAGCCGGAAACAGTGTAAGGAATTCTGAGTTTGATTATTTTTACTTCTTAATATTATATGTATCTCATCCTACAACACAACTTCAGTACCAACAAGCTCTGACACATACTCTCCCATATAAATGGAATGGAACAACTCTTTCGGATGGGGATTCCAACAGTGAAGTGATGTTCACAAGTGATGTTTTTCCCTTCCCTTCCTTCTTTGGAAGCTTTTAAACAGAGGCTGGATGGCCATCTGTCAGGGGTGATTTGAATGCAATATTCCTGCTTCTTGGCAAGGGGTTGGACTGGATGGCCCATGAGGTCTCTTCCAACTCTTTGATTCTATGATTCTATGATTCCCATCTTTCCTGCATCTACAACTTGATTATGACAGATTCCCTTCTCTATTCAGTGCTTCCTGTGAACACCATTCTCAAATGACACTTTGGGCATAGCTAGCATTGGTATTTGCTATGAGTCCTATTTTGAAGCACTAAAGGGGTTTTCTAAAAGGACATTTGCCTTACTCTGAAACAGGTGAAGAATCCGCTAGCACATGAAGACGTGTCAACTGGTATAAATTCAATCCAGCTGGAAATGCTAATGAATAAAGCTGGAACTTACTACATGCAAAACAAATGCTATACCAAGAAGCCCTTTGGTAATGAAAGGAGAAGGTTGACACAACATCTTTACAATAAAGGTCCATTGTCTACCTCTCTATATGAAGTGATTTTAAGATGAATGCAAAGTAACAACTTTTTAAATAATAGTAGAGTAGTTAGGATGAGCAAAAAGCCATTATTATAAATCCAGCATCAGCCTAAGCACATGTGTAATGTGTATCGATCTATATCAGTGGTTCCCAACCTGTTGTCTGTGGACCACCAGTGGTCCACAAGAACTAAAACATGGTCCGTGGCCTCACCATTACTACACCATTGCAACGAGAGTGAGTGCTTTCATGAAACCTTCTTATAGTGCCAAGGCTTGTTAAATATGTTTCTGTGGACGAGCAGATGGCGACTACTGGATGACATATGTTCTGTATCAGAAATGAGAGATGATGTGGTCTATCCAGTGCAATTTACTGAAAGAGCACCCCAAATAACCAAACCAACTCTAAAGTTGACCAAAACCTGATTTGTAACTCTTTTGGTACTAATGTTGGAGAGTGGTCTCTTGTCAAAGTGGTCCCTAGTCCTAAAAAGGTTGGGAACCACTGGTCTATATGAATAAAAGTCAACCTAAGAAAGTAGATAGATTGGTTGGTTGGTTTATACCACAAATGTTCCTAGATATCTTAATGGAACTGGACCAAATATGGCACACATACCCTTCATTACCCAACTTAAAATAATTGGGGGATTTCAACTTTTTAAAAAACTTTTTTGGACCAAGAGTTGAGGTAAAGAAAAGGAACAAAGCTGACTGGCTGCTGCTAGGTGACATGTAAATGAGGGGAAGGGAAGAGGAAAAGTAGGAAAAGAAAAGGAGGGAGGAGGAAGAAAATAAATGGAAAGAAGGAAGGATGAAAAGGAAAGGGAAAAGGTATGAAGGAAGGAAGAAAAGAAAGAGAAAGAAGGAGAGTGTAAGGAAGGGGAGAAAAAAGAAATGAAGGGAGGGAGGAAAAAAGGAGAAAGGAAAGACAAACAGAAAGGGGGAAGGTATGGGACTGAAAACAACGGGAAGGAAGGAAAGAAAGAAGGAAAGAAGGAAAGAAAGAAGGAGAAGAGAGCAAAAAAATATGAAAAAAATGGAGGACGGAAAGAACGAGCCACAAAGGAAATACATACCCAGGCAAGGCTGGGTATATACATGAGTATATCAGAAAAATGAATATGGTTCCAGCAATTTCTCTGTGTTTGAATTGGACTGCGTGCTTATTATTCTGAGGATGCAATGGGTTAAACTCTTGTGCTGGCAGGACTGGAGACTGAGATTAGAATTTCAAATCCAGGGAGAGTGTGGATGAGCTCCCTCTGTCAGCTCCAGCTCCCCATGTGGGGACATGAGAGAAGCCTCCCACAAGGATGGTAAAACATCGGAACATCTGGGCATCCCCTAGGCAACGTCCTTGCAGATGGCCAATTCTCTCACACCAGAAATAACATGCAGTTTCTCAAGTTGTTCCTGACACCAAAAAAAAAAAGCAATTTCCCTGTGCTTGAATTGGGCTTACAAAATAAAGGAAATAAGGATTTTAACTGTAAAGCATGCATATTTCAAACTTCAGCTTCTGCCACGTTTTTTGGCATCTGTACAAAGATTTGAGAACACAAATGTTTACTATCTATCTGTACAAACCGAAAATTTCAGAATGAGTCTTTGTCCCAGGAGCAGAAAATATTGGTTTGGAAAGAACATAGCAAAGCACTTATAAAGAACCCCAACTGCTCTACAAAGGTTACACTTGTCTTCACCCACTGATTCCAAGTCTCTCCTTTTTGCTTTAACTGCTATGCTTTCTTTTCCTGTAAATCCTTCATCTTAAGACACTAGTTTTCCTGTTCCTTCCCTCCACTTCGCCCCCAGAGGAAACACATGCGCACAGAGTAAAGTCTGTGCTAAAACGAGAACATAAGGGTTCTTTGCTTCTTAATCATCAGCAATTACTAGATGGAGTGTCTATTTTCTTCCGGTACTCTACTATTAGCAAAAGGGCCCTTCTGTGATCTGCCAGAGGCGCTCCTATGGCAACAAAGAGCATTCAAGTGTCGCTCTTGTTTTGTGCCAATTTATTGCTAAAAGCTTCTATTATGTTTTGGGGAGCGGAGAAGAAGATGGGTGCATGAAGAATAAACAAAATTGAGAAAGCAACAAGGGAGGAAGAGACGAAGAAGAAGAAGAAAAACATAAAGAACAAAAAATAACAAAGAGCTTACTGAGCTAAAAAAGCGTGGAGAAAATCGTTCGCAATTTTGAGAAGAAAACACATTTATTCTACGCGACATCCCTTTGTATTTTCCTTTAACAGAATGTCACCCATCCTGCCTGCCCATCTGCTCACTCAGATTTATTTCTAACCACACAACAAGATAAGCAAACGCTCTAACACTATCATTTCCACTAACATTTTCTCTCAGATACAGAATCATCGAGGCACCGGCAGCCACACTCTCCTGAGATTTTCATATGTTTTCTGCCAGGGAAAGGCTCCCAAGATGTGTAAGAGTGGGGAACGGTAGGCAGCAGAGCATGAGCTTGTGAAGGAAGAACAGCTTGAGGGTTCCAAGGGCAGAACTAATTCTTCTTCATCTAAGGGACAGGCGGGACATTAGATATCCATCTATACAGTCACCCCTCCATATCCACAGATTCTGCATCCACAGATACAACCATCCCTGGCTTGAATGGACTCACCCTGTAGGAATTCCAAAAGGCAAACCTTGATTCACAATTTTACATAAGGGGCACCATTTTACTACACCATTGAATATGAACTTGGGACTCCATTGATTTTGCCATTCACAGGGGGCACTGGAACCAAATCCCAGCAGATATCAAGGGTCCACTGTATTTTTTATTGTATCAAAATGGTAGCTTGTGGCTCCCATGCTGTTGTGTGGAGAACTTGTGCCTGAAATTTAAAAGGAGCTATCCAAAGTGCTGAAGCTACTTCGAAAATAGGGTTCACTATCAAATACCCTCAAGCCATTCGAGTCATTTCCTTAAGGAGAACCTGACATGGGGTTTCTTGTCAAGATTTGTTCAGAGGGAGTTTATCTTTGTTTCCCTCTGAGGCTGAGAGAGTGTGACTTGTCCACCATCACCCAGTGAGTTTCCAGGGCCAAGCGGGGATTCGAACCCTCCAGAGTCATAATCCAGCGCTCAAACCACTCAACTACACTGGTTTTTCCAATAACTTGCTCAGGTTTAATTAAAGGAGAAACAACCAAGCAAGCTGACAGCCCCCATTTTTGAATTGTAAGGCTTATCATCCCCCAACCACTGACCATGTTGGCTAGGTGGGATTTGTGGTCCTATGTCTATGATAGCAATATGTGACAATTTCTCATCAATTCCCATTTTTACATGGCTGGAGAGTCTCTCTTTGTGTTTTCCTTCATAGAAATGTGTCTCATTTTTGTGCACATTTTAAAAATGTACATATGTTTCTGTATGTTTTCTAATACCCACCATTTGTGCACTTATTGTGCATTGATTTAAATCAGAGTACATTTCTGAGCATGTGCCATGAACACTTTTCCCCTCTGAAAGTTATTGTGAGTCTTAAAAGCACATAGATTTCTGGGACATGATGCGTCAACCATCTTAAGTGACTGAAAATTGATATTTCCATATGGAGATGTACATCCAAGTATTTTCTTTCCTACCCTTTGTGTGGTGCATCTAGAATGAATGAAGTTTGACCCCACATTAACTGTCATGGCATAATATTATGGAATTGTGGAAGTTGTAGTTTTGCAAGGTCTGTAGCCTTCTGTGTTGCTGCTTTACCAAACTACAAAGCCCAGGATCCCATAAAATTGAGTCATGGCAATTGAAGTGGTGCTAAACTGCATTCCTTCTACACCAGCGGTTCTCAACCTGTGGGTCCCCAGGTGTTTTGGCCTAAATCTCCCCGAAATCCCAGCCTGTTTACCAGCTGTTAGGATTTCTGGGAATTGAAGGCCAAAACATCTGGGGACCCACAGGTTGAGAACCACTGCCTCAAGCCCTATATCCTATCTGATCTTGGAAGCTAAGCAAGGTCAACCTGGTTATTACTTGGATGGATAGCTGCCAAGGCATCTCAGGTGCTGTAGGCTATATTTAAAAGGAATTCGCAAAGCTACCTTTGAGTATTCCTTGCCTAAGAAAACCCTTTGAAATGTATCATGTCACCATATGTCAACAAGTGGGTTGAAGGCACATGCACACAGATAAATTGAATTAGACCAAGTATTAGATTATATCATCCACTGGCTGCAAGTCTGCTACCGAGCAGAATTCAAAGTGCTGACTTTAGCCTATAAATCCCTAAATGTCCAGCTTACCTGTCTGAATGCATCTCTCTTTATGAGCCAGCTAGAACACTAAGTTCTGCCGGGAAGGTCCAGCTCTAGGTCTCGCCACCTTCGAAGGTGCGACTGGCAGGGATGAGAAACAGGGCCTTCTCGGTGGTGGCCCCTCAGTGTGGAACTTCCTCCCCATAGAGATTAGATTGGCCCCCTCCCTCTTAGCATTTAGGAAACAACTTAAGACCTGGTTTTTCAAGAAGGAATTCGGTGAATGACAGGAATATGGAAGTTGTTAAAGATAACCCCGGGATCTATGCAAGGCCTAAATGTTTTATGTTGTGTTTGTGATTGTTGTTTATAATTTTAATAGTTTTAATCTATTATTGTATGTAGTTGATTTGGTATATCATCATCATCATCATCATCATCATCTTTAATTACTTATTAATCGCCCTCCATCCGAGATGCTCCAGGCGATTTACATTGCAGAAATTATACAGGATAAAACACATACACACAAATATTAAAATTAACATGGGTCAAATGCTCTAGTAAAAAGCCAGGTCTTAAGTCCTAGGGTAAAATGCCCTAAGTCACGCATGGCTCTCAAATAGGGAGGCAAGGAATTCCATAAGGAAGGGGCAGAAACAGAGAAGGCTGGTGCTTTCCAAGTGCACTTCCCTAGGACCTGGTATATAGAGCAAATCGCGTTGGGATGGTCGTGGCGACCTCTGATGATGGTAGAAGGAGAGATGGTCTCTAAGATACAATGGACTCTGGCCATATAAAGTTTTAAAGGTCAGGACCAGCATCTTATACAAACCACGATACTCAATTGAGACTGGATGTAAATAGCAGACTGTACAGATACCATACCAATACTGTACTAGGGTGGCCCTTAATATGATGTAATGGTGCTATATATTACTCAGAGTTTGGAAAGCTTGCTTAGCTTTCATACATAATTTTTCCAAGTTCTGGTAATGCCCTGATCCAGGAGAATGGTACGCAGTGAAAGAAACTCACTATGTAACAGTATCACCAAGGCCGAAAGTGAAACTCAACATGGGCTTGATATTTTGGGTATAAATTCCATGTTTTTTTGCAAAGCTGGTACAAGTGTCACTGTCAAAGCAGGAGGACAACAACTTACCATCCCTGATCTGTGGAAGGTTTTTGCTCTGCTTGGAAAGGAGATGTTCCTCTTCCTCTGGGATGGTGGGAAGTGTTTCCATAACTTGGTAACCCTTGTAGCTTTGGCATGCTCCATAGGAAGCCAGAGAATCATCATCAAGATATTCTTCTTGGGGATGGATCCGTTTCCCCTCATACCAATATGGACCCAAGCTTGAAGCAGAAGAAGACCCCAGTTCATCGTGGCAGGATGATGGAAAGAGATCAGACTCTTCACTGTCCTGGCTGAAGGTGCTTTCATTGTCTGAACCGTCGGAATGATGTCCATAAGACCCCTCACTGTTTTCTAAGTCTTCATCCCCACCTTCCTCAATGGCTCTGTTTCCCAAACTGGAGAATGAAGAAGATATGGTGTCACCTGCTTCTTGGAGAGCCTCAAAGAACTGCGACACCCAGGAGGAAAGAGGCTGGAAGAAGCTCACAACATCCTGCGAAGCCATGCTTTTACACAGACACCATGAACAAGAAATCTGATGGGTTATAAACTCCAGCTGTTCATCTTTGCCAGCATGCCAGATTTAGAGGTTTGTGAGCTACAGAATAAACATTACAAGAGGTTACTAAAATCACCTGTTCTTTTTAACAACAGCCCTTGTAAACCATTATGGTTAACCAGCTGAGAAAGTGAGGTGATCCAAGATAGAAAAGGATGCAAAAGCACCATAGTAAAAGCTGAGAATGCTTCCACCCATGTTTGCGACAGGACCGCAGAAGCTCCAAAGAGAAAGCAGAGAATGAAAGTAACAACTACTCACAGTTATCTAATGGGGAAAACTGAAGTTCATTAGTAGACACCTGCATTTACATACAAAAGATTGAAGACCCTGGGTACCTCCAAGTAGGAACCAGAAATATCCCTGCCTAAACCCTGCAAGTCACTATAGACCAGCGTTTCTCAACCTGGGGATTAGGACCCCTGAGGGGGTCATGACGGGGTGTCAGAAGGGTCACCAAAGACCATCAGAAAGCACAGAATTTTCTGTTTGTCATGGTGGTTCAGTGTGGGAAGTTTGGCCTGATTCTATCGTTGGTGAGGTTCGGAATGTTCTTTGATTGTAGGTGAACTATAAATCCCAGCAACTACAACTCCCAAATGTCAAGGTCTATTTTCCCCAAACTCCACCAGTGTTCACATTTGGGCATATAGAGTATTTCTGCCAAGTTTGGCCCAGATCCATCATTGTCCACAGTGCTCTCTGAATGCAGGTGAACTACAACTCCCAAACTCAAGGTCAATGCCCACCAAATCCTTCCAGTATCTCCTGTTGGTCACAGGAGTTCTGTCTGCCATGCCTGATTCAATTCCATCACTGGTGGAATTCAGAATGCTCTTTGATTGTAGGTTAACTATAAATCCCATCAACTACAACACCCAAATGGCAAAACCAATACCACCACCACCACCCCAACCTCACCAGTATTCACATTTGGGCATATCAGGTATTTGTGCCAAATTTGGTCCAGTGAATGAAAACACATCCTGCAAAATTACAGTTACGAAAGTAGCAATGAAAATAATTTTATGGTTGGGGGTCACCACAACATGAGGAACTTTGTTAAGGGATCATGGCATTAGGAAGGTTGAGAACCACTGTGATAGACAGTAATGAACTACACGGACCAGTGGTCTGACTTGACACAAGCCAGCTTACAATGTTCCCATGGAACAAGCATATCTACGTCAAAGCCAGTTGAATTCCTATCATCTCAACTTTAGGATCACTACTCCAATTGACTAACTTCAAAAGCTATTGTCACTGTTCTTGCTTTTGAGCATGGTATACACACCAGTAGCAAAAGTTCTTCTAAACTACTGGGGGATATTGTAAGAGTCCATGACTAGAATTCCCTAACACTAAAGGAAGCAGAGAAATCCATTATCTTTATTCAGAGAGCTATATTGTTTCTGATTCTCTTGATTTGAAAGACCAGGATGCAATGATCAAGAACAAGGCTTGTCTTTAAGACCAGGAGCAGGAATATTGCGCACCAAATCTCAATACCCTGTCATTTCTATTGTGTTCTATGAATTAAAGTTTATTGTACTCTGGTTCCCTGGAGAATTCTATAATTAATTCTCCCTTTTCTATAAAATAGTATTCTGTAATATCGTCCCTTTCAAAATTGGTCAAAGAGTTCTACCAGCACAAATCTAATTACAACTTTAGAGGTTCTGATTGGATATATGGTTGGGCTACCAAGGAAACCAGGAGGTGAATATCCTTTCGCTAAAAGCTTTACTCATACCAAACAATGTCAAGACATGATCTTCCCTTAAGGCCAAGGACAAACAGTGACTGAACCAGAAGTTCATGAAAGTGACTCACTAAGAATAAGAATAAGAAATCATTGAAAAAATATTCCCCTCTATTTCTATGATGATGCTTCCACGTGTTTCATCATGTGGTTATGCATGTGCCCCTTTAAGTCACCTGTCAACTTTTGGCCACCCCATGATCTGGGATTTATAATCTGGAGAGGCACTGCTTGGCAAAGAGTCCAGGGTTGGGAGGACAATAGCTTTATAAACAAGCACCTTGGTATCCCTACGAGTGTCCTGGTCCTCAAATACTCTGTGCTTCGTTCGGAAGAATGCTGCACTCGCAAAGCTCAGGTGGTTCCATCAGCATTGCCCCCAAAAAAATCCTTCAAATCTCTTGGGAAGACAGGTGGACAAATATCAGCATGCTGGAAGAAGCAAAGACCACCAGCATTGAAGTGATGGTCCTCTGACATCAACTCCACTGGACCGGCCACATTGTCCGGATGCCCGACCACTATCTCCCAAAGCAGTCTACTCTGAACTCAAGACCAGAAAATGGAATGTTGGAGGACAGGAAAAAAGATTTAAAGATGGGCTCAAAGTCAACCTTAAAAACTCTGGCACAAACACAGAGAACTGAGAAGCCCTGGCCCTTGAGCGCTCTAGCTGGAGGTCAGCTGTGACCAGCAGTGCTGTAGAATTTGAAGAGGCATGAATGGAGGGCGAAAGAGAGAAATATGCCAAGAGGAAGGCGCATCAAGCCAAGGACTGCCTTCCACCTGGAAACCAATTCCCTCGCTGCAGGAGAAGATGCAGGTCAATAATAGGGCTCCATAGTCACCACCAAGACACCGCACTTGGACACCGCACTTGGAGAACAATCTTACTTGGACAATGAGGGATTGCCTAAGTAAGTTGGCAAAGAACTCTAAATACCTCACAAAACTACAAATCTAAGAATGGAGCCATTGCAATCACAGTATTATTGAAGTGCCAAAATACTATAGTATAAAAGAGACATCAGGTAAAAAAAATAGGTGAGAAGGGAAGGAATGGAATGGACCACACAACCCCACATCCCGTTTCATACAAAAATAAGACAGGCATATGGAAAAAAGTGCCCATCCCTTAGCGTCTGCTTTTGACTAAATCTGATGAGTGGCTTCCTTCAAGGTAATTCTTAAAGTTTCCACATGAGTTGAAGTTCTAAGTTAGCTCACCTAACGATTTAATAAGTAAATCCATGTCCTGACAACATCGTATTAGGACTACTATATGCCACTCAGCCTCACCATCGGAGGTGCATTTGAAAGAACATGGGTAACCTCACAGGAGGTTTGGTTAGCCTCCTCCTTGTCCTCTAACCAGCGTGACTTTGAACTATCACTCTGGAGACCATGTCCATGTCCTCGCTCGACCATGAAACCCACTGGGTGAGCTCAGACCAGCCTTGCAGTGCAATCAACGGTGCCCAAGGAGCCTCTGAGGCCAGGAGCAGCAGAGGGGGCGAGGAGGAGGAGCCCGCCATCGAGTGGCCGGAGCATCCCTACTTCATGGATTTTCACTTATTGGGAGCTCATCCACTGCTGTGTTAGAGCCATGGCGAACAGAACAGAGTCAGATTGCAGCACACAAGGCAACAGATCCTGTACAGATATTCCTTTTTAAAAGGGAGGGGGCAGTAAAAGGAATGGAGACAGGTCTCAAAAACCTGAAAAACTGCAAGTCCGTGAAAAGCGAACCACGAAGTCATGAGGGAACACTGTAGTCCAAAACAGTATTTTCCAAAGAGTACAGATAGTCCATGGACCTCACGGTACGAAGTTAAAAACACAAAATCCAAAGATGTGAAACCCAAGTCCAATGTCCAGAACAGGAACCTGGCAAAACTTGAAACATGAAACTAGAAATCCACTTGGAAACAAGACCGTCATGAAACTCCAACGTTGACGAGACTGAGCTAGATTCCTTTCCATGTATCATATAAAGCTTTTCTTGTCCCATGAAGCAAAAGGAAAGCATTTTGTTTTCCCTTACTACCAGATAAGGATTTCTTATCTCTATTTTATAGCAGACGACTGACCTCTGCCGATCTTGAGTACTTTGACTTAGTTTAGAAAAGTCTTGTTTTCTATCTTCAAACTCATTAAATTCTGCACCTGACAAATCATCCTCAGAAGACAGTTTCTCAGAGAAAGACTGCTGTGGGTCTCTCCCAGGAATTTGACCTTGGGAATCTGCTGGCAAAACATCCAGTTCATGAGAAACCTCAGGCCTCTCAGCAAAGCCTGGGCTTGACTCAGGCCAAGAAAACCCTCATCCCCATTGACATCAGGCACAGTCCCAGAAAAACCATCATTCCCATTGACATTAGACACAACCCCAGGTCTAAACTATAATACTGAGCCATAGTTAGAAGTGGTACAAATCTTTCCATTGTAAGAATCACATTTTCCAGGACTGATTTGTCAATCATGGGAGAATTACTTTCAAAGGCAAATTGCTACAGCAGGGAAGCAAGTCCTCTCCCACCTCACTCCACTCCCACTTTACTCCATTTTAAAACCTGCCCTGTTTATTAATAATTCACATTTTTAAAAGCTTCAATAAATACACGTTTGCCTGATCGTCTGTGGCAGTTCCAAAAAGCGTCAACACCCACACACCGCGAAGGAGAGATGTTGTCGTTTTCAAAGGCCCTCACATCACACCACTTGTCAAGAGGAAGAAAGGCTTTGCAATATTCACACAAGAAGAGGGTGGTTTTTTTTACATACAGAAGACTATCTGTGTTTATGTAATGCTTAAGAGGGCAGAGGAGAATAAAACTGGATGGAAAGCAACAATGAATGCCTTATTCTTGCACATCTGAAATGAGATATAAATTGGTGGTTGGGCAAGAAGCAAAATTCTGTTCCTCAAAATGCCTCTTGGGATGGAATAGAACACTAGAGTTGGAAGAGACCACATCCAGTACAATCCCATTCTGTCACATTGAAATACACAATCTCATCTCTCTCAACAGATGGCCATTCAACCTTTGTTTAAAAACCTCCAGAGAAGGCATCTCCACCATGTTCCAAAGCAGAGTATTCCAATCAAGGTGATCAGTTGAAACATTCACACCTAGCTCCAGAAGACAAGAGTCCTTTGTCCCACCCTGGTCATTCCACAGATATATAAACCCTTTTTCCTAGTTCCAACAGACCTCACTACCTCTGAGGATGCTTGCCATAGATGCAGGTGAAATGTCAGGGGAAAATGCCTTTAGAACATGGCCATATAGCCCGAAAAAGCCTACAACAACCCAGAGTATTCCACTGCTGGTCATTTCTAATAATCAGGAAGTTCCTACTAGTATTTAGGTGCAATCATTTTTCCTGCAATTTGAATCCACTGCTCCATGTCCTAGTCTCCAAAGAACAAGCTTGTCCCCTTATTCAATGTGACATCCTTTCCAGTATTTAAACATAGACATCTTATCCCCTCTTAGCCTTCTTTTCTCCAAGCTAAACATACCCAGCTCCAGAAGCCACTCCTCATAGGGCTTGGTTTCCAAACTTCTGATTGTTTGGGTCAACCTTCTCTGGACACATTCTAGGGTGCCAATATCCTTTTTGAACTGCTGAACCATGTCAATTTTTTTTGTCATGTCAGGAGTGACTTGAGAAACTGCAAGTCGCTTCTGGTGTGAGTGAATTGGCCGTCTGCAAGGACGTTGCCCAGGGGACGCCCAGATGATTTGATGTTTTTATCATCCTTGTGGGAGGCTTCTCTCATGTCCCCGCATGAGGAGCTGGAGCTGATAGAGGGAGCTCATCCACCTCTCCCCAGATTCGAACCTGCGACCTGTCGGTCTTCAGTCCTGCCGGCACAGGGGTTTAACCCGCTGTGCCACCGGGGGCTCCTTGAACCATGTCATGTCTACTCTTGACATTCTAGTCAGAAAACTCATGCTATAATTCCCTCACAAGAGGAGAACGAATTGGTTTCTAACTTGATAACAGCAGCTAAATTGCTAATAGCAAAAAAAACTGGAAAAGGAAAAAAAGAGAAGAAAAAAGGAATTCAATTAGAAGAATGGTATAGGGAAATTTGGAATATAGCTATTAATGATAAGCTAACTTGCAATATTAAAATTAAAAGGGGAATATGGAAACAAACAGATTTCTGGAAAATATGGGGAAAATTTATTGAGTATGTTTTTAATGAGGGAAAGGGGTATAAGCCAGCAACAGAAACAGTGGCATTTTGGAAATGTGTAATAACATGAAGTCCTTTGGCCACATCATGAGGAGACAGCAAAGCCTAGAGAAGACAATTATGCTGGGGAAAGGGGAAGGCAAACGGAAGAGGGGCCGACCAAGGGCAAGATGGATGGATGGCATCCTTGAAGTGACTGGACTGACCTTGAAGGAGCTGGGGGTGGTGACGGCCAACAGGGAGCTCTGGCGTGGGCTGGTCCATGAGGTCACGAAGAGTTCAGAGACGACTGAACGAATGAACAACAACAACAATAACAAGAGTAGGCTGGTCCTGGTGAAGGGTAAGGGGAAGAAGGGGGAAATTGTATAATACTAATTATAAAGAAATAAAACATGCATAAGTAGATAAAAGGTGTATGATAGAAGTATACGTAGTATAAGTTGTAATGGAAAGTTAAAAAAATGATAAGAAATATGCTTAAAGATGTTTTTTATTATTTTTTTACTGTTAGACTGCATATAATATGACATACTCTTCTGTCTAAGATGTTGTAAAAAGAGGGAAGAATGTATGCTTATCCATTTTATTTGATAAATTTATAAATAATTTTTTTAAAGAAAAAAATAAAACTCGAGCTGCACCAACATCTCCTCCAACTATCCCAGTCTAGCTGGGAGAGGCCCGATTGATCATCTCTTGTCCTGCTTTTTCAAATAGAATCCATCATAGATTTGGAAGAGACCTCATGGGCCATCCAGTCCAACCTCCTGCCAAGAAGCAGGAAAATCCATTCAAATCTCCCCTGACAGATGGCCATCCAGCCTCCGTTTAAAAGCCTCCAAAGAAGGAGACTCCACCACACTCTGGGCCAGTGAGTTCCACTGCTGAACAGCTCTCACAGTGAGTTCTTCCTAATGTGCAGGTGGAATTTCCTTTCCTGTAGTTTGAAGCCATTGTTCCATGTCCTAGTCTCCAGGGCAGCAGAAAACAAGCCTGCTCCCTCCTCCCTATGACTTCCCCCCCTTTTTTTATAAATGGCTATCATGTCTCCTCTGAGCCTTCTCTTCTGCTGGCTAAACATGGCTAGCTCTTTAAGCCGCTCCTCATAGGATTGTTCTTCAGACCCCTAATCATTTAAGTCAACTTCCTCTGGACACATTCCAGCTTGTCAACATCTCCCTTCAAATTGCGGTGCCCAGAATAGGACACAGTGTAGTTCCAGGTGTCATCTGATCAAGGCAGAATAGAGGAGGAGCATGACTTCCCTCAATCTAGAGTAGACACTAGACTCCTATTTATGCAGGTCAAAATCTCACTGGCTTTCTTAGCTGCCACATCACATTGTTGGCTCATGTTTAACTTGTTGACCATGAGGACTCCAAGATCTTTTTCACATGGACTGCTTTCAAGCCTGGTGTCCCCCATTCTGTATCTTTGCATTTCATTTTATCCCCTTCAGTAACTGGAGGCTCTAAAGCAGTGGTTCTCAACCTGGGGTCCCCAGATGTTTTTGGCCTTCAACTCTCAGAGATCCTAACAGCTGGTAAACTGGCTGGGATTTCTGAGAATAGTAGGCTAAAACACCTGGGGAGCCAAAGGTTGAGAACTGCTGCTTTAAAGTGACCTGTACAATAAGGCTACCATGTCAGATAATAATAGAATGTCAACAAGAAAATTGCCTCCAAAATTAATGTAAGAACAGAGACAGACTTATAGAGTCCAGCACTGGGTCCACACAGTTGTAGAGGGGTCAAGTCGAAAATTGAGCATGGCTTCTGGAACCTTGCTAGTTAACAGATCCTGAAGCAAGAAGATGTTGTACCAGGCAGAATTAAGAAATGTGTCCTCCTTCATCTCACTAAACTCATTTTTAGCTGCACACATATTGGCTGGTGGAGAGCAGAGAAGAGGTGGTGGGGAAACATACAGCTATATGGCTAAAGTTAGACACACAGCACTGACATCATCCTTTAGCACTGTGGATCCAACTATAGCAACACAGATGAACTTTCTCCATCCTTTAGTTTCCAATATTCAAGAAACTGGCGTCTTGAGGGGAGGGGGTCAACAGCTAAAAAGTGGTAGAAAAAGACATGTGTAGTGGGTTGCTGTGAGTTTTTTGGGCTGCATGACTATGTTCCAGTAGCATTCTCTCCTGATGTTTTGCCTGCATCTATGGCAGGCATCCTCGGAGGTTGTGAGGTCCTCAGTACCTCCAAGGACGCCTGCCATAGATGCAGGTGAAACGACAGGAGAGAATGCTTCTGGAACATGGCCATACAGCCTGAAAAACCTACAACAACCCAGTGATTCTGGCCATGAAAGCCTTCGACAATACATGAAACCCAGAGTAGATTCATCACCCCTACTGTCAGAGTATGGTAAGCATCCTCAGAGGTTGAGGGGTCTGTTGGAAACTGGGCAAGTGGGGATTATATATCTGTGGAATGTCCAGGGTGGGAGAAAGAATTGTTTGCTTGAGGCCACCTTGATTAGCATTTAATGGCCTTGCAGCTTCAAAGCCTGGCTGGTTGCTGCTTAGAGGAATCCTTTGTTGGGAGATGTTAGCTGGCCCTGACTGATTCTTTTCTGGAATTCCCTTGCTTTTTGAGTGTTGTTCTTTATTTACTGTCCTGATTTTAAAGTTTTTTTTTAATACTGGTAGCCAGATTTTGTTCATTTTCATAGTTTCTTCCTTTTTCTTCAAATTGGGTTGTTGTAGGTTTTTTTGGGCTGTATGGCCATGGTCTAGAGGCATTCTCTCCTGACGTTTCGCCTGCATCTATGGCAAGCATCCTCAGAACAACCCAGTGATTCCGGCCATGCAAGCCTTCGACAATACATTTCTTCAAATTGTCCACATACTTGTGATTTCAATGGCTTCTCTGTGTAGCCATTGAAACCTATATGTCTACATTGTGTAGCTCTGCTAGTCCAGACATGGGCAAACTTGGGCCCTCCAGGTGTTTTGGACTTTAACTCCCACAATTCCTAACAGCCGTTACGTATGCTAGTCTATGTTTTCTAGTTTCAGGATCTACTCACTCTTAAGAAGTATAGAAGCCCTGTCCCATTTTTAGCTTGGTAACCCTACCATTTACCTATGGGAAACTCACAAGCAGGACATGAATGCAAAAGCACTATCTCGCTAGTAATTAATATACAAAAAGGCCTGTGAAAGAAGTGGCAGTGCAGCGAATCAAATTTTGAGAGAAAGGTGTGATTCTAATTAATTAAATTTACTCATAGAGAAAACAACAATTGCACTGTGGCTTGTGCATTCCACCCACATTATACTTCCTACGGCGTAAGGATGGTAGGGAGTGGGAAAGATTAAATGGCTTCATTATGTTGAGCAGTTCATTCTCATAAATATCATGACTGATCGAAGTTCAAGGAAAAGCCAAAGAGACATTGGAAGCTGAGATGAAGAAGTTCTGGCCAGTTGAAAGCTTTGCATGCAAGAGATACCAGAAGTAAGTGATAGAGAAAGAAGAGACACTACCATTGAGGACCTTACCAAGTCCTTCCCGCACCCCAGATTTCTCTTTGTCGCGCCTGCGCTTTCCTGGTTGTTCCAAGCAGGGAAGACCTCCAATCTTCTCAAAGCAAAGCTTCTTGTTGATGAAAAGGAAGAGGACTCCAAGGAGGACAATGAAGACCCCAACAGCAGAGAGGAATCCAATCGCTTCAGGTGTAACTGGTAAGAGACAGTACAGAGAAGAAAGAAAAACATTATCACGCTGTTACGGTGATACAATGAAGACATCTGCCCTTGCACTTTGCTACTCCACTGCTGAGTATGCATACCCAATGTGAAACACATCTCAGCACACTAAAACAGTGGATGTGCCTCAATGAGACATGCTGCATTATCACATGATGTTTATGCCCCACATCACTGAAGAAATTATACTGTTTAGCTAGTATTGCACCAAGTGACATCCGCCAGAAAGTAGCAGCCAATAATGAAAGGACCAAGGCAGTGACATCTCCAGCCCATCCCCTGTTCAAATATCAGCCAGCATTCCAATGCCTTAAATCAAGAAATAGTATTTTAAGATCTACAGAGATACTTGCAGGAACACCCCAGCAAGCAAGAGTCCAAAAGTGGCAGGCTAAAACCGGAACTTCAAGCCATAGCTGATACTCTACCAAGGAGAGACTTCCCCCTTGGTAGACAGATGACTGGACGACTTGGAAGGCACTGAACAGACTGCACTCTGGCACCACAAGATGCAAAGCCAACCTTAAGAAATGGGGCCACAAAGTGGAGTCCATGACATACGAGTGCAGAGAAGAGCAAACCACAGACCACCTACTGCAATGCAGTCTGAGCCCTGCCACATGCACTTCTTACAGGAACACCAGAGGTATCCCAAGTGGCCAGCTTCTGGTCAAAGGACATTTGGTATAATGCCAAGTTTTTTTAAAATTTTGTGTGTGTTTTTAAAAAAAAAACTACATTACAACTGTACCCTCAGTTTGCTTCTGATATGATAAATAAAAATAAATCACAGTGTTACTCCCTCCCGAGTGGAATTAGATCTGCTGCATCCCTCTTGACCTTCCAAAAACAAGTAAAGTCCTGGCTATGGGATCAGGCCTTTGGAGAATAGGCTGACCCACTGACGTGTTAACTTATTTAGAATTGATGGACTGACCTTGGATAATGATTTAAATCGGTGACCACTGACTATTTGTTGTCTGTCTTTATACGGTTTTATACTGTTTATACTGTTTTATATTGTTATTATTACATTGCTGTTAATTGTATATTTATGTTTTGATGTGGGTGCCATGGGGTTGCCACTTAGTTAGCCTCTGTGGAGGTTGAAAAAGGACAGGATATAAAAGCCCTAAATAAAATAAATAAATAAATAAATAAATAAAGTTGAATGGCAAGCTCCCAAATATATTCATACAATGGATGTCCAGGTTTGGGAGCATGCCAAACATATTGTGGTCAGAAAATATTGTGATGAACAAAGAGGAACAAAAAAGTCACCTTCATGCCCTGTTTATTTTGGACATCTTTGCAGCATTTACTTGTCACTCTTGGGAGCATAGTCTTTTCAAATTTGGGAATGAAACATGATGATATAGCTTTTAAAAAGACGGTGTGCTGTAATGGAGTGGACTTTTTAAATAGCAAAACTGGGGAGACCAGAGTTCAAAATCCCTATGTACCCATAGCAGAGAAACCCTGCCAGGGAGTAGTTGGATGAATAGGGGGAAAGCAGGAACTTCAACAACAAGAGCACATATCTTTCCTTTAAGCAAAGACCACCAGCACTGAAGTGATGCTCCTCTGCCATCAACTCCTCTGGACCGGCCACGTTGTCCGGATGCCCGACCACCTTCTCCGAAAGCAGTTGCTCTACTCCGAACTCAAGAACGGAAAACGGAATATTGGTGGGCAGGAAAAGAGATTTAAAGATGGGCTCAAAGCCAACCTTAAAATATCTGGCATAGACATGGAGAACTGGGAAGCCCTGGCCCATGAGCACTCCAGCTGGAGGTCAGCTGTGACCAGCAGTGCTGCAGAATTTGAAGAGGCATGAACGGAGGGTGAAAGAGACAAATGTGCCAGGAGGAAGGCGGGTCAAGCCAACCCTGACCAAGACTGCCTTCCACCTGGAAACCAATGTCCTCACTGTGGGAGAAGATGCAGGTCAAGAATAGGGCTCCACAGCCACCTACGAATCCACAAGAATACTGATCATGGAAGACTATCCTACTTGTCCAACGAGGGATCGCCTAAGTAAGTAAGTAAGTAAGTAAGTAAAGTAAGTTTCCTTTAACATTGTTTTTAAATCCACTCCTAGTGACATCTGCAAAATTATTCGACTTGTTCAGCCTCATGCAGTTTGTGTCAAACACATCACCATCCTCTCTCCCATCACACTTCTAATTCCAGCCTTTTCATACAATATAATTATAGTGGGATGATTCCACTCTAACTGCCATGGCAACATGCTGTGAACTCCTGAGATGTACAGCTTAGAGAGGCATACTTAGAATTCTCTACTAGAGAGTTTGTGCCTCACCAAAAATACAAACCTCCACATTCCATAAGATGTTGTCAAGGCAACTGAAGTGGAATCATAGTGCTATAATAGTGTAATATGAAAGGGCCTTAACATTATTCTTTCAGAATCATCCAAGTAAAAGATTGCTTGCCACTTGCAACCAGAGAAAGCCTCCTAAACTTAGTGCTAAATAAATTCAACATGTATTTAATTCCCATCCTTTAATGGGAATTGGATTTAGACCTTGAGAGTGCTCAGCGACCACAAGCAACAGTGAATTTCCTCTGGCTTGTAATTCACATCGCAAAAGAACTGTCCATGGTACCAACCTTAATAAATGCAGGGATACAGAAAACCCCATATTAAGAAGCTTGGAGAGCTCCTTTAAAATCTGTTCTAAAGTGTGAAGTAGATCCATCACTGTGCTAACATAGAAGCCAAGATCCAAGAGTGCATCAAATAACGCTCTTGTTACATCCCGAATAGATTACTGCAACGCACTCTACGTGGGGTTGCCCTTGAAGACTGTTCGGAAACTTCAACTGGTTCAGCGAGTGGCAGCCAGATTACTCACCGGTGTGTCATACAGGGAGCACACCACCCCCCTTTTGTGTCAGCTCCACTGGCTGCCGGTTCAGTTCCGAGCACAATTCAAGGTGCTGGTCCTGACCTACAAAACCCTGTACGGTTCCGGTCCAGCGTATCTGTCCGAACGCATCTCCCTCTACGTCCCACCCCGGAGTTTGAGATCATCGGAGAGGCCCTGCTCTCGACCCCACCGTTATCACAAGTGAAGTTGGTGGGGACGAGGAGCAGGGCCTTCTCAGTGGTGGCCCCTCACCTGTGGAACTCACTCCCGGGGGAAATCAGGTAATCAACATCCCTCCTCTCCTTCAGGAGGAAATTAAAAACATGGTTGCAGGACCAGGCCTTCGGGCAATCTGACAACTAGATAAGGACAATCAGATGACTAGGACTGGCAGGACTGACAAAGTGGAATTGGAATTTGGACTATGAGATGGCGAACGCTGAACGTTAATTAGATGAAACTAGTTTTATTGGTTTTATTGTTGTAATGCAGAAACTGATTGTTAATTGTTTAATTGCTGCTATATTGTTTTTGTTCTACTGTTATGTTGATGCCGGCATCAAATTGTGCCTTTGTAAGCCGCCCTGAGTCCCCTCCAGGGTGAGAAGGGCGGGGTAGAAGTAACCGAAATAATAATAGTAATAATAATAACTTGCTAAAATATGTCCTTTGCTTAAGAAGGAAGAAAAAGCACATGATATAACACAGGGCAAGATTGACCACTGGATCTGGAAATGGTAACTTTAAGATCAAAAGAAACATCAAGTCTCTAATACTTATATGTAAATCAAGAAATTATCGGTATAAATCACAAAGCCAAAACATCAGGTGATGGGTTAACGATAAAGAATTGGAAAGCAAAGCTGGATTACTTCTTTGATATATAACAAAAGCAGCAAGGATACTGTTTGCTAAAACTTGCAAGTGAAAGAATGGATCATTAAAATTGCTGAGTTGGCCCAAATGGCCAAATTAATATGGATTCTAAAAGGTAAGTCAATTAAATACTTTTTGAAAAACTGAGAACTGTTTACACACTTTAGGGCAATACAAAAATTCTTTGGAGGTTTTTAAACAGAGGCTAGATGGCCATCAGTCTGCGGGTGCTTTGAATGCAATTTTCCTGCTTCTTTGCAGAGAGTTGGACTGGATGACCCACAAGGTCTCTTCCAACTCTATGATTCTATGAGGACCGGGACATCCGTAGGGAGACCAAGGTGCTTGTTTATAAAGCTATTGTCCTCCCAACCCTACTAGATGCCTGCGAAACTTGGACTGTCTACAGATGTCACACTCAATTCCTGGAATGATTCAATCTGTGTTGCCTACCAAAAATCCTGCAAATATCTTGGGAACACAGGTGGACAAATATCAGCATGCTGGAAGAAGCAAAGACTACCTGCATTGAAGCGATGCTCCTACATTATCAACTCCACTGGACTGGCCCTATTGTACAAATGCCTGATCACCATCACCAAAAGTAGTTTCTATACTTCCAACTCAAGAATGAAAAACGGAATGTTGGTGGACAGGAAAAGAGATTTAAAGATGGGCTTAAAGCTAACCTTAAAAATTGTGGCATAGACACCAAGAACTAGGACACCAAGCCCTGACCGTTGAGCAATCTAACTGGAGGTCAGTTGTGACCAGCAGTGCTGCGGAATCATAGAATTATAGAATCAAAGAGTTGGAAGAGACCTCATGGGCCATCCAGTCCAACCCCCTGCCAAGATGCAGGAATATTGCATTCAAATCACCCCTGACAGATGGCCATCCAGCCTCTGCTTAAAAGCTTCCAAAGAAGGAGCCTCCACCACACTCCAGGGAAGAGGCAAGAATGAAGGGTGAAAGGAAGAAATGTGCCAAGAGGAAGGTGCATCAAGCCAACCCTGACTGGGACTGCCTTCCACTTGGAAACTGATGCCCTCACTCTGGAAGTACATGCAGATCAAGAATAGGGCTCCACAGCCACCTATGCACCCACCGCCAAGATACAACACTTGGAGGGCTTAAGTGGCTAAGGGGGGAAAGGAAGGGGCCTGAATTGTGGGAGGTGAAGTCCCAAATACCTGGAGGACCAAAATTTGCCCATGCCTGAGTTAAGCTATATATCCTTCATCTCAGCCTGCTATAAGAGCTGTAAACAGAAATTATTCTTATTATTATGTTTATGTTTATAATCAAAGATGCTCAAAAGAGACTCAAATTACTCAGCTGCATAGAATTGGAGGGAAAATGGGATTCACTGCAGGGTGGCCTCTTAAACAGTTAATTCTGTGAGACAACACTATTCTCACTAACGATTTCTGTAATTGCAATTCATTCCTGACTTTGGGGTGGGAGGTGGAGCAGAGATAATAAAGCAGCAGTCACTTGCTACTTTTCTAATTACAACCCACCACTCCCCAATCAAGAGTCCATAAATTGTCTGTTTTAGACTATGTTTGCTAACTGAGTTTCATTGTATGTTTGGAACAGCGTATTATTTCCTTGCCGGTTCCTATGGCACCCTTCGCAACCAAGGGCTAATTATACAGTGTGTGTGTGCACATGTACACAGAGACATTGAAGGCTGAGCGCCAAAGAGAGCTGCTCCGTGGGCAGAGGCTCCAAGGAAAGGCTGCATGTGGCAGATTGGTGTGATATTGCCATTGGCACAGCACGGCTCTCCACAGGGTCCCTTCCCACATATGTGCCCACAGTGTGTAACATACATCTCCGCTACTCGCATAAGTGTTGCAGGGGAACACAGATGGAGGATGCTTGCAAAAGAACAACTACTGTATACGCTTCTATATAACTCTAGAAATGTTAACTGCATCTGCACTGTACAATTAATGCAGTTTGACACCACTCTAATTTCCATGGCTCAGTGCTATGCAATCATGGGTACTGCAGTTTTACAAAATATTTGTCAACAAGTGCTGGCGCTTTGGAAGACTACAATTCCCAGGATTTTGCAGCATTCAAACATGGCAGTTAGGTCCCTTCTACACTCATATAAGATTCAGCTTATCTGTTTTGAACTGGATTATATGTCAGTATAGACATATATTCCAGTTCAAAGCAGATAAAGTGAATTATCTGCTTTGATAATCTGGATTACATGGCAGTGTAGAAGGGGACTTAAAGTGGTGTCACACAGCACTAATTCTACAATGGAGATCAGTATTTCTCAAACTCTAGCTTTCCAGGTGTTTTGGACTTCAGCTTCCAGAATCCCTGCTCATTGGCCAAAGGCAGCAGAGGCTTCTGGGAGTTGAAGTCCAAAACACCTGGAGGACAAGAGTTTGGGAGTCATATCTGAAAGGCAAGAGTTGAGTCCATTCCAGGAAAACCTAAAAGAAGCACCAACCTTACTAAACTCTCTCCACTATGGAATTACTTCTAGACCTGGCATGGGCAAACTTCGGTCCTCCAAATGTTTTGGACTTCAACTCCCACAATTTCTAACAGCCTACCTGCTGTTAGGAATTGTGGGAATTCAAGTCCAAAACACCTGGAGGGCCCAAATTTGCCCATGCCTGCAGTAGACTGTTTGAATGCCAAAGACAGCTGGCACTTTCCTATCTATATAGAATTATCCTCAATTTATCCACAGTTTATACCAAGATGTATATTTTAGACTACAAAACCTGCCCTTACCTTATATAAGAAGTCAACCTATATATAAGGCATCACCTTCTCTGACATTCTTGTGGACAATTTTAAGAGTATTTCAGATTTCTGGATTCTGGCTAAGAGATGCTCAACCAGTATCAAGATTACTCCACTTTGAACCAAATCTGGGGCCAGTTTTTGCACTATGATTCCACTTCAATGTCATAGAAGTCCAAGGCTTGTAATTTGGTGACGCATTATTGCTTTCAGCCTTAGAATTTTGAATATCCTGTATAACTACAAATCTCAGAATTTCACAGGAAGGAACTAAGGCAGATAAAGTAGATGCCTAGAACTGTGCTGATACTTTGAGTCCCATCTGAAAGAAAAATGAGATAGACATCAAATAAATAAGGTTGAAATGGCCCCTAGATTAAGATGATATATTAAAGAGTGAATCAATAGGTTTGGGCACTGAAAAAAACAAAGAGATATATTTATGGGCATAAGTTTAATACTAGAAATCAAAGGCTTCATGGATGCATCTACAACAGGCATCTGAGGATGCATCTACAACAGGCCTGGGCAAACTTGGGTCTTCCAGGTATTTTAGACTGTTAGGAATTGTGGGAGTTGAAGTCCAAAACACCTGGAGGGCCTAAGTTTGCCCATGTCAGATCTACAATGTAGAATGAATGGCATTTGACACCACTTTAATTGCCATGGCTCAATGCCATGGATGTCCCAGGATATTCCTAGGGACACCAAAGTGCTTGTTTATAAAGCTATTGTCCTCCCAACCCTGCCATACACCTGTGAAACCTGGACTGTCTACAGATTTCACATGCAACTTCTGGAATGATTCCATCAGTGTTGCCTCTGAAAAATCCTACAAATCTCTTGGGAAGACAGGAGGACAAATCTCAGCACGCTGGAAGAAGCAAAGACCATCGCATTGAAGTGATGGTCCTAAGACATCAACTCCCCTGGACTAGCCACGTTGTCCAAATGCCCGATCACCATCTCCAAAAGCAGTTGCTCTTCTCCCAACTCAAGAATGAGAAATGTAATGTTGGTGGGCAGGAAAAGAGATTTAAAAATGGGCTCAAAGCCAACCTTAAAAACTGTGGCATAGACACTGAAAACTGGGAAGCCCTGACCCTCTAGCATAAAACTGGAGGTCAGCACTGCTGCAGAATTCAAAGAGGCACAAATGGAGAACAAAAGTGCCAAGCGGAAGAGACCAACTTTCACCTGGAAACCAATGTCTTCACTGTGGGAGAACATGTGGATCAAGAATAGGGCTCCACAGCCCCCTACAGAACCACCACCATGACACTCCATTTGGAGGACCATCATCCTCAGGCTACGAGGGATCACCTAAGCAATAAAGCCATGGAATCATGGAGCTTACAGTTTTACAAGGTTTCTGGCCTTCTCTGCCCAATAGTGCTGGTACCACACCAAACTACAGCTCCCATGGTCCCACAGCCTTGAACCATGGCAGCTAAAGCGATGTCAATCTACATTCATTTTAAGTGTAGATGCACCCTATAGTTCCCCATTTTATAGCTCTTCAGCATCACCCTTCCTTCCAATGCATGGCTTTTCATTAGATCCTGCTGACACATTTCCAGCACTTATCTCTATATTGTGAAGCCGGTCTCTGTGCAAACTATTTTCAAAAAGGCCTCAAAAAGAAGCTTATTAAAGCAAACTGAACAGCACGCATCTGTTTTTAACAGAAATGTGGGTCACGCCAAAGCTGTTGGAACCACTCCTTCACAAAGCAGCTCCGGTGGCTGCGTCAAGTGACAGATAGGTTCACCACGAGCCACAGTTATCAGCCTCAAACAGGTGGTGCTTTTATTCATGTGCAAGGCGAACACACAATGTGCAAACACTCCAGAAATAAAACCTGTGTGTTTTCGCAGGACAGCAGCTCTCTCGGGCTGATTATCTCTTTCAAACACGCCAGGGACTTGAATTATTGCAATCACTCGTATGCTGTGTGGGGAAGAAAGGATTGCGTAACTCTTTTGCCTTCCAAAAGGTGGCCCTGATAATCAATCACCAGAAATTGAAAGGAAGAGAATGAGCGGAGAGAGCCTCGGATGATAATGAAGGGTGAACTGTGATACTACAGAAGGTAACAAACTCAACACATTGGGAGCTAGCAAGACATCACGCTCCTGTGCAAGCCTCTGAATGAAAAGGAACAAATAATTCCTGAAGAATCCTAAATTCTCCAAAGATTGTCAGATTTGATCATAGCCCATTGATGTATTTTCGTTTTCACAAATTGCTCTCGGTCTAGCAAAGGTGCTCTACTGCCGACATTAATGTATAGGGGACCTATGTACAAAGGAATCACACTGGACACAAATCTTCAATGTATCTCTTGTATGTCAAAAGACCAAGGACAAGGATTGGAGTGCCTTATCGATCTTAGGCAGGCTGCTCTGACTGGGAGCCTTTTCCACTTAAGAGCAAGATAAAGATGCTTTGTAAACAGGCCCTTTTCGATCAGTCTAGAGCAGGTATGGGCAAACTCAGGCCCAGGGACTGGATGCGGTCCTTTGGGCTCTTTTCTCAGGTCCTCCACTCTCACACCTTCTTATAAGCATGAGGACGTGGTGGCCTGCCCACGTCCTCATGCTGAGTGGAGGTCTGCACCTTGGCCTCCACCTCCACAGAACTTAGTTGCTCCTCACTGCACTGGCACGTATTTATTTATTTATTTAGACCATTTCTACCCCGCCCTTCTCACCCCCGAGGGGGGACTCAGGGCGGCTAACACAGGCAACTATTCAATGCCAACAGTATCAAAACAACAATATAAAACAGCAATATAAAATCCATTACATAACAATTAAGCAGTGATATTAATTAAAATTACATAACCACATAGAACAGATCACAGAATCACAGGTCATAAAGCCATTTCCAGTTTTCAAACAATCCTATCGTCCAAGTTCAGGGCCTAAAGTGCTGGTGTTCCCACTAGCCAAAGGCCTGGCTCCAAAATCACGTCTTTAGTTTTTTCCTAAAAGTAAGGAGGGAGGACGGCAATCTAATCTCACTGGGGAGTGAATTCCATAAGCGGGGGGTCACCACCGAGAAGGCCCTGTCCCTCGTCCTCACCAGACGTGTTTGAGACGCTGGTGGGACCGAGAGCAGGGCCTCTCCAGTAGATCTTAAATTACGAGGTGGAACATAGAGAGAGATACATTCAGATGAGTAAGCTGGGCCGGAGCCGTTTAGGGTTTTATAGGCCAAGACCAGCACTTTGAATTGTGCTCGGAGGTGGACCGGCAGCCACTGGAGCTGACACAGCAGGGGTGTGGTATGCTCCCTGTATGGTGCTCCAGTGAGTAATCTGGCTGCTGCCCATTGGACTAATTGAAGTCTCCGAACAGTCTTCAAAGGCAACCCCACGTAGAGTGCATTGCAGTAATCTATTCCGGATGTAACCAGAGCGTGGACCACCGTGGCCAAGTCAGACTTCCCAAGGTACAGGCGCAACTGGCGCACAAGCTTTAACTGTGCAAAAGCTCCCCTGGTCACCGAGACCTGGGGTTCCAGGTTCAGTGATGAATCCAGGATCACCCCCAAGCTGCGAACCTGCATCTTCAGGGGGAGTGTAACCCCATCCAACACAGGCTGTAACCCTATGCCCTGTTCGGCCTTTCAACTGACCAGGAGGACCAGCACATTCCCCTTCTTCCAGGCCTCCACCCCTGGCAATGAGGAGGGTGGCTCCTCTTCCACCTTCCTCAAGGGCAAGTTTCCTTGAGGAAGGTGGAAGAACAACAGGAGCAGAATGGAAGGGGAGGAGAGCCTTAGACAACAGCATGCCTAGGTGGTGGCAATGGAGGAGGAGGAGGAAGAGGAGGAGCTGCCCCCCTTGTCACTGGGGGCAGAGGTCCCTGGCCTCCTCCCTCCCTCTCTGCTTGCCCCACCCACCTCGCTGCAGCCAGCCAAGTGGCCCCCAAGTTGAAAAGTTTGCCCATGCCTGGTCTAGAGAGATATGTGCAACCAAGTGAATACAAAACAAACAAACAAACCAAGTACATGTATCTATCTACCTATCTCAATCTCTATGTGATGTTCACCAAACAACGCAAGACAAATTTGTTGAAGCCCATGATGGATAACTGCTACTATTGTGTATCTTCAATTAAATTCCAACTTATGGAACTTTATAGGATGCCAGGCTTTAGCACAGCAGGTTAACCACCAGCTGCAGTAAGTCTTGCAAACCGAAAGGAACCATATCTGAGTAGAGCGGTGAAAGTCAAAAGCTGAGTCCATTCCAGATGAGCCTAAAAGAAGCACCAACTTCTAGACCTGGCATGGGCAAACTTTGGCCCTCCAGGTGTTTTGGACTTCAACTCCCAAAATTCCTAACAGCCTACTGGTGAGAGTTGAAGGAGTTGAAGTTCAAAACACCTGGTGGGCCAAAGTTTGCCCATGCCTGTTCTAGACTGTTTGAATGCCAGAGACAGCTGAGTCAACCTTGCCTAAGGTGCCTCTGTCTGCTAAGGGTCTTAATCTTAGCAGAAGGTATACAGATAGCCCCCAAGTAAGACCAGACACTACAGTTTTCCCAAAGGCTCAGGCGTGCCATCACAATAGGTAGTATAAGTCACATATCTCAGCTTGTGTTGAAGATGGAAGGCCGACTGGACTCTGTACCCAATAATTTTCATCAGTGCCTTGAGGCCGTTACTGGATGGCTGTGTGCCAACAGGTTGAGGGTGAATCCAGAAAAGACGGAGATCCTATGGCTGGGTTGACCAGGCAGTGGGGATATCCAGCTGCCTACCCTGGATGGTGAGGCGCTACACCCCGTCATCATTGGTAAAGAGTCTGGGAGTCCTTTTGGACCCTGTGCTGACGATGGAGGCCCAGATCTCCGCCGTTAGCAGAACTGCCTTTTTTCATCTACAGCAGGCTGGATGGCTGGCCCCCTATCTGTCCAGGGACGGCCTAGCTACGGTGATCCAGGCCACGGTCATCTCAAGACTGGACTACTGTAATACCCTCTACATTGGCCTTCCTCTGTCAGTGATCCAGAAGCTCAAGTTGGTACAAAATGCAGCTGCTCGGCTTCTTGCGAGAGCTCCAATGAGATGCAGCTTACTGCAGCTGCACTGGTTACCAATTGAGCACTGGATCACTTTCAAAGTGATGGTACTTACCTTTAAGGCCTTATATGGTCTGGGGCCGATGTACCTGAGGGACCGCCTCACTCCCTACCAACCCCAGAGATCCCTTCGTTCTGAGGACCAAGATTTATTGGACGTTCCCAGTTTTAAGACATTGCGTCTAACAGGAACCAGACGCAGAGCCTTTACAGCAGTGGCACCATTACTCTGGAACACTCTGCCACCTGAAGTTTGTGCCTTTCGGGACTTATCAGCGTTCTGCAGGGCATGTAAGACATATTTGTTTCGACAGGCTTTTGATCTTTGATATTGCTGTTTTTAAACTGTTTTAGATTTTAGTCTGTTCTTGTAAGCCGCTCCGAGCCCTAGGGGAGTGGCGGCATATAAGTTTGAATAATAAATAAATAAATATCGGAAAATGGTTGACTTTACAAATTGTATAATGATGCATTGCTGAAAAAAAGAATACATGTATAAATATATTTAAAAAATAAAACACACAGTTCTTGGAAAGCTACCCACCCTATATAACGATAAGACATTTCTTCTTAGGAAGACTGCCTTTTCTAGATGTCCTAGTTATCCGCAAACCAGATCAACAATTGGGTCACACCGTCTACAGAAAACCCACACACACAGATAGATATCTACATAAAAACTCCAACCATCACCCAAGTCAAAAAAGAAGCACCATTAAAGCCTTGGCAGACCGTGCAAAAAGAATCTGCGAACCCCACCTCCTCCAAGATGAACTGAACCACCTCAACTGGGCTCTCCAGGCCAATGGATATTCCACCTCAGACATCAGAAGAGCCGCAAGACCAAGAACAAGCCACGAGAGTCAAGATGAAGATCCACCCAGAGGAAAAGTGTTCCTGCCATAGGGAAGCTGATGAGGAAACACAACATACAAAATCTACAGACCCACCAAGAAAATCCAACAAATGCTACGTTCAGCAAAGGACAAGAGGGATCCTCTCACCTCTGCAGGAGTCTACCGTATACCATGCAGCTGTGGACAAGTCTACAGAGGGACCACCAAACGCAGCAGCATTGCCCAACACGAATCAAGGAACAGGAAAGGCACTGCAGACTACTTCAACCAGAGAAGTCAGCCATAGCAGAGCACCTGATGAACCAACCTGGACACAGCATATTATTTGAGAACACAGAAATGCTGGACCACTCTCACAACCACCATGTCATACTACACAGAGAAGCCATTGAAATCCACAAGCATGTGGACAATTTCAACAGAAAGGAGAAACCATGAAAATGAACAAAATCTGGCTACCAGTATTAAAAAACTCTAAAATTACAACAGCAAAAACAGAGAGGAAACAACCAGGCACATCTTAACACCTCTCAGCAAGAGATTTTCCCAGGCTCAAGCAGGCCTTCAAATGCTAATGAAGGTGGTCAGTTGAAACATTCACACCTAGCTCTAGCAGAGAAGAGCTCTTTGCCCCACCCCAGCCATTCCACAGATATATAAACCCATTGTCCTATTTCCAACAGACCTCACTACCTCTGAGGATGCTTGCCATAGATGCAGGCGAAACGTCAGGAGAAATGCCTCTAGACCATGGCCCTATAGCCCGAAAAAACCCACAAGAACCATTTCTTCTGTGCTTGTGAATGCTCCTGTTTTCATATATTGTTTCCATTTGGGATTTGTTGACCTCTTTAATTACAATTTCTCTCCTTCTCCCTCTTTACACATACAGGGAATGAGAGTGAGACATAACACACTTTGCACGCTGCCATGCAAGGATAACACTTTGTGAATCTGACAAAGCAGGCTCTAGTACACAAAACCTTGTGCTACGATAACTCTTGCTAGTCTTCAAAGTATTTGAAGACTATTCATTCCCTTTCCTTCCTCGTCCCTGTTCATCCTTCCAGTCCCTCAGTCCCTCAGTTCTTCTATCTCTGCCCTTGTCAACATTTAAATTCTAAGATATACCCTGGCATCCAACCAACTTTAGACTTATAAAAGAGCATTCTGGAAATTGTCTTTCGTGTTCCATCCATCCCAATTTTTCAAAAAGGTATATGAATGTATCAGCTCCGTTCCTATGACAACATACTGATGAAATATCTGGAGCTAATGAAGCATCCCTTTAAGCTGTCATCTACTTTAAAAACAAAGCAGACCTTCCTCCTCCTCCGAGATGTCTACAGAATCCAGATAGGACCTTAAGTCCAAAGCTACACAATTAACTGCTTCCACCAGAATAAATTCCTTGGGCAGGGAGACTGTTCAACCTAGAAGGATGACTAATTTACAGTCATTGTCAAAGATGCAAGGGAACAAGGCCAACCCAAGACATTTTGCTGCCTGAGGCAAAGAAAGGTGCACACTGTCCCAAAAGAGCTAAAATATTACGGCATATGAGGCAGAAAATTCAAAAAGCTCCTCTCTCCCCTCTATCTGGAAGTAAAAAATGCAGGAACTATTTGTTGTCCTTCCTAAAATCTGCTTTCTAAAGGTGTCTCTACATCAGTGGTTCCCAACCTGTGATCTGTGGATCACCAGTGGTTCGCATGAACTAAAATATGGTCCGTGGCCTCACTGTTGCAATGAGAGTGATTGGTCTCAAAACAAACCGGGGAGGGGCGCTTAGTAGGGAAGTGCGATGGTGGGAATGAGGGGAGTCGGAGGAGGAGAGGCCTGGAAACTACTCATAAAAAGGTGCAACACAAGACTTTTGGTACTAAATTGGAGATATTGTGTCCAATTCTGGGCACCTCACTTGAAGAGAGATATTGACAAGCTGGAATGTGTCCAGAGGAGGGTGACTAAAATGATCAAGGGTCTGGAGAACAAGCCCTATGAGGAGCGGCTTAAAGAGCTGGGAATGTTTAGCATGCAGAAGAGGAGGCTGAGAGGAGACGTGATGAGGGCCATGTATCAATATATGAGGGAAAGTCATAGGGAGGAGGGAGCAAGCTTGTTTTCTGCTGCCATGGAGACTAGGAGGCCGAACAATGGCTTCAAACTACAGGAAAGGAGAATCCACTTTAACATGAGGAAGAACTTCCTGACTGTGAGAGCTGTAGAGACCTCGTGGGCTATCCAGTCCAACCCCCTGCCAAGAAGCAGGAAAACTACATTCAAAGCACCTCCGACAGATGGTCATCTAGCTTCTATTTAAAAACCTCCAAAGGAGGAGCCCTCCACCACACTCCGGGGGCAGAGAGTTCAACTGCTGAACAGCTCTAACAATCAGGACGTTCTTCCTAATGTTCAGGTGGAATCTCCTTTCCTAGTCTTCAGGACAGCAGAAAACAAGCTTGCTTCTGTGTGGTGAGTCACATATTTCTACATGGACATCATGTCTTCTCTCAGCCTTCTCTTCTGGAGGCTAAACATGCCCAGCTCTTTAAGTCACTCATCATAGGGCTTGTTCTCTAGACCTCTGATCATTTTAGTCACCATCCTCTGGACACATTCCAGCTTGTCAACATCTCCCTTCAATTGTGGTGCCCAGAATTGGACACAATATTCCAGGTGTGGTCTAATCAAAGTGGAATAGAGAGGTAGCATTACCTCCCTAGATCTAGACACTATGCTCCTATTGATGCAGGCCAAAATCCCATTGGCTTTTGAACATTAGGAAGAACTTCCTAACTGTGAGAGCCGTTCAACAGTGGAACTCTGCCCCAGAGTGTGGTGCAGGCTCCTTCTTTGGAAGCTTTTAAACAGAAGTTGGATGGCCATCTGTTGGGGGTGCTTTGAATGCAATTTTCCTGCTCCTTGGCAGGGGGTTGGACTGGATGGCCCATGAGGTCTCTTCCAACTCTATGATTCTATGAACTGCCATGGCTCAATCCTATGGAATCATGGAAGTTGTGGTAAGTAAGTAAAAAAGTAAGTATGTTATATTTCTCTATGAAAAAGTGCTGCTGCCTCACCAAAGTACAATCCCCCGAATTCCATAGCCTGAGCCACGACAAATCAAATACTGTCAAACTGCATTAACTCTACAGTGAAGATTCACCCATGGAAACATTGGTCAATTAATTCTGTCCCCAGATCTGCCCCAAAATCTCCTCCATTCCAGGTGACACAGATCTTGCTTTTAAGAGCTGAAGCCTTTCCTCTCAAGGTTGAACATGTTTCAATGGCAACCCGCCTGACCTCCATTACTCAAGGGAGCCGACAAGCGTTTTCCCCATTTAATCAGCTTTGCTCTTTTTATCGGTTTTATAGCAATGCTTTAGGCCAACTGCCCAGACAGTAGGAAGGCACCTTACAGATCTAGGTCCATCTTGATCAACAATAATTAAGGTCCCCTGAGACATACGCTTTAACAAATGGTTTCTAATTAAAAGAAGTAGACCCAATTGTGCTTAGCACTCTGGCGCCCTTCCAGATCTCTGTTTATTTGTTTGTTTTGGCAGGGATTGCTAATTGGTTGCAACAACAATACGCAGATGACCATCTGCATTTGCAGGTTTGATTGATACGCTCTCTCTAGGAATCTTTAGGTCTTCCAGATTGTGCAGGAACATAGTCAAAGCACCCCTGACAGATGGCCATCCAGCTCCTGGGCAGCAGCATATTCCAATGTCAAACAGCCCTGATTATCAGGAAGGTCTTCCTAATGTTTAGTTTGAATCCTAGGTCCCATCCAGACAGTACCTTTATTTATTTATTTATTTATTTATTTATTTATTTATTTATTTATTTACAGTATTTATATCCCACCCTTCTCACCTCGCAGGGGACTCAGGGCAGATTACAATGCACATACACACGGCAAACATTCAATGCCAAAGACATACAACATATATAAACAGACAAAGAGACAATTTAACATTCCAGCTTTCCAGCTTCATAAGGATATGATCAATTCCAGCCACAGGGGGAGCTGACGCTTCACCGTCCACTTGTGACATCGAGTCCTTGATGGAGTACTTCCTCATTCTTATGCATGATTTAGAAAGTTTTATGGTGTCATAAATTAGTTAAATTAACTTTCGCACATAAAGCGGTACCTATATTTCCTACTTGACAGATGCAACTGTCTTTCGGGCTGCATAGGTCAACAGCAAGCTAGACTATTAATGGTTGGGAGCTCACTCCGACCCAGGCTGGCTTCGAACTGATGATCTCTTGGTCAGTAGGGATTTAATGCAGCTGGCTACTAACTAGCTGTGCGACAGCTCGATAGCAGGAGCTCCCACAGTAAACAGGAGGTTGGCCAGATGCCATTCCCTCAAAATGCAGAAGCAATCGCTACAAACAGCAAAAAACGTGAAATTGTCAGGTGCAGGAATATCCCAGTTCTGAGCTGAAAATCCGCATCTTCGAATGTATGTATGTCCCTGCACTCTAAAATCACTGAATTTTTTTCTAGGTTTGTTTCCAAGTTTTAGATGTTTGTTTCTGATTGGTCAGTTCCTAAAATGAAGGTGACACTTGAGTAGAAAGTGAAAACTTTGTTTGTGTGCCAGAAACTTCATGAAACGTGTGGAAAGCACATTTTCTCTTGCCAGGACAGAGTTGTACATATTTTCATAATAAGAAAAATAAGGAACAGCCATGTAAAACCCAGGAACAGCAATCTGTTATTCCATGCCACAAGAACACAACCAAATAAGTCTGCACAGATGGCCAGGCAGCTAGCCTCTAAAAAGTGTTCCTACAAGTGCTACAAGGGATCACCTAAGTAAGTAAGTAAGTACATTGTTTAACACCTCTAACTGGAGGTCAGCTGTGACCAGCAGTGCTGCAAGATTCAAAAAGGCACGAATGGAGGGTGAAAGTGAGAAACGTGCCAAGAGTAAGTCACATCAAACCAACCCTGAGCGGGACCACCATCCACCTGAAAGCCAATGTCCATACTGTGAGAGAACATGTGGCTCAAGAATAGGGCTCTACAGCCACCTACAGACCCATTGCCCACGGCAAGAGAACATGTGGATCAAAAATAGGACTCCACAGCCACCTACAAACCCACTGCCATCATCCTTGGCCTATGAGAGATTGCCTAAGTAAGTAAGTAAAGTAAGTACATTGTTTAACACCTCTGACTGGAGGTCAGCTGTGACCAGCAGTGCTGCAGAATTCGAAAAGGCATGAATGGAGGGTGAATGGGAGAAATCCACCAAGAGGAAGGTGCATCAAACCAACCCTGAGTGGGACCACTATCCACCTGGAAACCAATGTCCTCACAGCGAGAGAACATGTGGATCAAGAATAGGGCTCCACAGCCACCTACGGACCCACTGCCATCATTATTGGGCTACAAGGGACTGCCTAAGTAAGTAAGTAAGTAAAGTTGAACATGAAGAAACCAGGCAGAGAAATGCATGTACGCCTACCTTCCCTAGCAAATAACAAGAGAAGATTTCATAGCAAAACATAGAATCTATATTCTAACAATGCAAACCATAAAAGTCTTTGTAGCAGAAACAAAACCTTTGCAAAATCTCACCAAGAAAAGAGCGGCATAGTCCAGAAAAGATGCTTCCATTCCGCAATAACTCTAGGAAATAAACATCTGGAGCAAAACTACTTACCCTTTTCCTTTGTGATGAATCGTAAAACCAGTAATCAAAACAAGAAACAAAATTCATACTCTGAAAAAAGACGTATTAATGAGCCCAGGTGTTCCCCTTTCTTTTATCATTTGCAGGTGGCTGATTTTGCCAAAGCTGCCAATTCGCAAAAGATTGCAGGTTCTCCCTCTCACAAGGGGCTCCTAATGCCTTTCTTTCTTTCCTTTGTTGCGTTAAGCTGATTGTGATGCACAACTGCTTTGTGGGAGAAGGGAAAGTTCTATAGCTTTAGGTTTAAAAACTGGGAGTGACCCACTTCTCTCTCTTTCTTGGGAAAGGGAAAGGAGGAAACTTATGAGTGTGTCAACAAGTGACAAATCACCCAAGGAATGTGAGCATTAGACAGGGCAGAAAATCCAGTCTAACTTGTTTCCCTATCAGAGGTTGGTTGCTTTCACTAGCCAAACCTTGACTTAAGCGATCCCTCATAGTCCGAGGATGATGGTCCTCCAAATGGAGTATTCTGGTGGTGGGTCCGTAGGTGACTGTGGAGCGCTATTCTTGATTTGCATCTTCTCCCACAGTGAGGGCATCGGTTTCCAGGTGGAAGGTGGTCCTGGTCAGGGTTGGCTTGATACACCTTCCTCTTGGCACGTTTCTCTCTTTCACCCTCCATTCGTGCCTCTTCAAATTCTACAGCACTGCTGGTCACAGCTGACCTCCAGCTGGAATGTTCAAGGGCCAGGGAATCCCAGTTCTCAGTGTCTATGCCAGAGTTTTTAAGGTTGGCTTTGAGCCCATCTTTAAATATCTTTTCCTGTCCACCAACATTTCATTTTCCATTCTTTAGTTTGTAGTAGAGCAACTGCTTTAGGAGAAGGTAGTCGGGCATCTGGACAACATGGCCAGTCCAGCGGAGTTGATGGCGGAGGACCATCACTTCAATGCTGGTAGTCTTTGCTTCTTCCAGCACACTGACATTTGCCCGCTTGTCTTCCCAAGAGATTTGCAGGATTTTCCAGAGACAGCGCTGATGGAATCGTTCCAGGAGTTGCATGTGACGTCTGTAGAAAGTCCACGTCTCGCAGGCGTATAACAGGGTTGGGAGGACAATAGCTTTATAAACAAGCACTTTGGTATCCCTACGGATGTCCCGGTCCTCAAACACTTTATTCGGAAAAAAGCTGCACTCGCAGAGCTCAGGTGGTGTTGTATTTCAGTGTCAATGTTGACTCTTGTGGAGAGGTGGCTGCCAAGGTAGTGGAAATGATCAACATTTTCTAATGTTACACCATTAAGCTGTATTTCTGGCATTGGAAAGGGATTGGCTGGTGACTGCTAGAAGAGCAGTTTGGTTTTCTTGATGTTCAATGACAAGTCCAGCTTCTTGTATGCTTCTGCAATGGTGTTTAAAGTGGCTTGTAGATCTTATTCTGAATGGGCATAGACGACATTGTCATCAGCATATTGAAGTTCTATAACAGATGTTGTTTAACCTTGGTTTTGGTTGCTTTCAGTAGCCAAACCACTAGAATACCTGCTGTGTGTCAAATCATTGCTTTTTTTCATTTTGTACTGGAGGAAATTAAGTTGCTGACAAGATCTGTTCCGTGGAAAGAACGGCAAACCATTGCTTACTAACACCCTTCCCTGGGAAGGTATAATTTTCTGCCCCAGGAGAGGCTTGAGGCACTTGCCATAAATAACTTTGAGCCAGACATCTCTATTTTCTCCTGCAGAGTTACAGTGAGAACAGGTAAAAAGGAAACACAAGTAGAAAAAAAGGGTATTTTATCTCCCAATGAACACAAGACTGGAAATGTGGGACATGAATGAGACATTTGCCAGACCTCGACCTCTCATTACTTCTCCCCAAGGCTCCACACTCTTCCTGCCTATGATTTTTCTTAGTCTACGGCATTATATGAGCTCTTTCATTGGATTCTCTGTACCTGGAGACAAAATGTTCCAAAGTTTTAAAAAAAAATATGTAACAGAGCTTTGCTCCTTGAGGGCAAAATAATGTTATTCCGTCTCACATCCAGAGATTTATTAATTGATTCATTGCTTGCTTGGGCAGCAAGGTAATATAGGCTCAGCTTCTCATCTTCCTCCCTTAAGCTATAAATAAGTAAAATGTAATGGCTGCATTTGTCTTTAAGTGTGGGCTTAAATTCCTAGGGGTTCCTTTAAACCTTTTGAGCAATGCTATTTACTTTTCTTCCAGGTTTCTCCACACTAAAAGAGCAATTCAGTCCAGTTGGAGCACTTTAGGGAGCAATGTTCACTGGCCAGAATGAGATAATTCAAGGTAGCAAAGCAGCATTCATTTCCAGGAACGAATGTCCATAGATGTATGTATCTTTAAGTTGCTTGACTTATGGAAACTCTATTTACTTCATACAGTTTTCTTAGGGCCCGTCCAGACAGTACCTTTATCCCAGGAGCATCCGCAGAAAACAGGAAGGTGGTCAGACACCGTTCCTTGTAAACGCAGAAGCAATTGCTACAAAAGGCAAAACACAAAAGATTTCCAAATGCAGGAATATCGCCGTTTTGAGCTAAATATCTGTGTTTTTGAAAATCTGTATGTCTCTGCAATTGGAAATCACAGGATTTTTGTGCCGTCGCGCTTGGGGGCTATAATTCTTAATGAAGGAGGCATGGACGTGGCATCTTTCCCAAGGGGATTGCTTCTTGCCCTCCTATAGGAAACTGGGACTCCCAAAGACACAAAACGCTGTAAATAACTCAGAATAAGTTTTATTGATCACAAAGAGTTATTTCTTTAAAGCAATGAGCTGGAAACTTCAGAGGGGTGAAGGAAAATATACGTTACAGTCTCAATTAGTCCTGGGTCCAAGGTGTTTGAAGCTGAGAAGCCTCACCAAGTTTCCTCTTTCCTCAATGGCTGTGAATGCCGGAGCAAACCACAACCCCAGTTCAGATGACCTATGTTTTGAAGACTCAGGATCTTCCTTTGGTGCCAAAAGAACCGGATTGAAGGCACTTGAGACTTCCAACGTTGTTCAGGTTGGTCTGAACATGAAGCACAAGTCTCAAGGGTTAAAAACCTCAGAACTGGTGCTAAGAGGTAATTTAAATCAGGGTCTTTTAGAGTCAAGTCTCTTACTCATGTCCATATGGTAGGAACTCTGATGGCAGAATGAAAAGAAAGGAAGCACTCCCCTCCTGCAGGAAGAGGTGGAGCCAAACAGTACTGATTGACAGCTATAAGTAACCAATCCATACAACTATACATAAGCAGGGTAAAAGGGGCAGGATTAAGTATGATACAACAGTTTAAACATTGCAACTAACAGTTCTATACATAGGTGGCGCCACTCGCGCCATCACAATTTTTAATCTAGGTTTGTTCCCAGATTTTAGATATTTGTTCCTGATTGGTCAGTTTCTAAAAACGAAGGTGGCAATTGAGTAGGTGAAGGCATGATCATCAAGTTTGCAGACGACACCAAATTGGGAGAGATAGCCAATACTCCAGAAGACAGGAGTAGAATTCAAAACAATCTTAACAGATTAGAGAGATGATTGGCGAAAACTAACAAAATGAAGTTTAACAGTGACAAATGCAAGATACTCCACTTAGGCAGAAAAATTGAAATGCAAAGATACAGAATGGGGGACTCCTGGCTCGAGAGCAGTACATGTGAAAAAAATCTTGGAGTCCTTGTGGATGACAAGTTAAACATGAGCCAACAATACATGTTTAATCTTATTGTTGGTTGTTGGCATCGAACTGTGCCTTTTGTAAGCCGCCCTGAGTCCCCCCTCGGGGGTTGAGAAAGGCGGGGTAGAAATGCGCGAAATAAATAAATAAATAAATACTGTATGTAGCATCACTACTTCACGGATTTTCACTTTTCATGGGTGGTCCTGGAATGTAACACTCGCAATAAGTGAGGGCACATTGTTCCATGGAAAATGCCTCTTTGGGAGTCAACTCATGGTTTAAGCAGACTCAGTGCAAGTTCAGGATACAGTGGCTGTACTATATTTGGAGACTGAAAGACTCTCATGGTATCTCTTCTATTATGGTACATAGTGGCATTCCAGTTGCAAACTGCCTTTATCCATGTAAACTCCATGGTTGAAAACTGGAAATACCTTCCCCAAGGAACAAGTATAATCGTGAATTGTTGTTGTAAGCCTAAATCAAACAGGCTGCAGAAAACAAACTTGTTTGACCTGCTTGTAGCTGTGAAATTATTCCTTATTTTTAACCCTCCCTGAGAGATCTGGCTCGCTCTCAAATTTTAAAAAGCGAGGCAAGATAAATGCAGTCATTTATACGACGCATCTGTCTCTTTTGGAGGGCGGCCAGGCTGAGCTTTCAATCCCTTCAGGAGAACAAATAGGAAATCAATCCACAAGACATTCATTTAATCTCGCAGAGACACCTTGGCAACAGACCTTTTTATAGTGTTCTGTAAAGGAGAATTCACTGTCTTTTCCGGGGGTCGGATTGCATGAAATAGATGGATGAATGGATGGATGGATGGATGGATGGGTGGGTGGATGGACAGCTAGGTAGGATAGATAGATAGATAGATAGATAGATAGATAGATAGATAGATAGATAGATAGATAGATAGATAGATAGATAGATAGATAGATAACCCATGAAACTATCTGCTGACCTGGAAGCCAAATGATGTTGCCAGGGTAACTATCCCCTATGTAATTCTTGGTTAAAAGGGTTTTAAAAAATACACACAACAGCAGCAACAACAACAACAACAATACAAAGCAAAGGTTTGTGAGTATCATTGTATGATTTTTTTAAAAACTAGAAGTTTGACATTTAATAAGGGCCAAGAAATATCCACAGGAAGAGTCTTACAATGTAGTTAATGATTGACAGACAGACTTTCAACTCAGAGCTGGAAATAACAAACTTCAAAAGCAGATGTATTGTTCTCACCTTGATACTTGTACTCAGGCATGCAAACCTGGCTACACATTGCACTTAAGACACAAAATGCTGAATGCTACCCAATATAGACAGCATAAGCAAGGAGGGGAATGTATACTTTCTCCAAGGATAGGAAATACCTGGTCCTCCAGAGAAAGTAGGACTGCAGCTCCCATCATCTCCCATCATCGGTCACAATGGACTATGCTGGTGGGAGCTCTTGCCAATGGGAAACACTCTGCATTTCTGACTTCCCTCTGGTATGATAGGGCAGCCTATAAATAAAGTGTTGTTGTTGTGATTTTTGTTGTTGCTGCTGTTGTTACTTAGGATCATTGAATTGGAAGAGCCCCCAAGGGCCATCCAATCCAGCCCCATTTTGCCAAGCAAGAAGATATATATATATATATATATATATATATATATATATATATATATATACACATACACACACACACACATACATACATACATACACACACATACATACATGTCAGGAGCGACTTGAGAAACTGCAAGTTGCTTCTGCAATCCAAAACAGGCATTCTTAGCACCTTCTGCTGCTGCATTTAGCAGTATTTTATACCACCAGTCCAAAGAACAACATAAGCTTTTGGCCAGCCTAAGCTTCACAGGAGAGAAGATTAAGACAGTTTGTAAGCAACAATTTATAATCCACCATTTTCCATCAGAGGCAGAAGATTCCAGAAAGATAGCTGCAACCAGCAAAATCTTGCTTTGTAATGTATTCTTTTATACTTGAGGGTATTTAGACTAGTACAGTACGTGACACTAATATAGCTTCTACATATATTTAACCTCCCCACCATTTCCATTTGTGAAGTCTTCGCTCTGCCTTTTCCTCTGCTCTGCTTCAGTTCCCCCTGTTCATAGGTTTTCCTAATAGTGTAGGTATCCTCCATTGTATTATTTTTGGCCGGGGATTAAAATTTCCCCAGAGACCAATGTTAGCTGGGCTATTCCATTTGCATGTATAGAGCTCTCTTGCTGGACTCCTCCTTTTTCTACAGTCACTAGAGGCTTGGGGCATTGTCTGGTATCCTAGGCCCAAGCAATCCAAAAACAGGCATCCTTAGCACCTGCATTCAGCAGTATTTTTATACCAGCAGTCCAAAGGACAACAGAAGCTTATGACCAGCTTATGCTTCACAAGAAAGAAGATTGAGACAGTTTATAACCATCGCTTTGCACCAGAGGCAGAAGACTCCAGAGAGATGACTGCAGCCAGCAAAGGCTCCTTTTGTAATGTATTGTTTTAAGTTACCTTATGATAGTCCTGGGAGGAGTTAACTCTTTATTCATCTTGTTTCAGTAAACTCATTTGGTTATCTTTTCACCTTGCCTCAAAGTGCCCCTGTCTGCTAATCTTAACAGAATAGCCCTTGAGTAAAGCCAGACTAAACAGTTTTCCCAAAGACTCGGGTGTGCCATCACACATTATTTCTTCCATATTTTGTGCCTGTTGCTTGAGTTCTGGTTGCTTGAGTTCCAGTTAACCAATAGTCTACTGTACATCTCTCTATATAGTGTGTCCAGTGTATAGATATTTGTGCTGGTACAGCTGTACCAGGAGCTCCAACTTTATTTTCTTTCTGTTATCTGTTTTGCAGTCATAGGGCAGGGCTCCTGTCCATCATAGTTAAGCTTCGGTTCCGCCCCCTGTTCTGGGCTCTGGGAGGGAAAGGAGCCATTTTTTGGTCTGTCTCACACAAGGTAGCTAAGCTATAGGATGTAGACCAGCTCGTCCCATAGAAAAGCTTCCTTTCTTAAGTGTATCCAGGGAAAAAGGATCATCCAGGGAAACTGACCATCCAGGGAAACTGATTCACTGAACTCAGCTGAAATATCTTCAAGCCTCAGCCAGTAAAGTCTGCTCGATACCCAGACGCACTTGGATTCGGTAGTAGCACCCACACCAATGAGGCATAGATAGAAAGCAGCCTGGGAGAGGTTAAAAAGGGTTTCTCCTACAGAGAAGGTTCAGTTGGTCAAAGTCAGGTGCCAGTCCATTGAGGACTAGACTAAGAAAGCCTTGAAGTGTTGTTTGAACTACTGAAGATTTAGTAGAAAAAGGAAAAACAAGGAGGCGATAGGACCTCTTTGAGGAGAAGATGGGGCAATGCTGACAGGGGATAGGGAAAAGGCAGAACTACTTAATGCCTTCTTTGCCTCGGTCTTCTCACAAAAAGAGAGTCTTCAACCTCAGCAAGATGGAGTGGATGAGGGATTGGAGGACAGCCAACCCCAAATTGGGAAAGAAGTCGTCCAGGAATACCTGGCCGCTCTTAATGAGTTCAAGTCCCCAGGGCCAGATCAACTACACCCCAGAGTATTGAAGGAACTAGCGGAAGTCATTTCGGAACCATTGGCAACCATCTTTGAGAGTTCTTGGAGAACGGGAGAAGTTCCAGCAGATTGGAGGAGGGCCAATGTGGTCCCAATCTTCAAGAAGGGAAAAAAGGATGACCCAAACATTTACCGTCCAGTCAGCCTCATGTCGATACCAGGCAAGATACTGGAAAAGATTGTTAAGGAAGTGGTCTGCAAACAACATGGATTTATCAACATGGATTTATCAAAAACAAGTCATGCCAGACTAATCTGATCTCTTTTTTTGATAGAGTTACAAGCTGGGTAGATGCGGGGAATGCCGTGGATGTAGCGTACCTGGATTTCAGTAAGGCCTTCGACAAGGTCCCCCATGACCTTCTGGCAAGGAAACTAGTCCAATGTGGGCTAGGCAAAACTACGGTGAGGTGGATCTGTAATTGGTTAAGTGGACGAACACAGAGAGTGCTCACTAATGCTTCCTCTTCATCTTGGAAAGAAGTGACGAGCGGAGTGCCGCAGGGTTCCGTCCTGGGCCCGGTCCTGTTCAACATCTTTATTAATGACTTAGATGAAGGGCTAGAAGGCAGGATCATCAAGTTTGCAGACGACACCAAATTGGGAGGGATAGCCAATAGTCCAGAGGACAGGAGCAGAATTCAAAACGATCTTGACAGATTAGAGAGATGGGCCAAAACTAACAAAATGAAGTTCAACAGTGACAAATGCAAGATACTCCACTTTGACAGAAAAAATGAAATGCAAAGATACAGAATGGGTGACGCCTGGCTCGAGAGCAGTACGTGTGAAAAAGATCTTGGAGTCCTCGTGGACAACAAGTTAAACATGAGCCAACAATGTGATGTGGCGGCAAAAAAAGCCAATGGGATTTTGGCCTGCATCAATAGGAGCATAGTGTCTAGATCTAGGGAAGTCATGCTACCCCTCTATTCGCTTTGGTTAGACCACACCTGGAATATTGTGTCCAATTCTGGGCACCACAATTCAAGAGAGATATTGACAAGCTGGAATGTGTCCAGAGGAGGGCGACTAAAATGATCAAAGGTCTGGAGAACAAGCCCTATGAGGAACGGCTTAAGGAGCTGGGCATGTTTAGCCTGAAGAAGAGAAGGCTGAGAGGAGATATGATAGCCATGTATAAATATGTGAGAGGAAGCCACAGGGAGGAGGGAGCAAGCTTGTTTTCTGCTTCCTTGGAGACTAGGACGCGGAACAATGGCTTCAAACTACAAAAGAGGAGATTCCATCTGAACATTAGGAAGAACTTCCTGACTGTGAGAGCCGTTCAGCAGTGGAACTCTCTGCCCCGGAGTGTGGTGGAGGCTCCTTCTTTGGAAGCTTTTAAGCAGAGGCTGGATGGCCATTTGTCAGGGGTGATTTGAATGCAATATTCCTGCTTCTTGGCAGGGGGTTGGACTGGATGGCCCATGAGGTCTCTTCCAACTCTTTGATTCTATGATTCTATGATTCTATGATTTGTTGTTTGTTCCACAATACTTTGTTGTATCATTAAAGACTCTAAAGACCATCACTTCAGAAAAATCCCTGAGAACTTCTCTTTGAGGTGCCCTTGGCTTCCCGCTGGGCTTAAAGTATACGTCCTATAGAAAAGTACAGCTGTTACAGGCCCAGCATGCGACAGAACAATATTAAACATTTCTAATTGTATCCTATTTGTGGGTTGGATAGTTCATTGACCATTGTGTGCACAAAAGCCTGGACCAGAAAGGCCTTTGGTCTGATTCTGCACAGCTCTCCTTGTGCTCATATATTCTTAAGAAACGAACCCCATAAGGCTGCCCTTGGACCAGCCACTCTGCAGAGCACTCCAAATTATAAAAGGCTATTTATGGCTTGTGGGTATCAACAATAGCGTCTCCACTTCCTGCCGCTCTTGGGTGAGCAGCATTCTCTTTCCCTCTCTCCCTCTTGTCATCCTCCAATGAGTAATGATCTTGTCAATGCAATGTTGCATTCAAGGCCCTCCTGCGCCAATTGATTTTGTTTGTGTTGTTTTGTTTTAAACAATGCAAGGCGCTCATTCTGCCATTTCCAATCAATGCAGAGACGCTGGGCACATAAAAGCTTTCTCTGCTGCCAGAGAAACAATTGCTCTCCGTAAGAAACTTGCTTGCGAGGCCCGACAACGTTATGCAATTATGCCTTCCTCGTCCCGTATTCATGCAATTTACAGGAAAGAGCAGTTACCCTTGACCAGACAAGCTACTTATAAGCTAACCACCGAATACGCCAAGGGAGGAGGTCGAAGATCCCGAGAGGATCAGAAGTGCTTGGCTTCCAGATGAAGGTTTCAGATATCCTTTCAGGGAAAAGAGCAGCTCTGAGGTCAACAATGAATCACTAGCATCTCAGGCTCCAAAAGGAAAGGAGGAAAAGAAACCACAGGGCTCCCTCTAGTGGCATGAGGGGGTTAATTGAGGAAAACTTTAAATCCCTGAATGTATTGAAACA
>NW_026844366.1:13248292-13382884 GCF_025583915.1 Anolis sagrei ordinatus | reverse complement strand
GGCATGCAGGACTCCCATGCCCAACAGAAAACACCAGAAGGGTTTGGTGGGCATTGACCTTGAGTTTGGAAGTTGTAGTTCACCTACATTCAGAGAGCACTGGGGACTCAAACAATGATGGATCTGGACCAAATTTGGCAGAAATATTCCATATGCCCAGATATGAACATGGAGTTTGGGGAAAATAGATGTTGACATTTGGGAGTTGTAGTTACTAGGATTTATAGTTCACCTACAATCAAAGAGCATTCCGAACCCCACAAATGATAGAATTGGGCCAAACTTCTCACACAGAACCCSCATGACCAACAGAAAATACTTAAGGCCATCKAGTCCAACTCCCTTCACTAGGGCAAGAAAACATAAAGCCCTCCTGACAAAAGAGCCATCCAGCCATAGATATAGATAGATATATATGATTCACACAGAGAGAGAMATATAGTATCATAAACTTGAAAGGGACCCCTAAAGTAGAGCAATTATATGTTGCATATTCCAGAGTAGARAAACCAGACAATCTTCACATCAACACTGACAAAGAAACAACAAYAAATACTGTTTACCCACAAGTATAAAGAAATAGTACCAAACTATGGCTCTGGGTGTATATGTGTGTATTCATCTCCATTTCCAAACCAAGGAGCCTACGTTGTCCGTAGACACCTCCTGYTTGTGTCCTGTCCTATTTCCCAATCATATATTAGAAACCAAAACTTTCTCATTATTTTATTTTCCAGATCACCAGACTGAGCCACAGCAACGCGTGGCAGGAGACAGCTAGTATAACATAAAAAGGGCCACAGTGATGGAACGGGTTAAACTGCTGAGCCGTTGAACTTGCTGACCTGAAGGTTGGCAGTTCAAATCCACAGGACAGGATGAGCACTCACTGCTAGCCCCAACTCCTGCCAGCTTTACAGTCTAAAAACATGCAAATGTGAGTAGATCAATAGGTACCGCCTCATCAGGAAAACAAACAGGCGCTCCAAGCAGTCATGCCGGCAACATAACCAGGAGGTGTCTATGGACAATGCAGGCTCCTCAATTTGAAAATGGAAATGAACACACTCACACACCCGCCAGAATTGAGCATTGCCTCCAGAAGCTGGAGATGAAAGGGGAAGCCTTTGCCTTTCTGAATTTCTGTCTCATTGTATCAAGGCATTGAATGTCTGCCTTTTTTTAGGCTGAAAAAGCCCCCTTCAACTTTTTAGACATGCATTCTTTCACAGCATGGTAATTCAGTTTTACTAGCAAACTGGAGGTTAAACCAACCCTTTATAAGAGATTCATACAATATGTTGTTGTTGTTGTTCATTCGTTCAGTCGACTCCGACTCTTCGTGACCTCATGGACCAGCCCACGCCAGAGCTCCCTGTCGGCCGTCACCACCCCCAGCTCCTTCAAGGTCAGTCCAGTCACTTCAAGGATGCCATCCATCCATCTTGCCCTTGGTCGGCCCCTCTTCCTTTTGCCTTCCACTTTCCCCAGCATAATTGTCTTCTCTAGGCTTTGCTGTCTCCTCATGATGTGGCCAAAGTACTTCATCTTGGTCTCTAGTCTCCTTCCCTCCAGTGAGCAGTCGGGCTTTATTTCCTGGAGGATGGACTGGTTGGATCTTCTCGCAGTCCAAGGCACTCTCAGAACTTTCCTCCAACACCACAGCTCAAAAGTATCGATCTTCCTTCGCTCAGCCTTCCCTAAGGTCCAGCTCTCACATCCGTAGGTGACTACAGGGAATACCATGGCTTTGACTAGGCAATGGATCGTTGTTGCCAGTCTGATGTCTCTACTCTTTACTATTTTATCGAGACTGGACATTGCTCTCCTCCCAAGAAGTAAGCGTCTTCTGATTTCCTGGCCCCAGTCTGCATCTGCAGTAATCTTTGCACCTAGAAATACAAAGTCTGTCACGGCCTCTACGTTTTCTCCCTCTATTTCCCAATCATACAATATATATAACATAAAAAGGGCCATGGTGACACAAAGGGTTAAACTGTTGAGCCACTGAACTTGCTGACCTGAAGGTTGGCAGTTCAAATCCACAGGACAGGACACAACCAGGAGGTGTCTACAGACAACGTAGGCTCCTTGGTTTGGAAATGGAGATGAATACACACATATACACCCAGAGCCATAGTTTGGTACTACAATTGAGTCTTGTGTAGTTTCCTCTATAGCCGCTCCATATGATTCATTACAAACATGATTTTCAAGATATTTTCTTTTCATAATGAGAAACTTATCCATTTTAATGTTAACTGATGCAACTCAATCATCAAATTATGCCAATTATAAAAGTTATAGCAGTATGTACATACACTTAGAATCTTAGAGTTGGAAGAGACCTCGTGGGCCATCCAGTCCAACCCCATTCTGCCAAGAAGCAGGAAAATTGCATTCAAAGCACCCCGACAGATGGCCATCCAGCCTCTGTTTAAAAGCTTCCAAAGAAGGAGCCTCCACCACACTCTGAGGCAGAGAGTTCCACTGCTGAACAGCTCTCACAGTCAGGAAGTTCTTCCTCATGTTCAGATGGAATCTCCTTTCTTGTAGTTTGAAGCCATTATTCCATTGAGTCCTAGTCTCCAGGGAAGCAGAAAACAAGCTTGCTCCCTCCTCCATATGACTTCCTCTCACATACTTATACATGGCTTTCTTGTCTCATCTCAGCCTTCTCTTCTTCAGGCTAAACATGCTCAGCCTTTAAGCCGTTCCTCATAGGGCTTGTTCTCCATACCCTTGATCATTTTAGTTTCCCTCCTCTGGACACATTCCAGTTTGACAACATCTCTCTTCAATTGTGGTGCCCAGAATTGGACCCAGTACTCCAGATGTGGTCTAACCAAGGCAGAATAAAGGGGTAGCATTACTTCCCTAGATCTAGACACTATACTATTGATGCAGGATAAAATCCCATTGGCTTTTTTGCCGCCACATCACATTGTTGGCTCATGTTCATCTTCCTGTCCATGAAGACTCCAAGATCTTTTTCACACGTACTGCTCTCGAGCCAGGAGTCCCCCATTCTGTCTCTTTGCATTTCTTTTTTTCTACCTAAGTGGAGTATCTTGCATTTGTCACTGTTGAACTTCATTTTGTTAGTTTTGGCCCATCTCTCTAATCTGTTAAGATCATTTTGAATTCTGCTCCTGTCTTCTGGAGTATTGGCTATCTCTCCCAATTTGGTGTCATCTGCAAACTTGATGATCATGCCTTCTAACTCTTCATCTAAGTCATTACTAAAAATGTTGAACAGAACCAGGACTCCACTTCTGTAGTGATTCAGTTTCGCTGGAGGTTTTTAAATGGAGGCTGGATGCCCCCCCCCCAGGTGGCCATCCAGCCTCCATTTAATTGTGCATTCCTGCCTGGTTGCAAGCAGAAAGACTAGATCAACCATGGAAAAACTTGGGCCCTCCAGAAGTTTTTGGACTTCAATTCCCAATTCTGGACAAAAAGGAAAAATGAAAAAAAGAAGGAATGTGCTCATCTTGCACCAAGACTTTGGATTACTATTCTGTCATGGTATCCCTTTTGAATTGCAGCCATTTGAAGCAGTGGTTCTTCCTAATGCTGAGACCCCTTAATACAGTTCCTCATGCTGTGGTGACCTCCAACCCATAACATTATTTTCATTGCTACTTCATAACTGTAATTTTCCTACTGTTATGAATGATATGCAGGATGTATTTTCATTCATTGGACACAAGTACCCAATACGCCCAAATGTGAATACTGTTGGGTTGGGGGGGGGTATTGATTTTGTCATTTGGGAGTTGTAGTTGCTGGGATTTATAGTTTGCCTACAATCAAAGAGCATTCTGAACTCAACCAATGATGGAATTGAACCAAACTTGGCTCACTGAACTCCCATGGCCAACAGAAAATACTGGGTTTGGTTGGCATTGACCTTGAGTTTGGGAGTTGTAGTTCACCTACATCCAGAGAGCACTGTGGACTCAAACAATGATGGATCTGGACCAAACTTGGCATGAATCCTCAGTATGTCCAAATGTGAACACTGGTAGAGTTTTGGAAACCTTTACCTTTTCTATCTTCTTCTTCTTCTTCTTCTTCTTATTATTATATTATTATTATTATTATTATTATTATTATTATTATTATTATATTGGCACAATTTCAAACTTGCAAATCTGGCACTTGTATGAAGTATTTCTTTTGGTTCCAATTTTACAATTCCTGTTACTACCATATAGCCCAAAAAAACCTACAACAACCCTGTTACTACTCTTAAATCTGGGTTTTACTGAGTATTTTATTTAAATTATTAGGGGTTTTTATATGCTGTTTTACTTATATTTGTTTTATGTTCATTGATATTGTTACTGTTTTAGTATTTTACAGTATCCTGTATACTTTCCTGCACTAGTTAGTACATGCTTTGTAAGCCGCCCGAGTCCCTTTTGGGAGATGGTGGCAGTATGTTGTTGTTGTTGTTGCTGTTGTATGCAAATTTGCCAGAAAACTATGGCAAGAGCAGAGTTTAATGAATATTAGAATAATCTGCTGCTGCCCTCTAGTGGCCAACTGTAAAACTACTTGGTTTAAGAAAATCTGGACTGCAATTTAATCCAATTTCAGAATCCAGATTAACTGCTTTGAACTGGGCCCACACTGCAAAATAATCCAGTTCAATGCAGTTACTCTGCATCCAGAAACTGGATTATATGGCAGCGTTGTTGGGATCTCTGACTAAACATTGGGAAGAACTTCCTAATGGGGCACATAGTTTGAAAATGGAATAATCCGCACAAGAAAGTAGTAAATTCGTTGAGAGTTTTTAGTAGGGGTTGAATGAGGCATGTTTTAACTGTGGGTTTGTGTGTTGGCAAGTTGTTCAAGTAAATGACACATTGGGTTTGTTCTAACACTACAACTCTATGATGCTAAAATCCTAAGAAATTTCCTATCTATTGAGCATTATTCAAAATTCCACATTTTTTGAAACAAAAAAAATCCACCTTTGCTTTCTGATGGTTCAATGTACACAAACTCTATTCCCTGTACAAAATGTATTTAAAATATTTTATTTATTTATTTATTTATTTATTTATTTATTTATTTATTTATGTCTCTATTTATTTGCGGCATTTATATGCCGCCTTTCTCACCCCGAAGGGGACTCAGAGAGGCTTACAATATCGATGCTTTTGAGCTGTGGTGTTGGAGGAAAGTTCTGAGAGTGCCTTGGACTGCGAGAAGATCCAACCAGTCTATCCTCCAGGAAATAAAGCCCGACTGCTCATTGGAGGGAAGGATACTAGAGACAAAGTTGAAGTACTTTGGCCACATCATGAGGAGACAGCAAAGCCTAGAGAAGACAATTATGCTGGGGAAAGTGGAGGGTAAAAGGAAGAGGGGCCGACCAAGGGCAAGATGGATGGATGGCATCCTTGAAGTGACTGGACTGACCTTGAAGGAGCTGGGGTGGTGACGGCCGACAGGGAGCTCTGGCGTGGGCTGGTCCATGAGGTCACGAAGAGTTGGAGACGACTGAACGAATGAACAACAACAACAACATATTGTATGAATCTCTTATAAAGGGTTGGTTTAACCTCCAGTTTGCTAGTAAAACTGAATTACCATGCTGTGAAAGAATGCATGTCTAAAAAGTTGAAGGGGGCTTTTTCAGCCTAAAAAAAGGCAGACATTCAATGCCTTGATACAATGAGGTGGGGTGGTGGTATACACACACACACACACATATATATATATACATATACATATATATATATACACATACATACACACACACACATACATACACACATATATACAATATATTATATTATTACTATATTGAACTATACCATTATAGTGTAATATTATTAGTAATATTGCATGTAATATAAAATATGTAATTATAATATTGTATTATTAGTAGTAGCAGTATTATATTGTATTACATTATAATATTATCAATATTATATGAATATATAATATACAAAACAATATACAAAATATTTATTTATTTGGGGTTCTTATACCCCGCCCTTCTCACCCCGGAGGGGGACTCAGGGCGGCTTACAAAAGCAAAGGCACAATTCAATGCCTGCAACATAAAACAATCATACACAAAATACACAAAATTACATCAGAACTCAGTTAACAAAAAATTCATACATTATTAACATAAAATCAATAAAATCAATAAAAACCAATACAAACCCAATTTCTCCTTTTACCTGGTCAGCATTCGCCAACTCATTCGCTAACTCCCTCTCCTGAGGAATCTGTATAAGGACCAAGTCGCAGCAGTAAGAACTGATCATGGAACAACAGACTGTGTATTGTCGAAGGCTTTCATGACTGGAATCACTAGGTTCTTGTGGGTTTTTTCGGGCTATAGGGCCATGTTCTAGAGGCATTTCTCCTGACGTTTCGCCTGCATCTATGGCAAGCATCCTCAGAGGTAGTGAGGTCTGTTGGAAATAGGAAAAAGGGTTTATATATCTGTGGAATGACCAGGGTGAGACAAAGGACTCTTGTCTGCTGGAGCTAGGTGTGAATGTTTCAGCTGACCACCTTGATGAGCATATAATGGCCTGACAGTGCCTGGAGCAAACTTTTGTTGAGAGGTGATTAGATGTCTTTGTTTGTTTTCTCTCTGTTGTTGTGCTGTTGTAATTTTAGAGTTTTTAATACTGGTAGCCAGATTTTGTTCATTTTCATGAACAAACACCCCCGAGAGATGGTCATCCAGCCTCTGTTTAAAAGCCTCCAAAGAAGGAGCCTCCTCCACACTATGGGGCAGAGAGTTCCACTGCTGAACAGCTCTCACAGTCAGTTCTTCCTAATGTTCAGATGGAATCTCCTTTCTTTTAGTTTGAAGCCATGCAACGAACAAAGAAAGTACAGCACTATGTATAAGACAAAGGAAAGTCCAGAAACAAAGTGTAAAGGTAGGTTTACTGGTGAAAATGACTTTTTTGAACACAGCAACACATTCCCCGCGGACTGCAAGATCATGACAGCTGGAGCACACAAAAATATCTTTTCAAGTCTTGGCTATTTTATTTATTGTATCAGAAGTGAACCGAAGGTACAGTTGTGATGTATTTAAAAACACAAAGTTTAAAAAACTTGGCATCATGCTAAATGTCCTTTGTGCCGTCGCGCCTGGGGGCTATTATTCTCAATAAAGGAGGGATGGACGTGGCACCTTTCCCCCAAGGATTGCTTCTTGCCCTCCTATAGGAAACTGGAACTCCCAAAAACCCAAAACACTGTAAATAGCTCAAGATAAGTTTTATTTATCACCAAGTCATTTCTTCAAAGCAATGAGCTGGAAAACTTTAGAGGGGTGAAGGAAAACATACGTTACAGTCTCAATCAGTCCTGGGTCCAAGGGGTTTGAAGCTGAGAAGCCTCACCAAGTTTCCTCTTTCCTCAATGGCTGTGAATGCCGGAGCAAACCACAACCCCAGTTCAGATGGCCTATGTTTTGAAGACTCGGGATCTTCCTTTGGTGCTAAAAGAACCGGCTTGAAGGCGCTTGGACCTCCTCAATTATTGTCCAGGACGATCTGGACATAAAGTATGAGTCCCAAGGGTAAAAAACCTCAGAACTGATGCTAAGAGGTAACTTAAATCAGGGTCCTTTAGAGTCAGGTCTCCTACTCACGTCCATCTGGTACGAACTCTGAAGGCAGAATGAAAAGAAAAAGGAAGTTCTCCCCTCTTGCAGGAAGAGGTGGAGCCAAACAGTACTGATTGACAGCTACAAGCAACCAATCCATACAACTATACATAAGCAGGGTAAAAAGGGGCAGGATTAAGCATGATACAACAGTTTAAATCTTACAACTAACAGTTCTATACATAGGTGGCGCCACTCGCGCCATCACATCCTTTGACCAGTAGCGGGCCACTTGAAGTGCTTCTGGTGTTGTATAAGAAGGTCCTCCATTGTGCATGTGGCAGGGCTCAGGTTGCATTGCAGCAGGTGGTCAGTGGTTTGCTCTTCTCCACACTCGCATGTCGTGGATTCTACTTTGTGGCCCCATTTCTTAAGGTTGGCTCTGCATCTCGTGGTGCCAGACGCACTCTGTTCAGCACTTTCCAAGTCGCCCAGTCTTTTATGTGCCCGGGAGGGAGTCTCTCATTCAGTATCAGCCATGGATTGAGGTTCCGGGTTTTGCCACTTTTGGACTCGCTTGCTGAGGTGTTCCTGCGAGTATGTCTGTAAATCTTAGTCTTGGCTCTATACAGAGCATGGGCCAATTTCGCCCCTCCAGTGTTTTGAACTTCAACTCCCACAATTCCTAACAGCCAGTAGGCTGTTAGGAATTGTGGGAGTTGAAGTCCAAAACACCTAGAGGGTCAAAGTTTGCCCATGTTTGCTCTATAGTGTATCAAAACTACAGTGCTGATCCCCATACTAGTTAGAATCTGAAGCAAAGCAAAACAGATGGGTGTTCTGGCATAACAAATGCATGGTACTCTACAAAGCAACAAAGAAAACTGAAAGTAGGCAGGACTTCATAAGCTTCTGCATAATGCTATATAAGCAACAACTGCTGCCACCAAATCTGTTGGTCATTTAACTGTGATTTCATACCTGAAGTCTACCGAAACAACATATATGAAGAAGAGCTTTGAAGTGGGCCATATAAAGGAATCTCATAGTCTTTTGTAAACAGTTTCAGCACAGCCTACCTTCTGTGTACCAAGCAGAAAAACAAAAATAACAACAGTTTTTGATCCCACGTACCAATCTGTTCTTGTTAAGTAAAGCAATTATCCTGTTAGTATTGGATTCAGAGAGTTCTAGTCTCTCTCCTCTCTTTATATATCAAATTATATGTTTGTGTTTGTCTATCTGTACCACGAAGGCTGTTGCTAGGTGAAGTGGCCCTCTGTGAAATAAAGGAAGGTAAAAAGAAAGGAAAGAAAGGAAAGGAGAAGGAAGGGAGAGATGGAGTGTGAAGAAAGAAAAAGGAGGGAGGGAAAGGAAAGGGTATGAGGGGAGGAAAGAAAGAGAAAGAAGGGAAAGAAAGAGAAAGTATGGGGGCAGAGGCCTCTCCAACACTTGCACAACATTAGATGTATACACAAAACTAAAAGGACTCTAAACAGTATGCTTTTGAGCATATCAATTTATTTGCTTCCTCTTTGTGAAGCATTTGAAGCCGACAAGAGTCAAAGTTTTGGATTTGAAAAAAGAAAGAGAGCTGTAGATTGAGTAGAAACCGGACAGCCAGTCAAAAGGAAGTACTAATTAGTATGTTCCAACATTTAGTTCCGTTGTATAACCAAAATTCACTAATATTACCCAAGCATCCCTACATGAGCCATCTCCTACTGTTCTTCCCCAGCAACTGGTATTTGGAGGCAAACGGTCTCAAATGTTGGAGGAAGCATTTAGTGACAATGACTAATTTCATTTCATAAAATTGATCACAGAAAGAGCTAAAACTGCAAGTCAGGGATACTTCCAAAGCTGGAGCAAAATACAGGGATAGATTATTAATTCCATGACAGTATTTGAACCAAAAATGCAATACTGTTAGAAACCCTAAATTGGGTCTTCTTAGGTCCATGCAGTCATGGGAACACGTAAGGAAGGAGACAGTCCCAAAAGAGATCAAAAAACAAGGTTTATTTTAATTTCTTCATGAAGAAGACGGACAGCCGGGTAGCATGTGCAGATGCTACCCTTCAAGTGACTGCCGTGCTCTTCCCTTGAAATCTGCATATCTTTATAGCCCAATGCAAACAAAAAGGGAAAGTACCACTGCCTGACATCAACCATTTTAACCTTTAACAAAAGAGAACATTTTTTTTTCATGGAAAGTACTCTCTTTCCAGCCCCTCTCCCTTGACCTTTTGATGGAAAGTACCTTCTTGTACATGCATACTCTGCACTTTACTACAACCTTCTTGTACTTAAAAACATTTTCTTCCGTATTGCTATTTTTCTACAGAGAAAGGGCATGTTTCTCTTTTGCTGTTAATTTCATTCAAAGCCCCTTGCTTAATTTCACTCAAAGACCCTTGAAGCCTCATTCAATACAACTCCCGTAACCACTGGGGATATGTTCCCATACTTTGCATAGCGTTGCAGTTTAGACAGAGGCTGAATATGAGGGGATTGTTCCATCAGAGGTTGAGAGGACTGATGGGCTTTCCAGTAAGGAAAATGAAGGGATTTTGGGTCATTCTTTTCCCCTGGTCATTCCTTGGCAATGGAAGATAAGGAACTGGAAGGGAAAGATCTTTCCTCAGGGGAAACACCTAAGATCAGTAGGAGTATGAGACTTGAGCTCCAGGAGGAAGGAGTCAGATTACGGAGGTCACAGAGACTTCATGAGAAATCCTTGAAACTGGCCAGATGTCAGAAGCATGAACTTCATAGCCTGTGGACCTTAACATTAAAGTGTTGCTTACTGAAAGGGTTAGAGCAGGCAACGCTGCATTACCGTGTACATCTTGAGTCTTGTTCCTGTACAAGGGCAGTCACCCCCCACCGCCCCCCCCCAAAAAAAAACCCTGCCAGTATTTACAGTAGGTCATGTTGGACCTGTTTGCCAAGTTTGGTTCAGATCTGTCATTGGCTGGATTCAGTGCTCTCTGGATGCAGGTGAACTACAACTTCCCAAAATCAATGTATATCCCCCCCACCCCAAAACCTGGTCATGGGGATTCTGTGTGCCAAATTTGGTCCAGGCCCATTGTCAGCGTGGGTCAGAATGCTGTGTCTTGATGCAGGGCGAACTACAACTTCCATCCTGTTGGGTCAGTCCCCAGCCCACTCCGGTCTATTCGGTTGCTGATCAATTCCTCTGTTTGCTGTGTGCCATGGGAAAGGGTTAAGGGAGAGGCAGTGGGTGGGGTCATGCACATTCCACACCAATGGAGAGAGAAGGGAACCCTGGGATTTGGTGTCCTCTGTAACCTGCAATGTCAGTGGACAAGTTCTTTTGGTATCTCCTGCGTGGTGGAAGTTATAGCCTATATGTAGAGGCTACAGAGGTGTCTGTGTAAGCAGACACCTCCACCACATACACACATACACATTTTTCACTTTTATTATCTGTGTATAGATAGCAGTGTAGATGGCCCCTTAGTGTATATGGCATAAGGATTAAGTCATTTGCACACCAGGCCACTACAGACATAGAATCATGAACAAGCCTTAATGAAAGCTCACAATACAAATCCGTCAATTCAGCTTCTGCTCTGCCATTCGGAAGGCATGCATCAAACTACTAGACATTTCAACAGAAGACAATTTCAAAGAACAAACTTTCCTCCCCTTTAACAAAAAGCTTGATTACTACACAATCTGAAAACTGCAATTAGAAAAGAGAAAGAGATAACTGGAGAGGGAACAACCAGACATGGCTGCTCACTGTCTCAAACATCGCCACACGTTATCATGCATAGAAGGCAAAGCCACGCTCAGAAATATTAATTTGTCGTAAATATGCACATAAATACATCAATATACAAGCAAGATTAACAAATTTATTCGTCCCTGGAAGGAATGTAACTTGCAGTGCTCCTCTAGATCTATTATAGCATAATATTTAGGGTAAAATACAGTTATGATGGAAGCCTGGTCTACAAGTTGCTGATTCCCACTTCATTTAACTACAATAATACAGATATGACAGCCAGAATGGTCATGTCTGCATTACCATAGTTAAATGAAGAAACAATGAACATCAGCTCTGAAGATGTTCTGGTTCAACTTACCTGTCCAAATGGATCTCCCTTTATGAGTCAACTAGAGCTTTAAGAGTTGCTGGGGAAGCCCTGCTCTCGATCCCTCCCCCTTCGCAAGTGCGGTTGGTGGGATGAGAGGGCCTTCTCAGTGGTGGCCCCTCGGCTGTGAACTCTCTCCCCAGTGACATTAGATTGGCCCCATCCCTCCTGGTCTTCAGGAAAAAGCTAAAGATGTGGCTTTGTGCACAAGCGTTCAGCAAATAGGGTTTTAATTTAACCTGGCGGTCCAAATAATGTCCATGGGAAAACTTGAAAATTGGAAATTATGATTAGGCACTTATGTTATGTTTCAGTCTGTTTTGTATGTTCTAATTGTTTATATGCTTGAATTGTTTTACAATTAAATGTGGTATGTTTATGTTGTTTGTATAGTGCGGCATTGAATTTTTGCCGTAGTTTGTAAAGGTACTCTGAGTCCTCTTCGGGGTGAGAAGGGTGGGTGTATAAATAAAGAAAATAAATAAATAAATAAATAACAGCATTTAATTGTCCACTCATCCATGGAAACCTACTGGGTGACGTTAGGCTGGTAACCTCTCAGCCTCAGAGGAAATATTATTATTATTATTATTATTATTATTATTATTATTATTATTATTATTATTATTGGAGCCCCCAGTGGCGCAGTGGGTTAAACCGCTGAGCTGCTGAGCTTGTTGACCGAAAGGTAACAGGTTCGAATCCAGGGAGCAGCATGAGCTTCCTCTATCAGCCCCAGCTTAGCTTCTGTCAACCTAACAGTTTGAAAACATGCAAATGTGAGTAGATCAATAGGTACCGCTCCGGCAGGAAGGTAATGGTACTCCATGCAGTCATGCCGGCCAAATGACCTTGGAGGTGTCTATGGACAACACCAGCTCTTTGGCTTAGAAATGGAAAGGAGCACCAACCCCCAGAGTTGGACCATGACTGGACTTAATGTCAGGGGGAAACCTTTACCTTTTACCTTTACATTATTATTATTATTATTATTATTATTATTATTATTATTATTATTATTATGTTTATTTACAGTATCTATATTTCACCCTTCTGACCCCAAAGGGGACTCATGGCGGATCACAATGCACACATACATGGCAAATATCCAATGCCGATTTTTACACATCGAAGACAGATAGATAGATAGATAGATAGATAGATAGATAGATAGATAGAGGTATTTTTGGCATTTCCAACTTCGGCACCTAGAGGTTGTGCTCGATTCCACTCATTGTGACACTTAATGGTAGTATTTCCTCCTTGTTCTTTGATCACCAGCATTTTTGTGGTGTTGTAAATTACTGCCCCTCTTTAAGCGGTACCTAATTTCCTCTACTCACAGCTCAACTGTTTTCGAATTGCTTAGGTGGACAGTCAGCTAGGCTTAACAGTTGGGTGCTCAGTCCAACTTGGGCTTCAAACTTGCCACCTTCTGGTCGGCAGTGATCTATTGCTGCTGGTAATTAACCAGCTGTGCTATAAACAAGGGCAAATCTTTGAACAAATCTTGTTAGGAAAAGTCTATGATGATGTCACGTTTGGGTCACCATAAGTCAGAAACAACTTGAAGGAATACACCAACAGTGCTGGTATCAGGATTCGACATGAGTAGCATAAGAAAGCTCATGCATAAGAAAACAGAACTAAGTTGGCTGCTCACATGCCTCTTCCTTTGGGCACATGTAGAAAAGCAGACAGTAGAGCAGGCCTGGGAAAACTTTGGCCCTCCAGGTGTTTTGAACTTCAACTCCCACAATTCCTAACAGCCTACCAGCTATTAGGAATTGTGGGAGTTGACGTCCAAAACACTTGGGGGCTGAAGCTTGTCCATGCCTGTGTTAAACCCTTCTGCATGCCAAGCACCTGCTCAACTACTGAGCGATAACGTCTCCATTACATGTTCCAAGAGACAACTAAAATCCATTGTTCCCAAATCAGATCTCCAGAGAAATAGACAACACCTCAAAATGCTGTCACCGTTGTGAATCCAAATCTCTCAAATTAACTCTTGTATCCCTGACAAAGCGGAGTCCAATTACAAACACACACAAGGGTGCAATATCATGTTCATATTTTAGAAAATGTAGTATACATTATGAGTAATTGCAAGAAATGAAACTTGAGACCTTTTGCAAACAAAGCACATTCTCTATTATCGAGCAGAGATTAGAAGAATTGTTTTCAAGATTAGAATTCTCAGAATCTCTCTTCCAACAGATGTGTGAGCTGAAGAGTAAAGTCAAAGGGTGAGCCTAAGGCCAAAGCAAGGTAGATCATACAACCAGGGAAGATTTTAAAATCTGTAGGAACACTAAAATCATAGGAATCTCAAGGAAATAAAAATCAAGCACTTTAAAGGYCATTCCAACTCTGCCATCCACTGATTTGTTGTTGTTGTTGTTGTTGTCCTCATTGAGGAGGAGGAGGAGGAGGAGGAGGAGGAGGAGGAGGAGGAGGAGGAGGAGGAGAAGGAGGAGGAGGAGGAGGAGGAGGAAATAATGTAAGGGAATGGTTCTACACTAAAACATTTTTTTGGTGCATGATTTTTGCAGTATTTCTTAATGACTTCTGTTTAATGATTCATTGCTAGAAAACTTGATAAACAACTAAAATATATTGTATGTTTGCTGAAGTGTTAGATTGCACAATCGTAATACTGACAACTAAACAACTGAAGTAGTATTGTGTCATTACACATTCAAATCCGGGGAGAGCGTAGATGAGCTCCCTCTGGCAGCTCTGGCTTCCCATGTGGGGACATGAGAGAAGCCTCCCATAAGGATGATAAAACATCAAAACATCCAAGCGTCCCCTGGGAAATGTCCTTGCAGATGGTCAATTCTCTCACACTAGAAGTGACTTGCAGTTTCTCAAGTCGCTGCTGACACGAAAAAAAAATACATAAACTAGTGTGTTCAGTTTACTAACATTTCCATTTTAAACCTTAAAGGGACGTGTTTGCCTTATCATTTCTAGTCCAAAACAGAGCAACTTTTCTGAGCTCTGCTACTGAGGTACAGTTCTTATCCTAAGATTACAATTCTGCTTGGTCTTGCTTGCAAGGCGATAACCCTAAGCATGTGTACTTGGACATCTGCCCTGTTAGAAATCAATGAAAATAACTTAGGCTTCTTCTACACTGCCAAATAATATCCAGATGATCTGCTTTGAACTAAATTATATGGAAATGTAGACTCATATAATCCAGGTCAAAGCAGATAATGTGGATTATCTGCTTTGATAATCTGCATTATATAGCAGTGTAGATCCAGTCTTAGATGGGATATGAAGGAAGCATTTGGACGCCTTATTATTGTTTGCCTTTAAGTCACCTCTTTTTTTTCCCGTTGTGTCAGGAGCAACTTGAGAAACTGCAAGTAGCTTCTGGTGTGAGAGAATTGGCTATCTGCAAGGGCGTTGCCCAGGGGACGCCCGGATGTTTTGATGTTTTTACCATCCTTGTGGGAGGCTTTTCTCGTGTCCCCACATGAGGAGCTGGAGCTGTTAGAGGGAGCTCATCCGCACTCTCCCCGGATTCAAACCTGCAACCTGTCGGTCTTCAGTCCTGCCGGCACAGGGGTTTAACCCACTGTGCCACCGGGGGCTCCTCTGTCACCTCTGATTTATGGTAACCTTAAGGTGAACCTAATACAGAGTTTTATGGGGCTGAGAGTATGTTACTCACCCAAGGTCACTCAATGGGTTTCCATGGCCAAGTGAGGAATCCAAGTAGTACACTGTGCTGGCAATCTATTAGACTGCAATGCAAAAAAACAAATCTTTAACATAACTTAGTTTTTTTGCCTACACTTAGCTCCCAGCTTCATTTTCAAGAAAAAGGGGGAGAAGCTGTAGGACTGTTCAGTAATTCAAATTGGTGCCTAATTTCCCCACGGATCTGATAAAAGCTCTGCACAAACCAAGTGTCATTTGGAGATTTGCCATATGTGGATTCATCCTTCCTTAGGGATCTGCCTGAAGAAGAGTCAACAAGATATAGTTTCGAAATACTGCAGAGCAAAGAAGAATGAATAGAAACCCTGCATGGCCAAAAACACTTGGCATTTCTCTTCCTTCATCTGTGCCAGAATGTATTTACAGTATATCCTTTTTAACTCTTACACACATGTACAAAATCCCCTGGAGAATTTCAGGACTACTTTTTGACTTTGCAGTGCAACTATAACTAGAAGACGCAAAAGCACTGTAAGTGTTGCAGTACAGTTAATTGCTCACTATACTGTATTGATTATAGCAAGACTCTTTAACTGCAGGGGACATGCTTCCAGCAAGGGCACAATTACATAAAACTGTGGATACAACCTAACACCATGAAATTACCTTATTTCCAATTCCAGAATACCATGGAGTTGTGTTGGGCCCTATCTACACTGCCAAGATAATGCTGATTGAACTAGATTATATAGCAATGACAACCCAAATAATCCACTTTAATGCACTTCAATCTACATTGTATGAGTCTACACTGATCATAAAACATACTTCAAAACTGCATTAGATGCTAGTGTAGACAGGGCCTTGGAGGGCCAAGAGGTACTTAGAGATTACTAGCTCCTTAAACATAACTCTATGGGAACTTCAGGAAGAAGCATAACATGCCTGGAGAATCTAGCAAAATTGTAAATTTCCCTTTCACATAACTTGGGGTAAGGAATCGTAGAATCCTAGAATTGAAAGAGACCTCATGAGCCATCCAGTCCAACCCCATTCTGCCAAGAAGCAGGAAAATCACATTCAAAGCACTCGTGACAGATAGCCATCCAGCTTCTGTTTAAAAGCCTCCAAAGAAGAAGCCTCTACCACATGCTGGGGCAGAGAGTTCCACTGCTGAACAGCTCTCACAATCAGGAAGTTCTTCCTCATGTTCAGGTGAAAATGCCTTTCCTGTAGTTTGAAGCTATTGTTAAGTGTCCTAGTCTCCGGGGCAGCAGAAAACAAGCAAGAATAGATTAATTTCCCATCAAAAAGTCCGAGAAAACATGCTGCTCTACTTGATTACATAGGTTTTGACAGTGAGACTATCTTTGTGAAGGAGAACACAATAATCATGTCATTGACAAATTACTGGATCAGCTGCTATATGTTCTACCCAACTAGAAGGCAATTGCCCACTCTGCTAAGTTAATATCTGTGTTCCTCTGCATCCAGATAGGTTCTTGTCCTGCAGTATCACATAGATAGTAAGAAACTGCTGGCCTTGAAATCCAGATACAGAAACAACTTCCAAAGTTCAGGGTACGTGAAAGAGGAAATTAATATAGAGGATGAGTAACTCTTGGAGTGGTGAAGAAAGATCAGACAGAACCAGGAGTTTTTCTCTTCCCTCTGCTTAGTCAAGGAGAAGGAGTTAATTCACACTTGTGGCCCTCTAGATGTTTCAGACTCCAATTCCCAGCAGACTTAGCAACTTGTCCAAAGGCCAGGGATTCTCAAGTCCAAAACACCTGGAGGGCCACAAGTTCGACACCAGTGAGTTAATGCATTCCTTTGGGGTCTACTTCTCCACTCTTTGGGGTTGGGGTCCATAGTTTAGGAAGCAATGAGCTAAGGTGTAGTACTCAAACTAACCCAGATTTTGGGTTGATTTTTTACTACAATTTCTAGACTCATATACTTATAGGATGATCAAGACTTCTATTTGTTGCATTTTATTTTGCCTTCTTTCACCTGCAAACACACAAACTCTAAAAGAGTGCCCAAAAGGTAAATGTGAAAAGTGGAACATGAAAGCATAAAAATGTACTCGTTTGACCCTTTTCCAGCTATGCATGCAGACTACTCAGTCTTTCTCCTTTCCTTTACAGGTATGTAAACTAAGGATAGAAAAGTCAAAGGACTAAGATGGCCATGTCCTGGAGGCCCTGCAAATTGGGCTCATGATGTGTGAGATATTAAGTTATATTACAAGTATATATACTCCACCAACTATGGAATGTAAGTGCACATAGTGCGATACAAAGATGGAAACAAGGTTAAGAACATGAGTTGCGATCTTAATAAGCAGAAGGTGCCTCATCTGTGCAATGTTCTGACCCTCCACCAACGTGACCTCATTGAACAACAGAAGATGTCTCCAGTGTGTTACACATTAATTCATCCAACAGAACAATTATTGTAACTAAGCAACCGCTGCATGAGCCAAAATAGAACACAAAAACAATGTTGATATTTTCCACATTTTGCACCACCATTATGTTGCAAGAAAACAAATCCTTTGTTGAAGAAAAAACCCTGTATGTATAGATAAAAAGTTTTGGAAAATGTTTAAGTATGGAACTACATGAAAAAAAAATGTAAATGCTGAACAGAGTTTCATTTATTTGATAATAATAATAATTTAAAAACATTCAGATCAGATCTTGGACCATATCTAGTGTTAAACCATGGATTATTTTAGGAAAATGCCTTTACTCTAAGACAAATTAGTTAGAATAACTTAAACTATGGGTTGGAGTAGGGTTTGCATTATTGTTGTTGTTATTATTATTAGTATTATTATCATTATCACATACTGTATATACTCTGGGTTGTTGTAGGTTTTTTCGGGCTATATGGCCATGGTCTAGAGGCATTCTCTGACTTTTCGCCGGCATCTATGGCAAGCATCCTCAGAGGTAATGAGGTCTGTTGGAACTAGGCAAAAGGGTTTGTATATCTGTTGTTGCAACAGCACAACAGCAGAGAGGAAGCAGGCAGGGACATCTAATTACCTCTCAACAGGGGTTTGCCCCAGGCACAGTCAGGCCATTGTATGCTAATCAAGGTGGTCAGTTGAAACATTCACACCTAGCTCCAGCAGAGAAGAGTCCTTTGTCTCACCCTGGTCATTCCACAGATATATAAACCCCTTTTTCCTAGTTCCAACAGACCTCACTACCTCTGAGGATGCTTGCCATAGATGCAGGCGAAACGTCAGGAGAAATGCCTCTAGACCATGGCCATATAGCCCGAAAAAACCTACAACAACCCAGTGATTCTGGCCATGAAAGCCTTCGACAATACATTGTATATACTCTACTATAAGCCTAGTTTTTCAGGCCTTTTTTAGGCTGAAAAAGCCCCACTCAGTTCATACTCAGGTGAGAGTCCTGGAAGGAAGGTGTGGGACGGAAGGAAGGGCTTCTTTCAGTCTCACACCTTCCTGCCAGGGCACTCACCTCTTCGCACTGAAACCCAGCTCTCCTTCCTTTCCTCTTCTCTCACACAGTGCATGCCTTTCTCTCCTCCTTTCTCAAGCAGCGTCCACCTTCTTCTCTTCCTCTCTTGGCACACCTTGCTCTCCTCCTCTCTCGATGCAACACACACCTTCCTCTCCTCCTCTCTCAGCACCAATCTTTCCCACTTTTTCTTATTCATATACTGTACACACATCATTTTCCCGAAAATATATAGTTAATATAGACTATGGTGATTATTGGAAGGATACATAAGCACATTTACATTGAAGAAGGTTACAATAACCATTTAATCAGAGTTGGACAGTCTTATCTTAAATTACAGTTTTATTTAAATATTCAAAAACATTTAACCTCCTGATGCCTCAATTAATGTAATTTTATTGGTATCTATTTTATTTTAAAATTTACCAGAAGCTGCCCCATTTCCCACCCTCGGCTTATACTTGAGGCAATACATCTTCCAGAGAGTCCAGTGGCACAGTGGGTTAAACCCCTGTGCCAGCAGGACTGAAGACCAACAGGGAGAGGTGGATGAGCTCCCCCTATCAGCTCCAGCTCCTCATGCAGGGACATAAGAGAAGCCTCCCACAAGGATGATAAAACATCAAATCATCTGGGTGTCCCCTGGGCAACATCCTTGCAGATGGCCAATTATCTCACAACAGAAGTGACTTGCAGTTTCTCAAGTCGCTCCTGACACGACCAAAAAAAAAACCAAACATCTTCCCAGTTTTTATGTGGTAAAATTAGGTGCCTCATCTTATATTCAGATCAGCTTATACTCGAAAATATACAGTATTTATTTATATATTATAAGAGACTGAAAGTAGTGAATAGTGATAAAAATAACACAGTAGGATGCAAACCTAAACACAACCAACATTAAAATAGACTTAAACTTAGAACTATCAAGAACAAATAATTAAAATCATTAAAACAGTTTAAAATATATAACAACAACACCAGAAAACACCTCTTGACTTTGTTTTTAAATTTTTCTTCAAAAACCCACAGATTTTGAAGAAGGTATCCAAGGTACTGAATCCTAATACTGATTGAACTAAGTTCAGCACTTTGGACAGCTCCCATAGAGTCTGAAATAAAAACTAGAATGGAGTCATTGTAGCATTGATATGAAAACCACCAAAGACTGGACATCTGGGACTCAGCTTGCATGAACGGTGCATTTCAGGTTCCTTCCATTCAGGTCATATAACCCAGAATATTAAGGTACAATATCTGCTTATCTGGGTTCAAAGCAGATAATGTGGAATTTTACACGGCTGTGTGGTCGTGGCCCTGAGTCCTTCTCCGGAGGTGAGAAGAACAAGGAATAAATGCTCAAAATAAATAGAGACCAAACTATTGTCAAAGGCTTTCATGGCTGGAATCACTGGGTTGTTGTAGGTTTTTTTGGGCTATATGGCCATGTTCTAGAGGCATTCTCTCCTGACTCTAAAATTATAACAGCAAAACAACACCCAAACACAGGGAAACTCCAGAGAGGAAACAATCAGGGACAGCTAATCACCTCTCAACAAAAGATTCCCCAGGCACTAACAAGCCACACCAAAAACTGCCAGGCCATCAAATGCTAATCAAGGTGGCCAGTTGAAACATTCACACCTAGCTCCAACAGACAAGAGTTCTTTCTCCCATCCTGGACATTTCACAGATATATAAACCCAATTTTCCTAGTTCCAACAGACCTCACAACCTCTGAGGATGCTTGCCATAGATGCAGACGGAACGTCAGGAGAGAATGCCTCTAGAACATGGCCATATAGCCCCAAAAAAACCCTACAACAACCCAGAGACCAAACTCTCCATCCCTTTTTCCTCTGCCAATGCAACAAGTCCCTTTCATTGGCCATCTTCTAGTTGATAAGCTTTTCCTGTAGTTCACAATGATGCTTAACACACATACACACCTCTTTGCTTTGTTCTTTGCCAACTTTACCAAAAACGTTGATTACACACTTCGACTGAAAGTCCCCCATAACCACTATCCCATTTGTTTCCTACTAAAGTTTAGCTAAATGCTTATTTATGGGAAACACAATCATCACCTTTATAGCTAGGGAAAATATCTTTTTAGTAGAATCCGTTCTACTACCTACTCAGTAGTTTGGTCTTTAAAACTGATTGAAAAACTAGATTTTTCAAGTTGCTGTTGAGATATTTTCAGAAAATGTGAGCTTTTAAAAACTGATGCCAGGAAATACTTTTAATTTGCGTGCTTATCTTTTTTGCTACATACAACTATTAGTCAACAAGCAAATTATCCCACCCTTGACTCACAGTACAAATTTAAATAGAATGCAACTAGAACACACGGTATACCATTAAAGAGGAACTAAAAACAAATAAGCCTAGCAACACATTGAAACAAACATTTTTCAAGCAGTGACAAATAAACACTTTCACAGAAGACATAGAATCATAGAATCATAGAATCAAAGAGTTGGAAGAGACCTCATGGGCCATCCAGTCCAACCCCCTGCCAAGAAGCAGGAATATTGCATTCAAATCACCCCTGACAAATGGCCATCCAGCCTCTGCTTAAAAGCTTCCAAAGAAGGAGCCTCCACCACACTCCGAGGCAGAGAGTTCCACTGCTGAACGGCTCTCACAGTCAGGAAGTTCTTCCTAATGTTCAGATGGAATCTCCTCTCTTGTAGTTTGAAGCCATTGTTCCGCGTCCTAGTCTCCAAGGAAGCAGAAAACAAGCTTGCTCCCTCCTCCCTGTGGCTTCCTCTCACATATTTATACATGGCTATCATATCTCCTCTCAGCCTTCTCTTCTTCAGGCTAAACATGCCCAGCTCCCTAAGCCGCTCCTCATAGGGCTTGTTCTCCAGACCCTTGATCATTTTAGTCGCCCTCCTCTGGACACATTCCAGCTTGTCAATATCTCTCTTGAATTGTGGTGCCCAGAATTGGACACAATATTCCAGATGTGGGCTAACCAAAGCAGAATAGAGGGGTAGCATTACTTCATACATGACTGTATGGGAGTGATAATGAAAAAGGGATCATAAGAAGGAGCACTTTTTAACATTTAACAAAGAGAGCTAACATGCCTTAGAGCAGCGGTTCTCAAAGTGTGCTCCGTGGACCCCTTGGGGCTCCACTAAGCCTGCTGAGGAGCTCCGCAATTTCCTCCTTCTGCTCCCCCTGCTTTAGTCCAGCTTGACCATTGCCTGGCTACTTGTCTTCCTCTGTGTAAAGGAATGTTGCTCCACTGCCCCCTTCCAGACCTTGCATTGCCTTCTCTCCATCTCTATCTTTCTCTACTATTTCCCTCATGGTAGTATCCCTTCTCTTCCTCCCTCCTCCTCCTCCTCCTCCTCCTCCTCCTCCTCCTCCTCCTCTTCCAAGCTTTCCCTCCTCTTTCCTGCTCCTTCTCCTCCCTCCACCACTTTTGCTGCCAAACCCCTTTTCCCCTCGGCCCCTTGCTACCAAAAGCCTCACCGCCTCCTCTCCCTTGCCACCAAAAGCCTTTTCCCCTCACCTTCCTCACTATACAGATCCTTTCCCCGTCTTCTTCCTTGCTTCCAAAACCCTATTTCCCTCTCATCACTCAGGGAGTGTTTTGATTGTGTGTTTCATGCATGGCAGAAGGAAGTTGAACTGGATGCCCCCTGTGGTTGCTGCTATTATTATTATTATTATTATTATTATTATTATTATTATTATTATTATTTGAAACACAACAAGATTAGTACACTGCAAACAAGATCACTATGCTGGTTGTTTATTGGGCCTTATTTATTTATTTATTTATTTATTTATTTGCAGTATTTATATTCCGCCCTTCTCATCCCGCAGGGGACTCAGGGCGGATGACAATGTACACATACATGGCAAACATTCAATGCTGTAGATACACAACATCGTCTGGGGAGGCCCTGCTCTCAATCCCGCCGGCTTCACAAGCACGCCTGGAGGCGAGGAGAGACAGGGCCTTCTCAGTGGTGGCCCCTCGGCTGTGGAACGCCCTTCCTGCAGATATTAGATCGACCCCCTCCTTGCTAACATTCCGGAGGAAAGTAAAGACCTGGCTGTTTGAACAGGCATTCGACTAAGCAGTGTGATTGATTGACTGACTATCGGAACACGGAATATCGGATAACGAGTTTGGATTCTGATTTCATTGATGAGACCCGATGGATTTGTTATATTGATGTAGTGATGTATTGATATTGATGTTTAATTATTTGTGATGCTATTGCTTTTAAATGCCTAATGATTTTGTATTGTGTATACCTAAATTGTTGTAAACCGCTCTGAGTCGCCTAAAGTAAATAATAAATAAATAAATATAGACAGACATACAGAGGCATTCCAGCTTTTGATGAGGGTATTCTGGCTTCCAGGGGAGCTGTCGCTTCACCATCCATTTGTGACACTGATGAAGTACTTCCTCATTCTGTACATGCTTGCTGGAGATTTTTATGGCCTCGTAAATTTGTTAAAGTAGCCTCCCCATATAAGCGGTACCTAAATTTCCTACTTGACAGATGCAACTGTCTTTCGGGCTGCGAAGGTTGACAGCAAGCTACACAAATTGGTCAGAAGCTCACTCCGACCCGGGCTGGCTTTGAATTCATGACCTTTCGGTCAGTAGTGATCTTAATGCAGCTGGCTCCCAGCCAGCTGTGCCACATGTCGGACACTTCCCAAGTGTCTGGGACTATATGACGTATTGGCAAATAATGCTTGCAGATCCCAGTAGGGTGACCTTTTGCAGCTAACAGATGGTAATTTTGTTAACACCGATTGTGTTTAAGTGCAGGCCAAGGTCTTTAGGCACTGTACTCAGTGTGTCCATCACCACTGAGACCACCTTGGCTGTCTTTACAGTTCGATCTTCAAATCCTTGTATCATGTCAGCTTTTCCATTTGTTTCTCTTCAATCTTGCTGTTGCCTTGGATTGCAACACCGACAATCCGTACTTGGTTTTGTAACACAATCGTGAGGTCAGGAGTATTGTGTATTATTATTAATAAGACTGTGGAGCCATTTGTTACGAGTGTTTTGATTGTGCTTTTCCTATATGGCAGAAGGGCATTGGTCTGGATGGACCATGTGATCTCTTCCAACTCTATTATTATGATATGATTCTATGATAATCTTCCACTGAAATACTGTTAAGTTTATCCTGGTTAAAATTTCTGTTCATTCAAAAAATGGATTGTGTGAATTAGTTTATACAAACACTCTCTAACCATTTGCCACTGGCCCAATCCATGCCTAATATATATACATTATATATATATTATACATGTTAGAGGTCCATGAAAAACTTCTGCTTCAAAAAGAGCTCCGCAGCAGAAAAAGTTTGAGAACCCCTGCCTTAGAACAATGGTTCCAAACTTTGACCATTCAGGAGTTTTGGACATCAGCTTCCAAACCTCCTGATGATAATGATGATGGTGATGGTGATGGTGATGATGACTCAACTTTCCTCCCTTACATGAGACAAATTGTCTGTGGCTTCTGGGAACCGAAGTCCAAAACATCTGAAAGACTATCTGCTTCTGAAGGAGCATCTAGAACAGGAATGGGCAAACTTTGGCCCTCCAAGTGTTTTGGACTGCAACTTTCACAATTTTTAACAGCCAGTAGACAGTTGGGAATTATGGGAGTTGAAGTCCAAACCACCTGAAGGGCCAAAGTTTGTGCATGCCTGATTTATTTATTTATTATTTAGGGCATTTGGATCCCATCCTATCTCAACCTCTGCAGAGGGACTCAGGGCAGCTACCAACCAGCACAGAACAGTGTCAACAACAGAATAAAACAAGTATAAATATGCATACTATAATAAAACAATATAAAAACAATACGAAAGCTGACTGGCGTAACCTGGGGATCACAACCAGACACAGTGAAGACATCTGCCCTTGCGCTTTGCTGCTCTGCTGCTGAATACGCATGCCCAGTGTGGAACACATCTCACCACAATAAAACAGTGGACGTTGTTCTTAATGAAACATGCAGCATTATCATAGGATGTCTACGCCCCACACCACTGGAGAAACTACTCCGTTTAGCCGGTATCTGACATCTACCAAGAAGTCGCAGCCAATAATGAAAGAAACAAGGCAATGACATCTCTGGCCCATCCTCTGTTTGGATACCAGCCAGCATGTGAATTTATTTATTTATTTATTTATCAATTTTATATACCGCCACTCCCTGAAGGCTCAGAGCAGTTTACAATATACACATGTAACACATAACATTAAAATCAAGGAAAATTTCGATCAGCAAGGTTCAAATGCCAGCCTAAATAAATAAGTTTTACAAGCTCTACGAATGACTTAAATCAAGAAATAGCCTTCTAAGAGCTACAAAGATACTTGCAGGAACACCTCAGCAAGCAAGAGTACAAAACTGGCAGGCTAAAACCAGGAACCTCAATCCATGGCTGATACAGAATAAGAGACTCCCTCCTGGGCACACAGAAGACTGGGCCATTTGGAAGAGCTGAAAAGACTGCACTCCAACACCATGAGTTGCAGAACTAACCTTAAGAAATGGGGCCACAAAGTGGAGTCCACGACATGTGAGTGCAGGGAAGAACAAACCACAGACCACCTATTACAATTCAACCTGAGCCCTGCCACGTGCACAATGGAGGAGCTTCTTATAACAACACCAGCAGCACTCCAAGTGCCCAGCTTCTGGTCAAAGGACATTTAGCATAATGCCAAGTTTTTAACTTTGTTTGTGTTTTTAAATACATTATAATTGTATCCTCAATTCACTTCTGACATGATAAATAAATAAAATAAATTGGAAATATTCAATAAACACCAAAAATAAAGTCAATTGTTGCTTTGTTTCTTTTTCTTCACAGGTTGAGCATCCTTTACCCAGAATCCGAAATACTCTAAAATCCAGAAGTTCGCATGGGTGGCTGAGAAAGTGACCCTATTGCTTTCCGATAGTTCAAAATGAACACAAACTCTGTTTTGTACACAAAATTAATTTTAAAAGGTTGCAAGAAATTGCTTTTATTCTACAGGTACAGGGTATCATAGAATCAAAGAGTTGGAAGAGACCTCATGGGCCATCCAGTCCAACCCCCTGCCAAGAAGCAGGAATATTGCATTCAAATCACCCCTGACAGATGGCCATCCAGCCTCTGTTTAAAAGCTTCCAAAGAAGGAGCCTCCACCACACTCCGGGGCAGAGAGTTCCACTGCTGAACGGCTCTCACAGTCAGGAAGTTCTTCCTCATGTTCAGATGGAATCTCCTTTCTTGTATTTTGAAGCCATTGTTCCTTGTCCTAGTCTCCAAGGAAGCAGAAAACAATCTTGCTCCCTCCTCCCTGTGGCTTCCTCTCAGATATTTATACATGGCTATCATATCTCCTCTCAGCCTTCTCTTCTTCAGACTAAACATGCCCAGCTCCTTAAGCCGTTCCTCATAGGGCTTGTTCTCCAGATAAATGAATTTTGTGTTTAGACTTATGTCCCGTCTCTAAGATATCCCATTATATATGTAGATGCAAATGCAGATATTCCTAAACCTGGAAAAAAATCCAAAATTCAACCCGAATCAAATCAAATAATTTATCCACTTCTGCTTTCAAATAAGCAGGAGTCAGTTCACCAAGTTAAGAAGCACCATTATCTATGGGAGCATCTACACCAAGCATGGGAAAACATCGGCCCTCCAGATGCTTTGGACTTCAACTCCCACAATTCCTAACAGCCTACCGGCTGTCAGGAATTGTCGGAGTTGATGTCCAAAACATCCGGAAGGTCAAAGTTTGCTCAGGCCTGCTCCAAAGCATTACAATAGTACCTTCAAAGTACTTTCAAGGGCCAGACCTAAGTTTGGGGAAATTAGGTCTAGCCACTTCAACCAGCAGATACGAAATGTGAGGAGTGGCACAAAAGTTGAGGACAAAGATAGGGGTGCTTTATGTCCTTATCTCTCCTTAGATCAGTGTTTCCCAACCCTTTTTTGGCCATGCCACCTTTAAGCATCACTAAAATACTCCAAAATGCCCATAGACCCCATGACATATCATAGAATCATTGAATCATGGAGTTGGAAGAGACCTCATGGCCCATCCAGTCCAACCCCATCGTGCCAAGAAACAGGAAAATCGCATTCAAAGCACCCCCAGCAGATGGCCATCCAGTCTCTGCTTAAAAGCCTCCAAAGAAGGAGCCTCCACCACACTCCAGGGCAGAGAGTTCCACTCCTGAACAGCTCTCACAATCAGGAAGTTCTTCCTCATGTTCAGATGGAATCTCCTTTCTTGGAGCTTGAAGCCATTGTTCCGCATCCTAGTCTCCAGGGAAGCAGAAAACAAGCTTGCTCCCTCCTCCCTATGCCTTCCTCTCACATATTTATGCATGACTATCATGTCTGCTTATTTTTATTATTCAGAGACAGAATTCCTATGAACATGGCCACACACCTGGAAAACTCACAGCAACCCTGTGATTCCACCCATGAAAGCCTTCGACAACACATTGAACATCTCTACAGGAGAAACTGTTCCAAGACACATGGAAATTGGAAGACCTCACAACCTCTGAGGATGCCTCCCATAGATGTGGGTGAAACATCAGGAGAGAATGCTTCTGGAACATAGCCATACAGGCCGGAAAACTCACAGCAACCCAGTCATTCCGGCCATGAAAGCCTTCAACAACACATTGAACTCTATTTATTCATATGGAAGAAGCCTAAAAGGCCATCAACATGGTCTCAACACGTTTCCAAAGAATCATCTGTCCAACCCCATTCTGCCAAGTAGCAGGAAAATTGCATTCAAAGCACCCCCGACAGATGTTGTCGATCGTAAACCGGATCGGGGTATAGGGTGGCAACCTGTGTGACCCCTGAAGTCACAGGTCCGTGGTCTGGGGGTCCTCCTGGATTCTTCACTTACGTTTGAGGCTCAGGCGTCGGTGGTGGCCAGGAGGGCCTTTGCACAATTAAGACTCGTGTGCCAACTGCGACCGTACCTCGGGAAGGGGGATCTGGCCAAGGTGGTCCACGCCTTAGTCACCTCTAGACTGGATTACTGCAATGCATTTTACATGGGGCTGCCCTTGAAAACGGCCCGGAAATTTCAGATGATCCAACGAGAGGCAGCCCGGGGCTCCTTACAGAGAGAGGTCATCCCACCTGTTTAAGGAGCTCCACTGGCTGCCTTTCATCTACCGGACCCAATTCAAGGTGCAGGTTCTTACCTACAAAGCCCTGAACGGTTTGGGACCTGCCTACCTGCGTGACCGCATCTCTGTATACGAACCCACACGATCTCTTGGATCATCCGGCAAGGCCCTGCTCTCGATCCCACCAGCATCGCAGGCACGATTGGTGGGGACGAGAGAGAGGGCCTTTTCGGTGGTGGCCCCTCGACTTTGGAACTCACTCCCTAAAGACATCAGACAGGCTCCAAACTTGGCAGTCTTCAGGAGGAACTTGAAGACGTGGCTGTTCCAGTGTGCCTTCCCGGAATAATGTTCCCATAGCACTTTGTCCTCCAAAGCACTTTACACTTTTTAAGTCTGCTCGTATACCCTTCCATAAACACCAGTATCATCTTCCGTTCATGTCCCAGCATATCTCCAATTTTAACTTTACATTTGGCCTCCCCTCTGTTTTTAATTATGTGTTGTTTTTTGATAATGTTGTTTATTTTATTGTCTATGTTTTTAATTGCTTGTATTGTTGTTTTATTGCTTGTATTGTTGTGTTTGGGCTTGGCCTCATGTAAGCTGCACCGAGTCCCTTGGGGAGATGGTAACAGGGTACAAATAAAGCTAATAAAAAAATGGCCATCCAGCCTCTGCTTAAAAGCCTCCAAAGAAGGAGTTCCACTGCTGAACAGCTCTCACAGTTAGGAAGTTCTTCCTCATGTTCAGATGGAATCTCCTTTCTTGTAGTTTGAAGCCATTGTTTCGTGTCCTAGTCTCCAGGGAAGCAGAAAACAAGCTTGCTCCCTCCTCCCTGTGGCTTCCTCTCACATATTTATACATGGCTATCATATCTCCTCTCAGCCTTCTCTTCTTCAGGCTAAACATGCCCAGCTTTTTAAGCCATTCCTCATAGGGCTTGTTTTCCAGACCCTTGATCATTTTAGTCACCTTTCTCTGGACACCTTCCGCCTTCTCAACATCTCCCTTCAATTACGGTGCCCAGAATTGGGCACAATATTCCAGGTGTGGTCTGACCAAGGCAGAATAGAGCATGGGTAGCATAACTTCCCTGGATCTAGACATATACTCACATTTATGGAGGCCAAAATCCCATTGGCTTTTTTAGCCACCACATAGAATCATAGAATCATAGAGTCAAAGAGTTGGAAGAGACCTCATGGGCTATCCAGTCCAACCCCTGCCAAGAAGCAGGAAAATCGCATTCAAAGCACACCCAACAGATGGCCATCCAGCCTCTGTTTAAAAGCCTCTAAAGAAGGAGCCTCCACCACACCGGGGCAGAGAGTTCCACTGCTGAACAGCTCTCACAGTCAGAAAGTTCTTCCTCATGTTCAGATGGAATCTCCTCTCTTGTAGTTTGAAGCCACTGTTCCGTATCCTAGTCTCCAAGGAAGCAGAAAACAAGCTTGCTCCCTCCTCCCTGTGGCTTCCTCTCACATATTTATACATGGCTATCATATCTCCTCTCAGCCTTCTCTTCTTCAGGCTGAAACATGCCCAGCTCCTTAAGCCGCTCCTCATAGGGCTTGTTCTCCAGACCCTTGATCATTTTAGTCGCCCTCCTCTGGACACATTCCAGCTTGTCAATATCTCTCTTGAACTGTGGTGCCCAGAATTAGACACAATATTCCAGGTGTGGTCTAACCAAGCAGAATAGAGGGGTAGCATTACTTCCCTAGATCTAGACACTATGCTCCTATTGATGCAGGCCAAAATCCCATTGGCTTTTTTTGCCGCCACATCACATTGTTGGCTCATGTTTAACTTCTTGCCCACAAGGACCCCAATATCTTTTTCACATGTCCTGCTCTCAAGCCAGGCATTGTCCCCCATTCTGTATCTTTGCATTTCGTTTTTTCTGCCTAAGTGGAGTATCTTGCATTTGTCACTGTTGAGCTTCATTTTGTTAGTTTTGGTCCATCTCTCTAATCTGTCAAGATCGTTTTGAATCCTGTTCCTGTCCTCTGGAGTATTGGCTATCCCTCCCAATTTGGTGTCGTCTGCAAACTTGATGATCCTGCCTGCAGCAGGATTTCCTCCTTCTCCTCCTGAGGTGGCAGGCAGATGTAGTAAGCAACAGCCAGGAGACAGGTGTTTTTAAAGTCTCTTCCTCAGTCCCCTTCCTCCTCTTAGCTGGCTTGGGAGGGGGAGAGTAGCAGCAGGATTTCCTCCTTCTCCTTCTGAGGTGGCAGGCAGATGTAGTAAGCAACAGCCAGGAGGTAGGTGTTTTTAAAGTCTCTTCCTCAGTCTCCTTCCTCCTCTTAGCTGGCTTGGAGAAGGCGGGGGGGGGGGGGGAGAAGCAGCAGGATTTCCTCCCTCTCCTCCTGAGGTGGCAGCAGACTTAGTAAGCAACTGGCCACCTTGATTAGCATTTGATGGCCTGACAGTTTTAGGTGTGGCTTGTTACTGCCTGGGGGAATCTTTTATTGAGAGGTGGTTAGTTGTTCCTGATTCTTGCCTGGAGTTGCCCTGTGTTTATTTATTTTTATTTATTGGGTACTTTTACCCCGCCCTTCTCAACCCCCGGGGGGGGACTCAGGGCGGCTTACAAAAAGGCACAATTCGATACCTATACAAATTACACATAATGTACAAAACCATAGTTAAAACAATTATCACAGTTAAAACAGTCAAAACCCATCAGTATATAACACATCATATAAAAACTATTCTCAAGCTCAGCGTTTCATCTTTCAGAGTTCCATAGTTCCATTCCATTGGTCAATTCCTGTCCATTGTCAAAGTCCTTTCTTTATCTGCCAGATTGTCCAAATGCCTGATCCCAAATCCATGTTTTCAGTTTTTTCCTAAAGGAAAGGAGTGATGTTGCTGATCTAATTTCCCCGGGGAGTGAATTCCACCGGCGGGGGGGCACCACCGAGAAGGCCCTGCTCCTCGTCCCCGCCAACCTCATTTGTGATATTATTTATTTATTTATTTTATTTGTATACCGCAGTTTCTCAGCCCGTAGGCGACTCAACGCGGTAAACAACAAGAGCAAAAATTCAATGCTAACAACATACACTATTTAAAAACAATTAACACCGTAATATACTAAGTAATTACGCATCAATAGACAACACATTAACATCTCGTACTAGAATCGTGATCCAACTCGTCATCCATAATTCCGTTTTCCTATATTCATTGTATTCATTGCACTGTTTATCCAAACGCCTGTTCAAACAGCCAGGTCTTCAGTCTTCTTCGAAACACCATTAACGAGGGGGGTGATCTAAAGTCCATGGGAAGGGCGTTCCACAGCCGGGGGGCCACCACTGAGAAGGCCCTGCCCCTCGTCCCCACCAAACGTGCCTGTGATGCAGGCGGGATCGAGAGCAGGGCCTCTCCAGATCTTAAAGTCCTGGTGGGTTCACAGGCGGAGATACGTTCGGATAGGTAACTTGATAGAGATGGGGTCGAGAGCAGATCCTCCCCAGAAGATCTTAGACTCCGGGGTGGGATGTTGTTGAGAGGTAATTATCAACCCAATTTTCCTAGTTTCCAAAAGATCTCACAACCTCTGAAGATACTTGCCATAGATGTGGGCCAAACGTCAGGAGAGAATGCTTCTGGAACATGGCCATACAGCCCGGAAAACTTACAGCAAGGCAGTGATTCCGGCCATGACAACACAATTCCTAACAGCCTCAGGCCCCTTCCTTTTCCCCCTCAGCCGCTTAAGCGGCTGAGGGGGAAAAGGAAAGGGCCTGAGGCTGTTAGGAATGGTGGGAGTTGGAGTCCAAAACACCTGGAAGGCCCAAGTTTGCCTATGCCTGCCTCAGATTCCCTTCCACCTCTAAACACTCCAGCCTTGACTCTCAGTGGGTTGTTTTTGCATTGGGAAGCAGAGAAAGATGCAGAGAAGGCCTTGGAAAAGGAGAGAAGCAGGTGAGGAGGAAAGGAGAGAAGGGAGGAAGGGGTGAGGGAAGGGAGGGCCAGGTTGGGCCCAAAGAAAAGCCGCAGGGATGGAGGAAGAGGCTCAGAGAGATGCTCAACACCCAGGAGCAAGGGCTGTGGGGTGGGGGGCAAAGCAAGGAAGCCTCCACACCCAGCACCTTGGCACAAAAGACAATGCAGGTGAAGCCAAAGCATGGAAGAGAAATTGTGCTCACTGTCAGTGGCCATGGTGGCTCCAAGGGTCCCGTCTCCTCTTCCTCTCCTCTTCCTCCTCCTTCTTCTTCTCTACCTCCTCCTTCTTTGCTTTTCTTCCTTCACCCCATTCCTTCCTTGCAATGCGACTCTACTCTCTCCTTTCAAAGGGGGAAAAGGAAGAAGAAGGGGTTGGAAAGAGCAGGATGAGGTGGCGGTGGCAGCAGAAGCAGAAGCAGAAGCAGCAGAAGAGGGCTTCGTCGGCGCGCGCTCCCGCCGCCCGCAGGACGCGGCACTTGGGAGCGCGCGCGGGAGAGGAGAGGGGGGGTCGGATTTTTGGAGAGGAGGAGAAAGAGAAAGAGTGCGCGTGCGCTCAGCATCAGCAACAGCACCTAGGCTAGTGTTTCTCAACCTAGGGGGTTCGAGACCCCTATTTCCCCCCAAACTCCCCCTGTGTTCACATTTGGGCATGCTGAGTATTCATGCCAAGTTTGGTCCTGATCTATCATTGTTTGAGTCCACCATGCTTTCTGGATGTAGGTGAACAACAACTCCCAAAACCCAAAGCCAATTCCCACCTACCCCTTCCAGTATTTTCTGTTGGTCATGGGAGTTCTGTGTGCCAAGTCTGGTTCAATCCCATAATTGGTGCAATTCAGAATGCTCTTTGATTGTAGGTGAACTATAAATCCCAGCAACTACAACTCCCAAATGTCAAGGTCTATTTTCCCCCAAACTCCCCCAGTGTTCACATTTGGGTATATTGAGTATTCATGCCAAGTTTGGTCCAGATCCTTCATTGTTTGAGTCCACCGTGCTCTCTGGATGTAGGTGAACTACAACTCCCAAAACCCAAGGCCAATGCCCACCAACCCCTTCCAGTATTTTTTGTTTGTCATAGAACTTCATTATGCCAAGTTTGGTTCAATTCCATCGTTGGTGGAGTTCAGAATGCTCTTTGTTTGTAGGTGAACTATAAATCCCAGCAACTACAACTCCCAAATGACAAAATCAATCCTTCCCCAACCTCACCAGTATTCAGATTTGGGCATATTGGATATTCGTGCCAATTTGGTCCAGTGAATGAAAATACATGTTGCATATCAGATATTTACATTACAATAACAAAAGTTATGAAGCAGCAAATAATATTAGGGTTGGGGGTCAACACAAGATGAGGTGCTGTATTAAGGGGTCACTGCATTAGGAAGATTGAGAAACACTCCTAGGCAAAACCGGGCACGTGCTTCATTCAAAGCCAGTTCACACCAGGCACAAACACTGGGTTTTCTTGGGTAGAGAAGCAGTTCCTGTATATTAGTAGCCTAGTGTCTAGATCCAGGGAAATGATGCTTCCCCTCTATTCTGCCTTGGTTAGACCACACCTGGAACATTGTGTCCAGTTCTGGCACCACAATTGAAGGGAGATATTGACAAGCTGGAATGTGTCCAGAGGAGGGCGACTAAAATAATCAAGGGTCTGGAGAACAAGCCCTATGAGGAGTGGCTTAAAAAAGTTGGCATGTTTAGCCTGCAGAAGAGAAGACTGAGAGGAGACATGATAGAGTAATAGTATGAAAGCTGGGTCCGGAAGCTCTGAGCCTTACGCTCTTTCCGCTTCACTCCTTTGGGAGCACTGTTTGTACAACGCAGAATGGAAGACAGATATTATAGAAGGAATGATAGCCATGTATAAATATGTGAGGGGAAGTCATAGGGATGAGGGAGCAAGCTTGTTTTCTGCTGCCCAGGAGACTAGGATGCAGAACTATGGCTTCAATCTACAGGAAAGGAGATTCCACCTGAACATTAGGAAGAACTTTCTCACTGTGAGAGCTGTTCAACTCTGGAACTCTCTGCCCAGAAGTATAGTCCACCCTTCTCACTCTTAAGGGGACTCAGGGCAGATCACAGAACACATACATGGCAAACATTCAATGCCGTTGAACTGACAGAACAGACAATAGATATAGGTATATGTCTGCAGTTTTCCCAACTTTGACGTCTTGGAGGTTGTGCTCGATTCCAGCCACAGTGGAGTACTCTCACTCCATCCTCTATGACGAAGAGCCCTTGATCGGATTTCCTCCTTTCTTTTGATCAACAGCATTTTCTGATATTTCATCTTTATGGTGTCATAAAATACCTCCCTGCTTAAGCAGTGACAAATTTCTCTACTCCCAGCTCACAGCTGTTTTCAAACTGCTTAGGTGGACAGTGGGCTGGGCTGAAGGTCAGGTGCTCACCCCGATCCAGGCTTCAACCTGCCAGCCCTTCAATTGATGTGATCTGTTGCTGCTGCTGATTAACAAGCTGTGCTAAAGCCCAACTATTGTAGGCTGTATTTCTTAGGATGGAACTAGCAAATTCATGGAGTCAACATAACTTAACATGCAATTTGAAGGCACACACAGAGAGAAAAATGCATTTCAGCTGATGTTACTTGTCAACACCAGCTCTGTCCCTAAAATTCACTGGACAGTCTATTGTAATATTCCAAAGAATGTGCAGGTTGTGGGTTGAGGAACAATACAATGAAGTGCAAGAATTACAGTCTATGGATAAATAACAACAACAACAACAACACTTTATTTATATTCCACCCTTCTCACCTCGAAGGGGACTCAAGGCGGATCACAGTATACAAACACGGCAAACATTCAATGCTGCTTTGTATAGACAATACAGAGACAGACAGAACAGAAAGGAGGTGTGTTGTTCGACTCCGTGTCGAGCTTTGGTGCCATTGAAGGTGAGTCCAACCACAGGGGGAGCTGTCACTCCATCCTCTATGATGAAGAACCATCAGGACTTCCTTCTTCCTTTTGGTCACCCAGCATTTTCTGATCTTCTTTCTCTATGGCGTTGTAAAACACCTCCCCCACTTATAGCAGTACCTAATTTCTCTAATTACAGCTAAAGCTGTTTTCGACTGCTTAGGCAAACAGTGAGCAGGGCTGATGGTTGGCAGCTCACGCTGACCCAGGGCTTTGAACTTGCAACCTTTTGGTTGACAGATCTTATAGTTGCTTGTGATTTATCAGCTGTGCTAAAACTCCGGATGCATCCACACAGAAGAATTGGGGCACTTTGCCACGTCTTTAACTACCATGGATCAATACTATGGAATCATGAGATTTGTAGTGTAACAAGGCACCAACACTCTTTGGCAGAGAAGGCTAAAGACCTGGTAAAACTGCAACTCCTAGAATTCCACAGCATTGAGCATAACAGTTAAAGTGGCATCAACCTGCATTAATTCTACAGTCTAAAATGCATCCTTTGACAACTTACAGTGTGCAAAATGGATATTTCACATCAGTAGGTGATGATGGCATTACAGTTAGCATAGCATTACTAAGTCCATTCCCAAATGAAAAAGCAGACTGTTTGATATACAAAGTTCACACTTGTTTTGAGGTTCCTAGTTCCAAGATAGTGACTTCAAGCTCAGTTAGAGAAAACTAATAAGGTTGAAGTTTTCTGTTGAATTCTGAAGCTTAATGAACCCCTGTGTATTATGTTCTGCATTATTTGGGAGACAAACACCAAACAGGTTCTGTTATACAATGCAGTCAGCCAACATGCTGCTATGGAAGGGAGAGGGAAATAGCACAAAATGCAGCACAAGTTTGCTGCAGACGCAAACGCTGCACAGTATGAAAATATATTCAGCATGCTGCTTTCCCAGAAAATGCTGACGCGCTGGGAAAATCTGACTTCATAAATGGAGCAAATTTATTATCTTTGGGATCAATTCTGCTGAAATTATGCTGCTTACAGTTCTGAAAATGAAGTCCAATAAAATCACACAGAACAAACTTCAGAAAATAACGTGCACAAATTGTTAGTGAGCCATGCAGCTATTACCAGAGTTTGGACACAACACAAAAACACATTTTGTTTTTGTGTGCATTCAGGTGTGTCACATTAATTAATTTATTTATTGTGTCAGGAGCAAACCAAACAGTTGTATTGCATTTAAAAAAAAACACACACACAAAGTTTGCAAACTTGGCATTCTATTAAATGTCCTTTGACTAGTAGCTGGCCACTTGGAGTGCTTCCGGTGTTGCTATAAGATCCTCGATTGTGCATGTGCCAGGGCTCAGGTTGCATTGCAGTAGGTGTTCTGTGGTTTGCTCTTCTCCACACTTGCACGTCGTGGACTCCACTTTGTGGCCCCATTTCTTAAGGTTGGCTCTGCATCTCGTGGTGCCAGAGCAGTCTGTTCAGCAACTTTCAAGTCACGCAGTTTTCTGTGTGCCCAGGAGGGAGTCTCTCATTTGGTACCAGCCATTGATTGAGGTTCTGGGTTTGAGCCTGCCACTTTTGGACTCTTACTTGCTGAGGTATTCCAGTGAGTGTCTCTGTAGATCTTAGAATACTATTTCTTGATTTAAGTCATTGGTGTGCTGACATATCCAAAGAGGGAATGGGCCAGAGATGTCATTGTCTTCCCTGCGGATGTCAGGTGGTGCAATATCAGTTAAACAGTGTAATTTCTCCAATGGTGTAGGGCACAGACACCCTGTGATAATGCAGCATGTCTCATTTAGAGCCACATCCACTGTTTTATTTATTTATTATTTATACGCTTGTATACCGCTAATATCTCAGCCTAAGTCGGCGACTCATTGCGGTTTACAACAATTAAAAACAGTATTCAATTTAAAACATAAAACACATATATAATACAATTACTGGGCCACCAATAATAATCCCATGCATCTCATAACTAAAGTCACAATCCGATATTCGTCGTCTATGATTACCAGTCCTTTAGTCATCAAGATTCGATTGCAACGGATTAACCGAATGCTTGTTTAAACAACCATGTTTTCAATCTCTTCCGAAACACCATCAGCGAGGAGGCTGATCGTACCTCTATAGGGAGGGTGTTCCAAAGCCGAGGGGCCACCACAGAAAAGGCCCTGTTTTATCATGATGAGATGTATTCCACACTGGGCATACATATTTATTTTATTTATTTATTTAGAACACTTTTACCCCGCCCTTCTCAACCCCTAGGAGGACTCAGGGCGGCTTCCAATTGGTAACAATTCGATGCCACATAATAAAATACAAAACAGCAATAATTATAACAGTTAAAAGCATCAAACATTAAGACATAAAACATTAAAACAATATACTTACAGTCCACTGAGCTATTACCAGTCTAGTGGTCATTTATTAAGCCGTATGCTATGATTGAGTACTCAGCTTAACTTATCCATAATCCTTTTCCAAGCCATTGTCAACATTTTCAATTGTCCTTTCTGCCTAATTGCCCAAAGGCCTGTCCCACATCCACGTTTTTACCTTCTTTCTAAAGGTGAGGCGGGATGACGATGACCTAACTTCCCCGGGAAGCAGCAGAGTAGCAAAGCGCAATGGCAGATCTCTTCACTGTGTCTGGTTGTGATCCCCAGGTTGTGCCAGTCAGCTTTCGTATGATATTATTTCTAGCACCCGCTTTTTGCTTGCTATTCAGGCAGTGCTTCTTGTCGGTCAGAGAATGGTCCAGGGTAACTCCCTGTTATTTGGGTGTGGTCGCATTAATGAATTGTGGTTATTCCAACAACCACTAACTATGTTGAGTTCAAACTGTAATTTACCATACTTACTCGAGTATAAGCCAACCCGAATCTAAGCTGAGGCACCTAATTTTACCACAAAAACTGGGGAAACGAGTTGACTCAAGTATAAGCTGAGGGTGGGAAATGTAGTAGCTACTGGTAAATTTCAAAATAAAAATAGATACCAATAAAATTACATTAAACAAGACATTAATCAAGAAAAAGGAGATAGAGGGCCTGATTCGGGCAGTCCAAAAACAAGCCATTAGAACAAATGCCATCAAAGTCAAAATTGATAAGTCAACGACAGATCCCAAGTGGAGACTCTGCAAGGAAGCAGATGAAACAATAGATCAGCTGCTGCAAGATCGTGCAGACAGACTACAAGCAGAGGCATAACACTGTTGCTCAGATGATCCATTGGAACTTGTGCCACAAACACCACCTGCCTTTGACAAAGAACTGGTGGGATCACAAGCCGGAAAAAGTTACAGAAAATGATAACGTCAAATTACTCTGGGACTTCTGAATTCTGACTGACAAGAGTTTTGGAGCACAATACTCCTGACCTCACAATCGTGTTAAAAAAACCAAGTATGGATCGTTGATGTTGCAATCCCAGGTGATAGCAGGATTGAAGAGCAACAACTGGAAAAGATGACACGATATGAGGATTTAAAGATCAAACTGCAAAGACTCTGCCAGTAAAGGTGGTCCCAGTGGTGATCGGCACACTGGGTGCAGTGCCTAAAGACCTTGGCCTGCACTTAAACACAATCAGCACTGACAAAATTACTATCTGTCAGATGCAAAAAGCCACCCTACTGGGATCCGCATGCATTATTCGCCAATACATCACATAGACACTTGGGAAGTGTCTAGTGTGTGATCCAATACAACAATCAGCATAGTGATCTCGTTTACAATGTTCTAATCTTGTAATAATAATAATAATAATAATAATAATAATAATAATAACAACAATAATAAATAGGGTAAGCTAGTAAATGTAATAATAACAAATAAAGTAAAGTAATATATGTAATAATAATAGAGTAAAATAATAAATGTAATAATAGAGTAAAATAATAAATGTAATAAAATCATAATAATAGAGTAAAATCATGTAAACATAATAAAAATAATAATAATACCAGAGTAAAACAATAAATAACCTTGACTCGAGTATAAGCCGAGGGGAGCTTTTTCAGACTAAAAAAGGGCTGAAAAACTCTGCTTATACTTGAGTATATACGGTATTGAAGCAATAAACTAGAGCTTATTAAAGCAAGCTGGTTCTTGGCTAGGAGGCCCAATATAATCACAAACACTGTACTTTAAAGTTGAAAACAAATTCACTTTTTCCTTTGGCCAACATTCTAATTTACTGTTATGTCTAAATCAGAGCACAATTAACCTTTGATGTAACAGAGTAACACAGCTTTCTTTAAGTGAACAGGAAAAAATCAAAACCACATATTCATTTGGAACCTCCCGTTTTTTATTCACAAATTATATTAACCAAGAAAGAAAACAAAACTGGAAACAATGATACTGGCCTCAGGTTTCAAAAGATGAAGCAGTAAAAATAATTTGGGTGCATACAAAGTTGCAAAACAATAATTTAATCAACATACCTATCTTACATAAGCAGCATCAAGGCTAAAACACACTCTTCCCTTTAATTAACACAGTTAAAATATTTTGGAAATGAGGTGTTTTCAGCCAAATAAGTTATTACAAATTTACATTTAGAAAACATTCAAGCTTCTCTATGCATTTATTGAAGGCACAGAAGGATGATGAAATCCACTCTGCAGCACACAAATCTATATCAAATCGAATACTCAAAGCTCCTCAAATATAACCTCTACTTTGAGATGTCTTTGTGATTTCTTAAAACAAACACAGACATCGGCATTTTGCAATATGGTCCTAAACCATTCCGCTTGTCCTGTCCATTGGCTGAAGAGGGATTTTGATTGCGCTATTCCAATTCACACATGTTTTTTCTCTCTGAATGATTTCTCAAATCCTCTTCTTCTTGGTGGGTACAAAATCTGGAAATGGAAGCATAGAAAGTTATCAACTTCCAAGAATTCAGCAGACCGCAAGGAAAAGAGTCTGAACAAGATGGCACTATTTTGCACATAGCAAAACTAAAAAGGATACCTGGACAGGATCAGACTTAAACTATATAGCAAACATGGGCAAACTTTGGCCCTCCAGGTGTTTTGGCATTCCACGACCCCTGAATATGGTTCCTCATGTGTGGTGACTCCCAGCCATAAAATTATTTTAGTTCCCTACTTCATAGACCTTGACATTTGGGAGTTGTAGTTGCTGGGATTTATAGATCATCTACAATCAAAAAGCATTCTTAACTCCATGGACATTAGAATTGGGCACAACTTCCCACATAGAGCCCCTATGCCTTGAAGGGAATCATTGGTGCACGCCTCCCTCCAGCCTCATACGCTCTCCCTCGTCCACACAGGTGCACCATGCTGTCATGCGCCAAGCATGCCTCCTTTCCCCTCCCCACTTGGAGTATCAGAAACAGCCTTCCCCTTGGCTGAGAGGCCAGTCAATCACAGTGGAGGAGGGCTTTTGGTGGGAGGATTCGCCATCTGTTTCCAAAAAGCAAGAGAAAGACAGGCAGAGAGATCTTCAGCCTTCTCTGCCAAAGTGGTTCCAAACACCATCAAGAAATGTGTTTTCTGATGGTCTCTGGTGACCCCCTTGAAACCCTCTTGCAACCCCCCAGGGGTCGTGACCCCCAGGTTGAGAAATGCTGGTATAGATGCAGGACAGTTCACACATCCTCCTTGTGTGGAAGAAAACTAGGTATCACATCACACCAAAGTTTGAATACAGTGACTTAGATTTCCTTTCCCACATCTTCCCATACAAAAAGGCAACCACCAAAACACACCATGCACATGGTTGTTGCCCAGCCATTTCTTCATAAATTAATGCATCTCTTTTTAAAATATCTGGATCTGCTTCATTTTAAGCTTAAGCATATACCCGAAAACCTTTCCCACATGAACGCAAACACATAGTATAACAATGCATTGTTGAAGGCTTACATGGCCGGAATCACTGGATTGTTGTAGGTTTTTTCAGGCTATAGGTCCATGTTGTAGAGGCATTCTCTCCTGACGTTTCGCCTGCATCTATACCTCTGAGGATGCTTGGCATAGATGCAGGTGAAACGTCAGGAGAGAATGCCTCTAGAACATAGCCATATAGCTCAAAGAAACCTACAGCAATAAAGTATAACACTTTCAGTTGTATAACATGGATTTTCACAAGAGTTTTCTATAGTTCTATGTCTCTCAGCTTTGGGCTGAATAAAGTGCCCAGTTTCTAGAGCTGAGACAAAGGACAGTGTTCTTAATAGAAAGCTTAGCATTCTCGAATTAACAAACTACGTATGGTAGGAGACTAGTGGGACACAAACCAGTAATCTTTGGAAGGGGGTGTTCTAACAAAGAAGGGACCCCTCCTCCTGGAAAGTAATTCTCTCAATAACAGCCTCCAACATACCCTCACTACTGGAATGGTCAGATATTTCTTCTTCCTCTTCTCCTTCTGCATCGTCCTCTGCTATTGTAGGCAAGCTCAGACTCTTGACACTTTGCTCCTCTGTAGGTTACAACATGGGGCACAAGTGTCAGAATATGTTAAAGTATGTAATGTGTTTTAAATGTAATTTCATGTAGTTGTAATATGGATCCCACAAGATTGTGTTGCTGTAATGTATGTTTATGTTTGAGGCTGTGAGATAGTCGCCCTGAGATACTCTCTGAGTTGAGTTGTGAGAGAAATTAGGGAGTATCTGATATCTGCCAAGCAGCCAAGCAGCTGCAGAATTGTTTACTTTTCTACTTCATGTCTGGACGCTTACTAGAATGGATGTGTTTTGAAATGCTCTAAGTAAATTGAACCTGCTTTGTAACCAGAAGTCTCCAGAGTCCATGATTTCTACCAAGCCTGTGCAAAACTTCCGCTAAACGCCAACAACAAGCTAGTAACCTTTGGAGTCCAGAGGAGGGCGACTAAAATGATCAAGGGTCTGGAGAACAAGCCCTATGAGGAGCGGCTTAAGGAGCTGGGCATGTGTAGCCTGAAGAAGAGAAGGCTGAGAGGAGATATGATAGCCATGTATAAATATGTGAGAGGAAGCCACAGGGAGGAGGAGCAAGCTTGTTTTCTGCTTCCTTGGAGACTAGGACACGGAACAATGGCTTCAAACTACAAGAAAGGAGATTCCACCTGAACATTAGGAAGAACTTCCTGACTGTGAGAGCTGTTCAGCGTGGAACTCTCTGCCCCAGAGTGTGGTGGAGACTCCTTCTTTGGGGGCTTTTAAACAGAGGCTGGATGGCCATCTGACTGGGTGCTTTGAATGCAATATTCCTGCTTCTTGGCAGGGGGTTGGACTGGATGGCCCATGAGATCTCTTCCAACTCTTTGATTCTATGATTCTATGAGTGGGGGGGGGGGGGGATTTCTGACAAAGAAGGGACCCATCTACCTGGAAAGTAATTCCCTCCCCTTTCCCTGATCCGTAACAGCCCCCAACATACCTTCACTACTGGAGTGGTCAGATATTTCTTCTTCCTCTGCTCCTTCTGCATCATCCTCTGCTATCGTAGGCATGCTCAGACTCTTGACGCTTTGCTCTCTTGTAGGTTGCAACATGGCTGCAAAATAAGTTAAATTAAAGAGTAATCCTTCATCTCCATACCCAGGTCCTTGCTAGTCAATTTGACAGGATATTCTCCCACCGTTAGACACTCATATAGTATCTGGGTGTTTAATAGGTATTCTTAGATACATCCTACCTCTGTTCACCCCCAGTGTTTATTTTTAAAAATTTAATTTATTACATCTGGCCCGGCCATAAGGTTTTACATTCTCTGTGTTATTGTTTATAATAATAATAATATAAATAATAACTTTATTTATACCTTGCCACCATCTCCCCAAGGGACTCGGAGCGGCTTACATGAGGCCAAGCCCAACAACACATCACAACAGAAAAGCAATAACAACAATACAAAGCAATACAAAATAATATAAATCACATATAACAATAACACACAGGATTTAAAAGCTTATGGCCAGGCCAGATGTAATGATTTAAAATTAAAAAATAACGCTGGGTATGACAAGATATATCTCGTAGGAAGGTTATATTAATTGTACTGTTTTATTTGCTTGCTGTTTTGTTTTTACTGATGTGTTGTTGGGCTTGGCCTCATGTAAGCCGCCCCAAGTCCCCTTGAAGAGATGGTGGCGGGGTATAAATAAATAATAATAATTATCATCATCATCATCATCATTATTATGATGTCATTATTTCTATCTTCGGTTACATGGAGAAGTAGTTTAAGTTGAATAAACCCAAATTATACTCTTAGTCCCAACTAGAGATGGGAAGGCCTAGGAAAAAAAATGGAAAAATCAAGAAAAGATTTTTTTTTCCCCTAGCCATTTTTTTCCAGAAAAATTGGGTAGGGAGAAATGTGTAGAAACAAAAAGTGTCAGAAATCTTTCATTGTCTTCATGTATATTCTGGTTGCTTCTGGTGTGAGAGAATCAGCACCGGGATTGTGGCGCAGTTGGCTGAGTGTCAGTTGCATTAAGATCACTCTGACCAAAAGGTCATGAGTTCGAAGCCAGCCCAGGTTGGAGTGGGTTTCCAACCAATTGTGTGTAGCCTGTTGTCAACCTTTGCAACCCGAAAGACAGTTGCATCTGTCAAGTAGGAAAAATAGGTACCACCTTAAAAAAAAGTGTGGGGAGACTAAATTAACTGATTTATGAGGCCATAAAGAAGATTCCAGCAAGCATTCCAGCAAAAAGCATGCGGGGAATGCGGAAGTGCTTCATCAGCGTGGCAGATGGACGAGGAAAGCAACAGCTCCCCTGGCGGCCAGAAAAAGTTAAATAGCCTCTGTGTTTGTCTGTATACGTTGTATGTCAAATAGGCATTGAATGTTTGCCATATATGTGTACATTGTAATCCGCCCTGAGTCCCCTGCGGGGTGAGAAGGGCGGAATATAAACACTGTAAATAAATAAAATAAATAAATGTGCTGCCTCATTAAGATCACTACTGACCGAAAGGTCATGAGTTCAAAGCCAGCCTGGGTCGGAGTGAGCTTCTGGCCAATTTGTGTAGCTTGTTGTCGACCTTTGCAACCCGAAAGACAGTTGCATCTGTCAAGTAGGAAAATTAGGTACCACCTATGTGTGGGGAGGCTATTTTAACAAATTTAGGAGGCCATAAAAAATCTCCAGCAAAAGCATGCAGGGAATGTGGAAGGTACTTCATCAGTGTCGCAGATGGACAGTGAAGCGACAGCTCCCCTGGTGGCCAGGAAATTGGAATGTTTAATAGCCTCTGACTGTCTGTCTATATGTGTTGTGTATCTATGGCATTGAATGTTTGCCATGTATGTGTACATTGTAATCTATCCTGAGTCCCCTGAGAAGGGCAGAATATAAATACTGTAAATAATAATAATAAAATAACTAATTTTTCAATATTTGGGGGGAAGGGAGGGGAGATTTGGTACCTTTTGGAAACAAACTTTTCATCTGTTGACTCGGTTTATTATTTACAGCTTCATGTGTTAAAACAAACATCATAAATTTGGACTTGGAAGGAAAGTGTCTCCAAATGGAGATAGTAGGAAATTCCCGTATGAAGTTACCTACCTCTACTTTGTTGGGTTTCTATCTTCCGCATTGGTTGTACCCTTTGCCTGGCTCTTTCAGTTCTAGGTGATCTTGTTTTCCTTTGATCTGATCGGGGTGCAGAGGATTCTAGCTGAACTTGACGGTGACGTCTTGACTTGGAAGCCTTAAAAAATGAAATAGGCAACAATAGAAACAAGTCCTAAGTAGTACATACACTCCTTAAACTATACAGTGACAATCAAATACTGTTGTAAACACGTATTCATAATTATTATCTTCAAACACTTACTGCAGCAACTGCAGAGTATGATCTCGATTTAATGTCAGCTAATGCTCTGGCTCTTTCAGATCCCTGGGAAAGAAAAAGACCACAAACATTACTTATTTTTCCTTCTACACCACTCCAATCTTTCTATAATCCCCACTCACTAAAATTAAAAGCATACTTCAGTTCACAAAAGGCTGGCAGCAACATTTTTAAAATATAGAATCATAGAATCTTAGAGTTGGAAGAGACTTCATGGGCCATCCAGTCCAACTCCCTGACAAGAAGCAGGAAAATTGCATTCAAAGCACCCCCAACAGATGGCCATCCAACCTCCATTTTAAAGCCTCCAAAGAAGGAGCCTCCACCACACTCCAGGGCAGAGAGTTCCACTGCTGAACAGCTCTCACAGTCAGGAAGTTCTTCCTCATGTTCAGATGGAATCTCCTCTCTTGTAGTTTGAAGCCATTGTTCCATTGCATCCTAGCCTCCAGGGCAACAGAAAACAAGCTTGCTCCCTCCTCCCTATGACTTCCCTTCACATCTTGATACATGGCCTTTATCATGCCTCCTCACAGCCTTCTCTTTTGCAGGCTAAACATGCTCAGCTCTTTAAGTTGCTCCTCGTAGGGCTTGTTCTCCAGACCCTTAATCATTTTAGTCACCCTCCTCTGGACACATTCCAGCTTGTCAACATCTCCCTTCAATTGTGGTGCCCAGAACACTGCGTGATTCCAGGTAACGTGGTCTGACTACAGCAGAATAGAGCATGGGTAGCATGACTTCCTTGGATCTAGACACTAGACTCCTATTTATGCAGGCCAAAATCCCATTGGCTGTTTTAGCTGGCACATGATATTGTTGACTCATGTTCACCATCCTGTCTAATTTCGGTTTTGTGTATTTTAATATGTATTTTATGGAAATATGTTTTAATATGTGTATTCTATGGAATGTTTTTAAATAATTATGTTTTGATTATGTATTTTAGCAATATTGTAACCTGCCTCACCCTTGAGGAGACACAGGTAAGAAATATTATTATTATTATTTTTGTCGTGTCAAGAGCAACTTGAGAAATTGCAAGTCGCTTCTGGTGTGAGAGAATTGGCCGTCTGCAAGGACGTTGCCCAGTGGACGCCTGGATGTTTTGATGTTTTATCATCCTTGTGGGAGGCTTCTCTCATGTCCCCACATGAGGAGCTGGAGCTGACAGAGGGAGCTCATCCACACTCTCCCCGGATTCGAACCTGCGACCTGTCGGTCTTCAGTCCTGCCGGCACAGGGGTTTAACTCACTGCGCCACCGGGGGCTCCTAGAAATATTATTATTATTATTATTATTATTATTATTATTATTATTATTATTAGATACATAAGATTAGGATGCAGATCACTATGCTGGCTTTTGTTTGATCACACGTCGGACACTTCCCAAGTGTCTAGGACTTTGTAATGTCTCAGCAAATAATGTGTGCAGATCCAAGTAGGGTGCCCTTTTGCAGCTGACAGATGGTAATTTTGTTTTTAAGTGCGGGCCAAGGTCTTTAGGTACTGCACCCAGTGTGCTGATCACCACTGGAACCGCCTTGACTGGCTTGTGCCAGTCTTTGCAGTTCTATTATTGTTACTGTTATTATTATTATTGGGAAAATTGTGTAAGAGAGCTGAAACACAGACGTTTAGCCTAAGGTTTTTTCTCCAAAACTCTTCCTGCTGAACAAAACCAGTAACTGCATAAAGGACTTTTTAAACTAGGCTATATTATCAACATGCTTCCTTTCTCTCACAACTGGGATTCAAGGAGGCTTACAACATCAAAAAGAATACAGTTAAAACATAGTGAAGATTAAAACACAATTAAACCACTCTATTCATGTTATTCATTATTATAATCATGTAACATTCACTATAAAGCAATCCTATGTTGAAGTACACTGATGCCATGGTCCAAAACCTGCCGCTAATTACAGACATCACAGTAAGCAAATGTCCTTACTTCTAACCCTTGCAAAGAAACTTCTTTTTCTGCTGTTCCTTCTTTATCCGTAGTAACCAAGGGCGACTCCTGAAAGACACAAAAATATTACCATATAAGCCAACTACACACAGGTCTTAGTCTAGAAATACCTCTGTTCATTCCCAAACAGCCATCAGATTCAACATTGTATAATCTATACGAAGGAGCCCCCGGTGGCGCAATGATATTTCTCAACCTGGGGGTCGGGACCCCTGGGGGGGTCACGAGGGGTTGTCAGAGGGATCACCAAAGACCATTGGAAAACACTGTATTTTCTGTTGGTCATGAGGGTTCTGTGTGGGAAGTTTGGCCCAATTCTATCATTACTGGGGTTCAGAATGCTCTTTGACTGTAGGTGAACTATAAATCCCAGCAGCTACAACTCCCAAATGTCAAGGTCTATTTTCCCAAAATATTAACAGTGTTCACATTTGGGCCTACTGAGTATTCGTGCCAAGTATGGTCCAGATCCATCATTGCTTGAGTCCACAGTGCTCCCTGGCTGTAGGTGAACTACAACTCCCAAACTCAAGGCCAATGCCCACCAAAGCCTTCCAGTATTTTCTGTTGCTCATGGGAGTTCTGTCTTCCAAGTTTGGTTCAATTCCATCATTGGTGGAGTTCAGAATGCTCTTTGATTGTAGGTGAACTATAAATCCCAGCAGCTACAACTCCCAAATGTCAAGGTCTATTTCCCCCAAACTCCACCAGTGTTCACATTTGGGCATACTGAGTATTCGTGCCAAGTATGGTCCAGATCCATCATTGCTTGAGTCCACAGTGCTCCCTGGCTGTAGGTGAACTACAACTCCCAAACTCAAGGCCAATGCCCACCAAAGCCTTCCAGTATTTTCTGTTGGTCATGGGAGTTCTGTCTGCCAAGTTTGGTTCAATTCCATCATTGGTGGAGTTCAGAATGCTCTTTGATTGTAGGTGAACTATAAATCCCAGCAACTACAACTCCCAAATGACAAAATCAACCCCCCCACAACCCCACCAATATTCAAATTTGGACGTATCATGTATTTGTGCCAAATTTGACCCAGTGAATGAAAATATATCTGGCATATCAGATATTTACATTACAATTCATAACAGTAGCAAAATTGCAGTTCTGAAGTAGCAACAAAAATAATGTTATGGTTGGGGGTCACCACAACATGAGGAACTGTATTAGGAAGGTTGAGAATCACTGGGTTAAACGCTTATGCTGGCCGGACTGCTGACCTGAAGGTTGGCAGTTTGAATCCAGGGAGTGGGGTGAGCTCCTGTCTGTCAGCTCCAGCTTCTCATACTGGACATGAGAGAAGCCTCCCATAGGATGGTAACACATCCGGGCATCTCCTCAGCAACGTCCTTGAAGACAGCCAATTATCTCACACCAGAAGCGACTTGCAGTTTCTCAAGTCGCTTAAGGCACAAAAAAAATATACAAAAATACTTATTTAATATTTCCACGGATGCATAAAAATTTGAGGCATATTTCAGTGGAAGGAATTAATCACTGTGACCTTTCTTAATGTATATGCCCCACAGATCTCTAGTACACAATGGATGTCATGTATGAACCAGAATGGTGCAGCCTGGATATAGCATTTTCTATTACAGTCCAGTTGCAGACCTTGAGCTTTTGAGTCATCTACATAACGTCAATCAAAGCACAAGCAAACTGAGAAGACCTACCATCTTATTCTTCTGCCACTGCTGGTGTTCTAAAACAACACTCTTGAAATTGGCTGGGAAGTCATCTTTGATCAAATCAATAGCCTTGTCTGGCTGGGACTGGTCTCGGGAGATCAGGCACTTCATTTTTTGGTAGTGGTCATGAATGTTCTTCATTTCCTTAAAGTGAAGAATATATATGTCTTGCTGTTAGGCAGGACAGCTCTATAATAGCACTAAAACGTTTTTCCAATTCGTGACAATCACAGCAGGTAAAAACTGAACATCCTTTAATGAAAAAATCAGTAAGAATCAAGACTCTTGTCATCCATCATTCCTGTTTATGTGGCTTTCATACAAATACGAGGCTTGAATGAAAAGTAATGCCTCCACCTTCGTTACTTGGGTTTGGATGGGAATATTTTAATAAATCAAACGCAGAAATAAGCCTTAGAATGTGCTCTTTAACTACCACTATTCACTTCTCCACATAATCACCAGTCAATAATAATAATCAGCTGGAGACCCCTCCTCCCAGCACCAACTGTCGCTCTGGGCCAGAGTGAAGAGAGAGGGGGCCAGGGGACAGTTCCACCTTGACTCCTGTGCTATTCTAATAATATAATATAATATAATATATTGTATATGCATATAATATTTATAATATTATGTAACAATATGATATTTATATTTCATGTAATATTACTAATAATATTACGATATGATGGTATGGTGGTGCAATATAGCAATGTTTAATGCTGATATTGCACTATTTTTTTATTTATTTTATTTAACTTGTATACCGCTACTCCCAATTTGGCTCGGAGCGGTTTACAGAAGCAGATTAAAACAATACAATTAGCTTTAAAAAGAACAATAACAAAACAATAGGTGGCGAGAACAGGCATAGTCCGGGTTGCTAATACTATGCTAAGAATATAATATATTGTATGTAATATATACCTTGGGTAATATATACCTTGTATATACCTTTGGGGTGAGAAGGGCGGCATATAAATGTCGTAAGTAAGTAAGTAAGTAAATAAATAAATAATTGGATATTACTTTTTGAAAAGCTCGTAGTAAAGGAGAGGCAAGATAACAAAAGTATGAGGAAGAACGTTAAACCCCACTGCAACGAATCCTACTGCAGCTGATGGGAATTCTAGTTGATCACAACTGTTTGGTATCCTTGGTTTTTGTATATTTCCTGTTTATGGATTTATCTGGATTATTGACTTTTGAAGTGGCTTGTTTTCCATTTCTTTGACTCTCCCTTGTACTCTGGTTATTCTGGCAACTGGCTTTTCAAAGTGGATTTTGGAATGGTTGAGCGAGCCTCTCTTCAACTTTGGTAAGCTCCCTTGATTTCCCCTATAACACTTTTTTTAGGCACAGGACAAAGGCTGTGACTGCACTAATTTGCACAAAAACATGAGGGGGAGACATTTTTGTAATAAGGTATCCATGAGATTGGCTTTTTCTAGGACTAACTGATACACTGATCTGTGAAAAAATGGAAGTAAAATGTTCTACTCTTGGTAGATCCTAATTAACGCATACAATATTAAGAACACTTCTGTGCAAGCCAGCATACTAAAAGATGAGGATAAAGCAGCATTATTTTTTACATTATTCCCTTGCTGGTACAATATACTATACACACAAGACCACAAATCAACACCTGTAAAGGCAAATCAACAAATAAGTTAGGGTCACCAAAAAAAAGGCTGTCATATAACAGCAGTGATGCAAAAGCAAAATAATAATAGTACCTCTAAGAACTCTGCTGGGTTCAGCATGGCAACTCTGTCAGTTGGATCACTGAATTCTGTCTTCAGCTCAACTTTATCACGCGTGACCTTTTTTGTCCTAAATGAAAGCTAAAGGGAGGGAGGACCAAACAAATAGGAAAAGTTGACTATCCAAATAAAAGCACTTTATTTATTTATTTACTATACTTGTATACTACCTTTTGAAAAAGTATGCACTATTTTTCTCCAAAACCTAACCAAGTAAATATGTTTCTAGATCAAACAACCTGGTAAACATCATACAATGCTGCTTACTAGGTTTCAAAAGAATGAAAACAGATTAAAAAATTTCAGTTACAAACATAGCCATTGCATGCCAACAAATTCTTAAGGTAACACTTTATTTTACACCATTTTGTATTTTAACTAAATAATAAATTGTAATACTCAATGTTCCCCCATGTTTCTCATCGTTTCCCATCGTTTTAAAGCAGGGCTTTGTCAAAGTGCAAACACAGGCCACGTGTAATCTCAAGGGCAGTGCCTGAACAAAATCTGGCTACCAGTATTAAAAAAACTCTAAAATTACAACAGCAAAACAACAGAGAGGAAACAAACAAGGACATCTAATCACCTCTCAACAAAAGATTGCCCCAGACACTGCCAGGCCATCAAATGCTAATCAAGATGGTCAGTTGAAACATTCACACCTAGCTCCAACAGACAGGAGTCCTTTGTCCCACCCTGGTCATTCCACAGATATATAAACCCACTTTCCTAGTTCCAACAGACCTCACTACCTCTGAGGATGCTTGCCATAGATGCAGGCGAAATGTCAGGAGAAAATGCCTCTAGAACATGGCCATATAGCCCTAAAAAACCTACAACAACCCATTAATTACAGATTCATCAACTCACAAATTTTGGCATTGCTGTGAAATAGAATGCTTTGTCCATACGAAGCTTCCTGAAGATGTAAGCTGCATCATAATGCTTTGCCTCTAACAGCTCTTGCTGGAATTTCATTACTTCTGACCAATCTTTGAGGGCAATCCTGATCTGAAATAAAAAAAAGAACAATTTCTTCATACTTAAACCAGAAACATGGCCTAAGCATAATTCTCATATGAAAAACTCATATTTCTGTGAGTATATTGTTCAAGTCACTTCCAACTTTTGCAACCCTGAGGCAAATCTATCATGGATTTTCTTAGCAAGATTTTTCAGAAGGTTTTTTTTTTTTTTTTTGCATTTGCCTTTCTTTGAAGTTGCGAGAGTGTGACTTGCCCAAGGTCACTCTGTGGGTTTCATGCCTGCGTAGGGATCTGAACCCTGATCTCCAGGTCCAGAGTACAATGATCAGGAGTTGAACATATGATTCCTTGGCTCATAGCTCACATTCCCATCTACTCGATCACACCATCTTTCTTTTAATTTGCAATGGTTATTGTTTACCTATTCCAACTGCAAAATAAGGTTACTAATGACAGCAAAAGGTGGAAAGCAAACAGGTGAAAGCGTAACTTACCTTCTGCTTTGGCTGACACAACTGTGTATTGTACAACCCATACAGAATATACAGGGCACCGACCCGGATCTGGAAAGTGTAAGGTGGCAAGAAGAACGTCCATACCAGAGCTAAAGCCTCTTTTGTAAATTTAATCTGCTCTGGGGTCCTTATTTTACCACTAGACAAAAGAGAAAGTGTGGCACGTGAGAAAATATTACAATCAACCCATGTTATTAAAGGCAGAAACAAAAGGGGGTCATTAAAATCCACCAGAAAATACACTTTTTATTGGTAATGAGACAGGCTGAGGAGGGAGAACATGAGTGCAGTTTGCCCAACAGCATCTTCCAGCATCCCTCACTATCAGCTATATTCAAAGCCGCAGTCCAGCAACATTTGAAGGGCTACAAATTGCTCCACCCATGCCCCCAGTCACACACAACAGAAGGGATAGAAATGGAAGATGAAATAGTACTCACCATAAGCCATTGTCTCTAGACCAAAATCAAATCCCACCTCTCATTTTCCAGGAAGCCTGTATAATTGTCTCTGTAACTATTTTGCATACACTACATCATCAAGTTCAGTTTGTACAGAAGGGGAGTGGATGCAGAGATGCTCAGCACCTTTCAAGTCACTTGTTATCTGTGCGCCCAGGAGGCATTTTCTCATCTGGTCTTAGACACTGGGTTTTTGCCTGCCAATTTTGGACTCTTGCTTGCTGAGGAGTTCCTGTGAGTATCTCTGTAGATCTTAGGAAACTATTTATGATTTAAGACATTGGCATGCTGGTTGATATCCAAACAGAACGGGCTGGAGATGTCACTGCCCTGGTCCTTTCATTACAGGCTACTACTTCCCAGCGGATGTCAGGTGGTGCAATACCAGCTAAACAGTATAATTTCTCCAGTGGTGTGAGGTGTAGACATCCTGTGATAATGCGGTGTGTCTCATTAAGAGCCACATCCACTGTTTTAACGTGGTGAGATGTATTCCACACTGGGCATGCGTACTCAAGAGTAGCAAAATGCAAGGGCAGATGTCTTCACTGTGTCTGGCTGCGCTCACCAGGTTGTGCCAGAATGCTACTGGAACATGGCCAGACAGGCCGAAAAACTCACAGCAACCCAAACTTTATGTTCATTTTTAACAGAGAAGGGGAAAATGGCAGATGCTGCTGGATTGCAATTTCCATCTGCAGCCCACTCCGAAAAGCCATAATAATAATAATAATAATAATAATAATAATAATAATAATATTTATTTGTCGTGTCAGGGCAACCAGTCAATTATATTACAATTCTAACAGGACAAAGCAAACAAACTGACAAAATACAAAATTTGTGAAGTTTGGTAGTTGATTAAATGTCCTTTGACCAGTATCTGGCCACTTGGAGTGCCTCTGGTGTTGCTGCAAGAAGGTCCTCCATTGTGTATGTGGCAGGGCTAAGGTTGCATTGCAGCAGGTGGTCAGTGGTTTGCTCTTCTCCACACTCGCATGTCGTGGATTCCACTTTGTAGCCTCATTTCTTGAGGTTGGCTCTGCATCTCGTGGTGCCAGAGCGCAGTCTGTTCAGCGCCTTCCAAGTCGCCCAGTCTTCTGTGTGCCCAGGAGGGAGTCTCTCATTTGGTATCAGCCATTGGATTGAGGTGCTGGGTTTGAGCCTGCCACTTTTGGACTCTCGCTTGCTGGGGTGTTCCAGCGAGTGTCTCTGTAGACCTTAGAAAACTATTTCTTGATTTAAGTCGTTGACGTGCTGGCTGATACCCAAACAGGGGATGAGCTGGAGATGTCTCTGCCTTGGTCCTTTCACTATTGGCTGCTACTTCCCGGCGGATGTCAGGTGGTGCAATACCGGCTAGACAGTGTAATTTCTCCAGTGGCGTAGGGCGCAGACACCCTGTGATAATGCGGCATGTCTCATTAAGAGCCACATCCACTGTTTTAGCGTGGCGAGATGTGTTCCACACTGGGCATGCATACTCAGCAGCAGAGTAGCACAGCGCAAGGGCAGATGTCTTCACTGTATCTGGTTGTGATCCCCAGGTTGTGCCAGTCAGCTTTCGTATGATATTGTTTCTAGCACCCACTTTTTGCTTGATGTTCAGGCAGTGCTTCTTGTAGGTCAGAGCACGGTCCAGAGTGACTCCCAGGTATTTGGGTGCGCTGCAATGCTCCAGTGGGATTCCTTCCCAGGTGATCTTCAGAGCTCGGGATGCTTCTCTGTTCTTGAGATGAAAGGCACATGTCTGTGTTAGTGAGCAAACCCTTCAGGCAGAGCAGAGCATTGTGTCCTCCATCTCTGAAGCCAAGAAAGAACAGTGGATCAAGCTGATCACAGAGGTCGACATGGGCAGGAGCAGCCAGAAGGCGTGGAGGCTGCTAAGACGGTTGAGCAATGACCCCTCACAAACTAATACCCATGCCAACATAAAGGCAGATCAGATAGCACACCAACTCTTGAAGAATGGGAAACCCAACTTTGCCACCAAAGTAGGAAAGAAACCAATAGCCAGACAACCAGAGATTGAGAACAACAACCTTCATGAACCCTTTACATCTACTGAATTGGACATGGCTCTCAACAAATGTAAGAATGGCAAAGCAGCTGGCTTGGATGATCTACAGATGGAACAAATCAAGAACTTTGGTCCAAAAGCAAGGTGCTGGCTGCTGGAGCTGGTGAACAACTGCACTGGTGTATAACATAGAGAGGACAGGGTGCAAATTACAAGACACAATCTAAAATCAATCTAGCAATAACAAAAGCATCATCATCAACAACATCAACAATATCAATATCAATAATACAAAAAGCCATTCGCATCGTCTCATCGTTAAACCACAATCCAGTATCATTTCCGTTGTTCCATTCCTGTCGTCATTACCAATTATTGCACTTCTTGTTCGAACGCCTTCTTGAACAGCCACATCTTTAATTTCCTGCGGAATATCATCAGGGAAGGAGCAAGTCTGATGTCCATGGGAAGGGTGTTCCACAGCCGAGGCGCCACCACCGAGAAGGCCCTGTCTCTCGTCCCCGCCAGGCGTGCCTGTGAGGCAGGCGGGATTGAGAGCAGGGCCTCCCCGGACGATCTCAAAGTCCTGTGGGCTCATAGGCCGAGATGCGGTCAGATAGGTATCTGTGGAATGACCAGGGTGGGACAAAGAACTCTTGTCTGCTGGAGCTAGGTGTGAATGTTTCAACTGACCACCTTGATTAACATATAATGGCCTGACTGTGCCTGGAGCAAACTTTTGTTGAGAGGTGATTAAATTAGAAGGAAAGGAATTGTTGAAATTTATGATGACTGGGAAATTTACTACAAAAAAGCCCCAGTTGCCCAGGCACTGCGGATGCCTGCCATAGATGTGGCTGAAACGTCATGAAAGAATGCTTCTGGACTTGACAGATGCAACTGTCTTTCGGATTGCAAAGGTCGACAACAAGCTACACAATTGGTCGGAAGCTCACTCCAACCCGGGCTGGCTTTGAACTCATGACCTTTTGGTCAGAAGTGATCTTAATGCAGCTGACACTCAGATAGCTGAGCCACAATCCCGGTACAAAACACTTGGAGGGTCCAAGTTTGCCCATGCCTGATCTATACTGTAGAGTTAATGCGGTTTCACACCACTTTAACTGCCATGGCTTAGTGGAAAGTGTAGCTCGGCAAGTCCTTGAGACTTCTCTTCCAAAGAAGGCCCAAGAGTCCATAATATTGAGCGATGGAGGTAAAAATGGAATGAAACTGCGTTAATTCTCCAGTGTAGACGCACTCAAGGCCTACTTCGAGGGAGGGAAGAAAGGGGACCCACTAGAAAATGGTGTGGAAGCGTTGCTGCCTCCATAGAGTGGCAAAGTCTTCGAAGCGGACGCTCTCGACTTCTTGGAAATGCCTCAGGAGCGCCTCGCAGTCTGTGGCCAGCCCCGGCCAGTCGGCCATGGCTGCAAATGAGCCTGCTTCCGCCTCAGTCCTCGGAGGCACGAAGTGCGCATGCGCGGTGCAGCCATCCAATGGTTGGAGATCAGGTTTCACGCGCCATTCTCGGAGTGCGCATGCGTAACAGCTAACTCCCCACCCTTTGCCCCGACGTGCGCATGCGCCAAACAAACTAGCCCCGCCCCTCTCGTCGCCCAGCCTCGAACTAACTAACAGCATGTGCGGCGTTGAGACTTCTATTAAAACCTACGATGAGCGGTTCTGGCCAATCCAAGGCTTTGGCTGTCTGCTCGCTCCGCCCCCTTACTTTATTTCTTAAAGTGACCGCGCCGTTTAGGTTGTCTCAGTCTGAAATGCAGAGAAGGAAAGGAATGTTGAAATGTATGATGACTGGAAATTTTTACTACAAATGTAACGTTTGAAACTTTATTTATACCCTGCCCCATCTCTCCCGGAGGGACTCGGGGCTGCTTACAACCAGAACAAACGGATACAATAAATGATCTACATAAAGTGAATTATAAAAATTCTATCTATATAAATTAAAATGTAATGTTTGTTTGTGGGATTAACATAGCTCATAAACCACTGGACGAATTGACACCAAATTTGGACACAAGACACCTAACAACTCAATGTATGTCCTTCACTATAAAAAAAATGATTTTGTCTTTTGGGAGTTGTAGTTGCTGGGATTTATAGTTCACCTATAATCGAATAGCATGATCGAATTGAACCAAACAGGGCATACAGGACTCCCACGACCAACAGAAAAACCTAGAAGAGTTTGGTGAGCATTGACCATGAGTTTGGAAGTTGTAGTTCACCTACATCCAGAGAGCACCATGGACTCAAAAATGATGGATCTGGACCAAACTTGGCACAAATATTCCATATGCCCAAATATGAACACAGATGGAGTTTAGGGAAAATAGACCTTGACATTTAGGAGTTGTAGTTACTGGGATTTATAGTTCACGTACAATCAAAGAGCATTCTGAACCCCACCAACGATGGAATTGAACCAAACATGGCATACAGTTCTCCTATGACCAACAGAAAACACTAGAAGGGTTTGGTGAGCATTGACCTTGAGTTTGGGAGTTGTAGTTCACCTACATCCAGAGAGCACTGTGGACTCAAACAATGATGGATCTGGACCAAACTTGGCACAAATATTCTATATACCCAAATACGAACATGGAGTTTGGGGGAAATAGACGTTGACATTTGGGAGTCGTAGTTACTGAGATTTATAGTTCACCTACAATCAAAGAGCATTCTGAACCCCACCAACAACAAACTTATTTATTTATTTGCTTTATTTCTATACCGCATTTTTCAGCCCAAATAAGCGACTCAATGCGGTTTCCCACACAGAACCCCCATGACCAACAGAAAATACTCATGGCCATGCAGTTCAACTCCCTTCACCAGGGCAAGAAAATGTAATCAAAGTCCTCCTGACAAAGAGCCGTCCAGCCCTAGATATAGATAGATATGATTCACAAACAGAGAGATATAGTATCATAGATTTGAAAGGGACCCTTAAAGAAGGACAACTATATGTTGCATGTTCCAGAGTGGGCAAACCAGACACTCTCCACATCAACACTGACAAAGAAACAACAAGAAATACTGTTGACCCACAAGCATAAAGAAATTACATATATTAGACACCAATGCTTTCTCATTACTTTATTTTCCAGATCACTGGGCCACACCAACGTGTGGCAGGGGACCGCTAGTATTGTGTATTTATCTTCAGGTTTGCTGTATAAAGTGTATATGAAACATAAATCAGTCTCATGTTTGGACTTAGAACCACGGTTGGAAGAGAGCTCGGGTGCATTTACACTATAGAATTAATGCAGTTTGACTCCGCTTTAACAGCCATGGCTCAATGGAGTTTTAGTTTTACAAGGCCTTTAGCCTTCCCTGCCCAAGAGTATTGATACTTTACCAAATTACAACTCTTATGATTCTATCGCATTGAGGCACAGCACATAAAGTGGTATCACACTGCATTCATTCAATAGTGTAGCTCAGGCATGGGCAAACTTAGACCCTCCAGGTGTTTGGACTTCAACTCCCATAATTCCTAACAGCCTACTGGCTAGATTCTTGTGGGTTTTTTCGGGCTATGGGGCCATGTTCTAGAGGCATTTCTCCTGACGTTTCGCCTGCATCTATGGCAAGCATCCTCAGAGGTGAGCCTACTGGCTGTTCGGAATTGTGGGAGTTGAAGTCCAAAACACCTGGAGGGTCTAAGTTGGCCCATGCCTGTTCTAATACATACAAGTCTATAAAATTTAAGTGTTTGCTTAAGTGTTTGCACCTGCATGCCTGTATTCATAGGGAAAAGCATAAAATAAATAATAATAATAATAATAAAAAAAAAACTTTAATAATAAGACCTCACTACCTCTGATGCAGGCGAAACGTCAGGAGAGAATGCCACTAGACCATGGCCATATAGCCCAAAAAAACCTACAATAACCCAGTTATTCTGGCCATGAAAGCCTTCGACAATACAATAAAACACCATCTCCCCAAGGGACTCGGAGCGTACATGAGGCCAAGACCAACAACACATCGATAAAACAACAATAGTAAAAAAACAAAAAGCAATAAGCAAAATAAACAATACAATTAGTATAACTCAGACATGGACAATAACACAGAAGAATTAAAAAAAGCTATGGCTGGGCCAGATGTAATAGTTAAAACTTTAAAAGTAAATCCAACTATTATATGCTAGCATATATATGTGTGTGTTGAGCCCTCGGTGGCGCAGTGGGTTAAACTGCTGAGCTGCTGAACTTGCTTACCGAAAGTTCGCAGGTTCGAATCCAGTGAGCAGCGTGAGCTCCTGCTGTTAGCCCCAGCTTTTCCCAACTTAGCAGTTCAAAAACATGCAAATGTGAGTAGATCAATAGTACCGCTTCGGCTGGAAGGTAACAGCGCTCCATGCAGTCATGTTGGCCACATGACTTTGGAGGTGTCTACGGAAAACGCCGGCTCTTCAGCTTAGAAATGGAGATGAGCACCAACCCCCAGAGTCGGACACAACTGAACTTAATGTCAGGGGAAAACCTTTACCTATAAAACATTTTGCCTAGAAGTACTTGGAAGAATAATGACCTCATGAGTGCCTTAACACCAAGTTCTTTGTTTTTCTGCAATCTTATAACCCATTATGTCAAAGAAGTATGTCACCTGACAATATATAAATTCTCATAATAATCAGTTATCATTTGTGGCTGAGTAGGATTGTCTTCCAAGGGTCGAGTCTTGGCAGTGGGTCCATCTGTGGCTGGAAATTAAGATGTCAGCCACAGATGTAGGTGAAATGTCAGGAGAAAATGTAGCTAGATCTTGGCCATACAGCCTGGAAACCACACAACACCCCACTGATTCCGGCCATGCAAGCCTTCGACAATGCATAATCAATAGTACCGCTCCAGCGGGAAGGTAACGGCGCTCCATGTAGTCATGCCGGCCACATGACCTTAGAGGTGTCTACGGACAACTCCAGCTCTTTGGCTTAGAAATGGAGATGACCACCAACCCCAAAGTCGGACTCGACTAGACTTAATGTCAGAGGAAAACCTTTGGCTATATGTGTGTGCTTTCGAGTCATCTGTTGATGCATGGTGACCCCATTAATTTAATAGTTTGCATAGGCAAGGATAGTAATTTAATAAGGTTTGTTTAGGCCAAGTTTTGCCAATCCCTCCCTCTGAAATATAACCAACACAAGTTGTTTATTCGTTCAGTTCTCTCCTGATGTTTCGCCTGCATCTATGGCAGGCATCCTCAAAGGTTGGAAACTAGTAAAATGGGGTTTATATATCTGTGGAAAGTTTTTTTGTTTTGTTTTGGTTTTTTTGGTCGTGTCAGGAGCGACTGAAGAAACCGCAAGTCACTTTTGGTGTGAGAGAATTGGCCATCTGTAAGGACGTTGCCCAGGGGATGACCGGATGTTTTGATATTTTTGCTATCCTTGTGGGAGGCTTCTCTCATGTCCCCGCATGAGGAGCTGGAGCTGATAGAGGTAGCTCATCCACGCTCTCCCCGGATTCGAACCAGCAACCTGTTGGTCTTCAGTCCTGCCAGCACAAGAGTTTAACCCACTGCGCCACCAGGGGCTCCGGTGTGAATATTTCAACAGGTAGGTGTGAATATTTTAACTGGTCACCTCGATTAGCATTTAATAATAGGTAAAGGTAAAGGTAGTCCCCTGACATTAAGTCCAGTCATGTCTGACTCTGGGGTGTGGTGCTCATCTCCATTTCTAAGCCGAAGAGCCAGCGTTGTCCGTAGACACCTCCAAGGTCATGTGGCCGGCATGACTGCATGGAGCGCTGTTACCTTCCCGCCGGAGCGGTACCTATTGATCTACTCACATTTGCATGTTTTCGAACTGCTAGGTTGGCAGAAGCTAGGGCTGGCAGCGGAAGCTCACGCCGCTCCCCGGAATCGAACCTGCGACCTTTCGATCAACAAGCTCAGCAGCTCAGTGCTTTAACCCACTGCGCCACCGGGGGCTCCAATAATAATAATAATAATAATAATAATAATAATAATAATAATAATAATAATATACATAGACAAAAAAAATTTTTTGTCGTGTCAGGAGCGACTTGAGAAAACTGCAAGTCGCTTCTGGTGTGAGAGAATTGGCCGTCTGCAAGGATGTTGCCCAGGGGACGCCCGGATGATTTGATGTTTATCATCCTTGTGGGAGGCTTCTCTCATGTCCCCGCATGAGGAGCTGGAGCTGATAGAGGGAGCTCATCCGCCTCTCCCCGGATTCGAACCTGCGACCTGTCGGTCTTCAGTCCTGCCAGCACAGGCGGTTAACCCACTGCGCCACCGGGGGCTCCAATTACAATTCATTACAATACAATAGTACAATGCATGATCAATAGTACTAGGCATTTAATGGCCTAGTAGTTTCGAAGTCTGGCTTCTTATTGCCTGGAAATATTCACACCTACCTCAAACAGACAAAAGAGTTCTTTCTCCCACCCCGAACATTCCACATATATATAAACCCAATTTCCTTAGTTTCCAACAGATCTCACAACCTCTGAGGATGCCTGCCATAGATGCAGGCGAAACATCAGAAGAAAATGCTTCTGGAACATGGCCATACAGCCCGGAAAACTCACAAGAAGCTAGACACAAGTGTTATTCCAGGCAAGATCTGACCGAAACAGAATTTTAATCTGTTTCAGACAAGGAATACTCAAGAGGTGGTTTTGCCAGTTCCCTTTTCTGAAATGTAGCCAGGCATTCATTGGCTTATCTCCCATCCAAGCACTAACCAAGGCTGACCCTGTCTAGCTTCCAAGATCAGACAGGATCCGATCTGGTGCCTTTAGCGTGTAAAAGGGATAAAACCCTGAGCAAGCGATTATGTCTCGTCTCCCCATCCCTGGCAGCCAGTTTCCAACATGCTAAAACACACGTAGGAGGTTGCCCGAGCAAGGCAGTCTCTTTGGTGATGCAGAGAAGAAGGGGCGGGGACAGTTCCATCTCGGGTGCAGAACCGCACGTAGGGTGGGCGTGAGCCGGCTGATCTGATTGGCCGAAACATCCCACTTATTTGCATGTCCCTCCTGCATCCGACAGAAGCATCCTCAGTCCCAAACAGAGAAGCACAACTGGACACAATACTCTTGACAGAAAACAGCACGATGACATGGCTAGGAGGAGAGACTTCTACAATTGCCGAAAGAACAAGCTCTCTTTCTCCATCACTGGTAAGTATCCACATCTTACTGCCAGGGACTGGAAGTTTTTCAAAAACTGTTGCAGAGTAACTGAACACTGAAGCACTTCTGTGCATTTTAAGTCATGAAAAAGGAAATGACCTTCCAAAACTTATCTCCAACCAGCAGGAATAGTGCCTGTGTTGGCTTGGTTTTGGAAATTATGGTCCAAAAAGTGACATTTCCAGACTTCTTTACAGCAGGATCGAAACATTTATGGGACATGGGTGTCACCATATAAGCATATTAATGGTTTTAGGTGACTACAAGTATTTGTTATGCTTAACTAGCCGTCCCCTGCCACACGTTGCTGTAGCCCACATGGGGGTTCTGTGTGGGAGGTTTGGCCCAATTCTATCGTTGGTGGGGTTCAGAATGTTCTGTGATTGCAGGTGAACTATAAATCCCAGCAACTACAACTCCCAAATATCAAGTTCTATTTTCCCCAAACTCCACCAGTGTTCACATTTGGGCATATTGATTATTCGTGCCAGGTTTGGTCCAGATCTATCATTGTTTGAGTCCACAGTGATCTCTGGATGTAGGTGAACTACAATTCCAAAACCAAAGGACACTGCCCACCAAACCCTTCCAGTATTTTCTGTTGGTCATGGGAGAACTGGGTGCCAAGTTTGGTTCAATTCCATCGTTGGTGGGGTTCAGAATGCTCTTTGATTGTAGGTGAACTATAAATCCCAGCAACTACAACTCCCAAATGACAAAATTTTTTTTGAGTGAAGGACATACATTGGGTTGTTAGGTGTCATGTGTCCAAATTTGGTGTCAATTCGTCCAGTGGTTTTTGAGTTCTGTTAATCCCACAAATGAACATTAATTTTTTATTTATATAGATTCTATGTTAATGTTTAGATGTTGTAGATTTATAACTGTATGTTGTAGTTTTTAGTGTTGTTAGCTGCTTTGATTATCCTTTAGGAAAGGAAAGCAGACTATTGATAGTAGCATTAATAATAATCCATAGCTATTTGTCTTAGTAACTCAATTAAATCTCCATGTTCAGAAGCAGTCAACCTCTGAATATTACTTTGCTAAAGGCTGTTCTCTCCTTTGAGAAAATTTACTCATTCTGTCAGTTATGCACCACTTTCTTAATAGTATCTTGAAAGACTGTTCAAAATTTGGCTGATTGTTTTGGAAGCAAAGTGCTAAACAAGATTATTAGTATTAGTAGTAGTAGTAGTAGTAACTCGCCCTATCTCCCTGAGGGGACTCAGGGTGAGGAGACAAAATGGTAAACAAGATGCATTGGACTTTCCATCTGATCTGTCTCAAATTATTGGAGTGGCGGACTAAATGGAGCAATTTGCATTGGACTTTACTGTGCAAGGGGCTCCCTGCTACAGGTCTTACTCCTCTTTCACCACAGTTCTCTACATGGACATCGATCTTTTTGTGTCCTGTCAGTTTGAAAGAGTTCCTTTTTGGAATCGCAATACGGCTATGCTGGCTGGGGGAGTCTAAAAACTGTAATCCAAAAGTAACTTTTCCCAAGGTCTGGAGCATGAAGGAGCACAACTAAGGATATTCACGCTGTCTACCATTTCTTGTAGAATTAGGAAAACTGTATTATCAGTATGATGACTGACATTAAAGAGCATACTTCTGTATAATTTGTCCTTTTATATTAAAGTGCACTTTCTATATAGACCTATAGGAAAACAAACCTTGAAGCTGAAATAATTAGGACAAAAGGAGTTAACACAAAAGAACAAGATACCAAAAGCTTGAGCGATGACGATAAAAAAAAAATAGTTTTCTAAGTAAGTTGGGGAAAGGCATATTATGTTAAGTCACTTCAGATGAGAGAGCACACGTGTTCCACACTCTTTAATACTTTGACAGCACACGCCATGACCTGTATTTAGGTTTTCTTAGTGGAGTATGGGGGTGTTGATGTGTCACACCACAATGTGCATCTAAAAAATTCCTTACCTACTAATTCCCATGTTAAAAGAAATGGTTATACAATTTTTAAATAGCAGTGTATTTATCTTCTTCAGACTATTGACCCCAAGCCAACAGGGGAAGAGTCATATCACTGGTTAATGCATTTTCTAATATGAAGTGTTTACACATCTACAATATGTGGCTTTCTAAGATTCTGAGTGTTTTCCCCTTTAAAAACAGCCACCCAGATCATTTTCTATGTGTCCATGAAGGTTTCCCAGGTTTTTGGATAGTGTCGGCTATGACAACTGCCTAAACACATTTTAGTGATATAGACAGCATTGTGCTTTTGACCTGATTATAACAGTTTTAGTGTGCAAGGTTGCATTGCCTGTGTGTACATAGCATGTGTGTTCTTCATGCTAAATATCAGCTGTGTGGGAGACAGCCTCCCAAGCTATATGGGTGACTTATTGATCAAGTTATACACACCATGTGGAACGGCTACCAAGTGGAAGAAGATTCCAACTTAGCGACTGTCATGCAAGAGCCATCCTAAGAACAGTAGCAACTGGACTGGCAGTCTCAATACAGGAATCTTTTCATCCAGAATACCCCAAACCTTCACTTATTGAATTGAAAATATGGTTTCCAGTGCTTTCAACAATCCCCTCTCCCATTTTTTTTGTCGTCCACCACTGTACAGGACTCTGTGTTAGAGCTATCCAAGTTTCACACTACTCAATTCTAGAATTATTAACTTTTGTTCCATGTCTGAAATAACATTAAAATGGGTGCTAGCTACACTTTCATCAGCACAATGCATTAAAACACAAATGCGCTTTGCCAAATCAGAAATGGATGGGTTATTTCTTGCATAATCACTTCTAAATATGGAAATTTCTCAGGCAATATTTGGTTAGCGGAGATAAAGATTTCTGTCATCATGCAGGTAACAAAATGGCTAACTTTTCCATCTCAGCGAAGTGACCTCTGTATGTACTGAAAGGGTGGAGACGTATTTTTCTGAATAGTAATGCACACAGTGCAGGTGAAATCCTGTAGCAGAGAATTCCATATGTCCCGTTTTCTAATATCTCCTTAAGGCAGCAGTCAGTATAACAGAAAAGCAGTATACAAGACATGAAGTCATACCGGTAACACCAAGCATTGGTCAGTGCCATATATCTCTGCTCTTGATTTATCCCTTTACTAACTGGGCAACATATGAGCTAGTAGTATTTTTGTATTGGGGGCCAGAGAAAATGACTACAAGTTGTGCCATGCTGCCAATATATTGGGTGTTTTATGGTAAAACAAATGAACAGGTTGTTAGTTAGTACTGTGTGGACCTCTGTCAACATTATTTACTTTGTGACTGTTGTTCTAGCTCATTTGACAATCTTACAGCTGGTTTTGGTGCTGAGATAGAGGCAATTAAGTCATCGTGTTAAGGCTGCAATACTAAACACATTTACATGGAAGTAAGCCTCACTTGATTCCATGGAACCTACTATTTGGTAGACACAAGCAAGACTTCAATGTGAAAATAGTGTTCTTCTCCTGAAAACGGGGTTTGCTAAATTCTTCCAGTTTCCAAGGTCGAGTATGTACATATCAAAACAGTGTTATCACGTAGCCATGTGTCAACAGTGCATCACAGAGGAACCTTAAGATGTCACCGCAGACTTGACCTGAGAGCTCACGCAATGATTTCCAGTGAAAACTCAATGCAGATATTGAAAATTCATGGTTCATCTGCAGACGGAACACTTTGTTGCAGGCCTAGTCCACGTATAGTTTATTGATGTAATAAAACAATACAGTTAGTGTTAGATCCAACCACAGAAAAAAGGGGGGAAAGAATGGGATAATTATTATACAGCACGTAGAAGGAAAATAAGATGTTTTGTGACAAGTTCTCTAAATAAAAAAAGGTTCCTAAAATACATTCAGCATTACTGAAATCTATGGTTAACAAAACAGAACTGAAACACGTGGATGTTAATAGCAACAAGGTGCGTAAAATGCAAAACATCAAATATTACCAAGCAACTCAGTGATGAAACTAGGCAACTCTGCTAACAAGGCAGGATGTTTTATGATTTGCTTGAATTATCATCGCTACCAAACATTGGGAAGTTGGGACATTTAGATTCCGTTATTAGGTATACAATATTAGCAGGAACTTCCACAGCTATAGGCAGGGGAGAATTCTCTCTGAACAAACAAAGCAACTGATACATCATTAAAAACACTCTCTTCCCTTTAAAGAGAATTTATCCACATAAATAACATTAAAAAGAGCCCTCCTGGATTAGACCAAAGGTCTATCTAGTCCAGCCAGATGCTTCTAGGAAGCCCACAAGCAGGGCAGAGTATCAACAGCTGCTCCCTGTTGTTTCCTCCCCAGCAAACTGGTATTCAGAGGTACACTGCCTCCCAACATGGAGGATCAATCTAGCTATCATTAACACATAGCCCTATCCTCCCTGACTAACCTTTTAAAAAGCTATACAAGCCAGTGGCTTTCACCACATTGTGGCAGTGAATTAATGCATGGTGTAAAGAACTGCGTTTTGTGTGTGCATCTTGAAACCAACTCTATTGAAAGTATTGTAAAGTATTGTAAAGGGAGAAAAATGTACTCTGCTTTCTTCAGAGCTATTCCAAACTTCTGAACTTTCCCCTTGTCATCATTTCCCCCCCTAGACTAGAAAGCCCCACATATTGCTACCTAACCTCTCAAAATCAAACCTTTCTTCTTCTTCCCCCTAGATACCCAAACTGGGCATTAACACAGCACTTGAGAACTTTCCCATAATACCTGACAAAAGAGAGCATTGCTCCAAAATTTCTACATGATTTCACAGGCAATCAACATAAAACAAGAACAAAAAAGGGGAAAAAATGTCCTTGAAAACTAATCTTATAAATGCGGAATATATTGCATGAGGAACTGCTGGCATTTTGTATTTATTTTATTAAGAAAATAGATTGTGCGATTGTGGCTACAAATGCACTGCTGCAAAGCCATGTTTCTTCTTTTTCTAAAAACAAGTAAAAGTAAGTAAAAAAAATTCTTTAATATCATAGAGCGACAGAGCACAAGGTGCCTTCAACGGGAGGAGAGAAGGCTGAGACAGTTTTACTGTGGCGGTGTATCATCTGATAAGAAATTTTCTCAGTGACAAACTCCTGGTCAAAATAAAAAATAAATACTTCTTTTTAAAAAAGGTGCCTATTTCAAAGCTGCCATTGCAAGCGTGTGCTAAACGTACTGGACTTTGTTTATGTACCAAAAATTGCACCATTAAGCTGAGTAACTGTCATCAAAAAAGGAAAAAAATAGCTAACTTTCTTTAGGTAAAAGACCGTCCAAAGTAGAAAGGGGATCAGAACCAAACTAACTGAATTAGTGCAGTATTTGTAGCCAGGCTTCTAAAATCAGATATAGAAAATATAAATAGACTGCTTTTAGGTGGTAAGTCACCAGTGTCCAAGAAAACAGAACAACTGTGAAGGGTTCAGGGCAGAGGGAGCTCAGTTGACTTGATCCAGGGCTTTGAGCAACTCTTCACCTTGTAGCAGGTTTCGGTTGCCCTGTATGGGAGCGTTCACTTCACAGTCATAGCTGGTGAGTTGCGGGAGTCCCTTCTCATCCATTGACTGCCCTAGCAGTTTACTTGCTATATCTAAAAAGAGAGAAAGAGCATGTTATCTACTTTAAAATACATCGTCGAAGGCTTTCATGGCCGGAATCACTAGGTTGCTGTAAGTTTTTTTCCAGGCCATATGGCCATGTTCTAAAGAATGCCTCTAGAACATGGCCATATAGCCCGAAAAAACTTACAGCAACCTACTTAAAAATACATCAATTTTTTTTAAAAAAAACAACAACTATGGCCAATGCCTCCTGTCAATCCAAATGAAACAGACCTAGGAAGATTTCCAGTTGTCAGGATTGCAGAACGACCAACTGACAATCATACAAAATGCTAAAAATATCATGTAATATAAAAACAAACAGGCATATTTTATACAGACACAGAATTGTTTTTTAAAAGCACAGAATTTATGAAGAATTTTACATTTTTTTATTTTTAAAAAAGTCCTGTTGACCTTTAACCAAACAATGCACTATTGTTTGGTTTTAATTTCATATTTTCACACTCTTCCTACAGCCATCTCATCAACAGCAGCCTCTTCTCCCACCCCAAAATATCGCTTCTTTATCCTCTACTATGGATTCTAACTTAAGATATTTAATCAATTTTCTAAATTGGCAGGACGTTGTGCTAGATCGGAGAATTCCAATCTTTGGATCTTCAGCTGTTTTGAAATTCAGTTTCCAGAAATCCCTGGATGGGTCTTCTGGGAGTGGAAGACCAAATGTTAAGAACCACTATACTAGATGAAGCATGGAGCTTCATCTAGTACATAAATCATTCTAAACATCTAGTTTGGCTCTGATTTTCAAAAATCTGGTTTCCAAAGCCAGTGGTTCCCAACCTGTGGTCCATAGACCACCAGTGATCCCCAAGAACTAAAATATGGTCCGCGACCTCACTGTTACTACACTGTTGCAATGAGAGCTACTGGTCTTGCAAAAACCCTTTTATAGTGCCAAGGCATATCAAATATGGTTTTCTGTGGGTGAGCAGATGGCGACGACTGGATGGCATACATCCTGCATCAGAAACTAGAGCTGATGTGGTCTATCCAATGCAATTTTCTCAATCAGTACCCCAAATAACCAAGCTGAATCTAAAGTTGACCAAAAACTGATTCGTAATCCTTTTGGTATTAATGTTGGAGAGTGGTCCCTGGTCAAAAAAAGGCTGGGAACCACTGAACTATACTAAGCTGTTGCTCCTTTCTTCAAGGCACACATAGCTCTGCTTCACCTTCAGAACCTCTTCCTTTAGACAAGGGCCTGATCCCACACTTAAAGATTTCTGAAGGTACGGTTTATCACATTCACTTCAGTATTTGGGGTGGGAAGAGGCTGTGAATCTCTGGGTGAAATCTACTTAAGCAGAAAAGAGTACCTAGCTTATCTCCCTTTATAAGCAATATTGGATTACATTGATGGACATGGAAGAATGCAAAAACACTAACCTGAGGGTAATAAAATGACTGTTTTCTCTGCCACCTCATTCTGCCCGTTAGGTTTACATCCTTTTACACGTTTCCAAGCCAGTGATACATTTGTTCCAGGAGTGGCAGACTGTGCCAATAATGTGCCCTTTAAACACAGAGAATCAACAGCAGGTTCATTTAATGTAATCAGAAAAACCCTATACAAATATCCTATTTTTAAAAACCCAATCACTTGCTGTGTAAAACTGGTTTTCATGTTAAAAGCAATAGTGAAGAGGAAGCAAGCTGAAAAAGTATCATCGAAGGCTTTCATGGCTGGAATCACTGGGTTGTTGTAGGGTTTTCAGGCTGTATGGCCATGTTATAGAAGCATTCTCTCCTGATGTTTCACCTGCATCTATGGCAGACATCCTCACAGGTTGTGAGGTTTAGTTTCTAACAGACCTCACAACCTCTGAGGATGCCTGCCATAGATGCAGGCAAAACGTCAGGGGAGAATGCTTCTAAAACATGGCCGCTTGCTTAGAAGTGGATCCAAAAGTCACTGAAGTTCATTATCCAAATTAATCTCGTCTCCAAAATTGTTTAAGCGCTTATGAAAATTTTAAGCCTTCTACATGTGCTACACTACTGATAAAATCTCTAGTCATTATTTAATATTTCTGTTCTATTTCCTCCTGCGGGTTTATGGCACACAATTGTGGTTTAAATCAAATGTAAAGTTGATGAAAATGCTAGGGGTGTCCCTGTGAATTAAAGTGAGGTGGGGTTTAAGGGAGAATATTTGAAAACTTACAATTCCCACTGCTTGGAAAAGTAAGCCATCCTGCTCCATCTTCCGCTTTCTCTGAATATTATGTAGAGCTATTATCTTTGGGTTGATGTCTTCATTTGCTGCAGTTGATCTACTGAAGAAAAAATACCAAACTATTAATCTGATTCCCTTCTAGATTACCTTTCCATGTTAAAGTCAAAAAACATGTGTATCATGATTCAGATATAAATAAATTCCAAACTATTGCTTATACAAATACTGGTCTACATTCGGAGACCCCTGTTATGTATTAGGGCTGGGCGGTTTTGTTCGTTAATTTCATAATTCGTTATTAATTCGTATTTAAATTAGCTTACGATCCGATATTGAGCCATGCAGGAGCAATTAAAAATCGAAACAAAATTTTCAATTTATTTCGTAATTGTTTCGTAATTGTTTCGGTATGTCTGGTGCAAGTTTTAGGGTTGTTGTTTGTTTTATCAGTGATAAAAAATAAATTATCACACCAACAGTCAACAACAGAGGGAGAGGGAAGCTTCAGAAGTTCCCCCTGTCCCATTTGGAGGGGTTTTTTTGCATATTGCGCAATTGCGTCCGCCATTAACGAATCGATTCGTAATTGTTTCGTAATTTACGAAATTTCATATATTTCGAACTTTTTTAAAGAAAATTTTCAGAATTCTTTTAAAAAACGAAACACAAAAACCCCCTAAAAACGAATCGAGTTTAGAAACAAATTTTTCCGTGGTTACCCAGCCCTATTATGTATGGAGCCAAATTAAGAGTGACTTTCCTTATAACTGTATTCTAGGTAATAAACTAAACTTCAGTAAAATCAGAACAGATACGTCTGATCTCTATGTTATGTATCTGTTGTTAAATGTACCATTTCAAGCAGTAAATGGTAATTTAAAGCTCTTTTTCCACATGGAATGCCCAGGTAAAGGTACCCCAACATTAAGTCTAGTCATGTCTGACTCTGGGGGATGGTGCTCATCTTCATTTCTAAGCCAAAGCGCCGGAGTTGTCCATAGACACCTCCAAGATCATGTGGCCAGCTTGACTGCATGGAGTGCCATTACCTTCTGGCAGAAGGTAATCACATTTGCAAGTTTTCGAACTGCTAGGTTGATAGAAGCCAGGCTTAACAGCAAGAGCTCATCCCGCTCCCCGGATTCGAAACGCCAACCTTTCGGTCAGCAAGTTCAGCAGCTCAGCCGTTTTTCCATACAGAATAAATAGCTACCAATATAACCCAACTCTATACCTATAACCTAACTAGCACACTGGGGAAGAATGTACAGTAGATTATGGATGGAAATTAGATTTCCATTTTTTCTATTTCAGCTTGAATTTGCACCCTATTTCAGAGTTCTTGGGTGATGGTTCTTCACTTGGAGCAGAGATACTACAACTTTATGCAAGGTACCACTAGAAAGAGAAGTCAGTGCTTCCAGGCAAACACAAATTTAGCCACAGCAGAGACTGTCCTGACACTAGCTAACCTGAACATTACCACGTCATAGGACTTATTTTGGATTACACCATGGCTTACAGTACTGAGAAGTTACTAGGCATAGTATCAACAACTAAAACACAAGAAAAATCCAGGAAAAAAACAGAACCCAGTCATTTCATTACAGTTCTAGAGAAATGAATAGACTAAGCCCTACTTATGTGTTGTTGTGTTAGGTTTGTCCCCTCCCCCCCCCAATTTCAAGGATTAACATTTACTCTAAATCCCTAGTTCTTGTTGTGTGTCTCCTATGTTAGCAGAATTTGTCCAAAGGGGGTATGTCCTTTGAGAAAGTGTTTTCGAACTATGATATCCCACTATCTAATCCAACACTTCAAACCATTACACTATGCTGGCTTATTCCTTACAATGTGACTTATTCAATCATTAATTCATTCATTGTGAACATTGGAACATTTTGGATTTACCCACACTGTGAATCAGAGATCTTACATAATTTAATCTACAATTAATAGAGTAACCAAACACTGAGATCACTCAGGAACTACAATCAACATTATGAGGCAATTGTGTTAACATAATTGAGCAACACAACTGGTAAAAGCCAGAGAAGTATCAAGGCATGTGGAAGACTGAAGATTTGCATCAACCCATCACCTGTTCTACTACTTTTGTCTTCTCCACCTGACAGAAAAGATGATTAGATATCCAGGTGAGCCTGTTTTCCTCCAGTTTGTGCACTTACATATATGATTATGGATTACATAAAACTAGCCAAAATAATCCCTTGGAATTGAGTTGACAACATTATGTGGCTCCTGTTGACAATATAAAGGTTGTGCTGGCTCCCTACAAAACACTTGTATTCAATCCCACAACCTGGGCTACATATTCCTTCCCCCTCTAGAATAAGAGTACCATGAAAATGAACAAGCACCAAACTATATACTATTATTCTGTTTCACTAAGTTACATCCAGACAAAGGCAGTGAACAACCACAGCTAATGTTACTAAGATTGAATGCGATTTTCCTGCTTCTTGGCAGGGGGTTGGACTGGATGGCCCACAAGGTCTCTTCCAACTCGATGATGATAATGATAATAATAATCTTTATTTATATCCTGCCACCATCTCCCCAAAGGAGACTCGGAGCAGCTTACATGAAGCCAAGCCCATACGATTCTAGGAATGTAAGGGAAGATTCATTTTTGTGAGGAGAGAAGAGAGCCTCAACTGGAAGCCATGGTTTTCTGGGAATCCATGTTGTATCTGCACAAGTCTGTACAGTAGATGCTTATAAATTTATGCATGTGATAGTTGTGGTGGGAAAGGAGAACAATTCTGGAAGCATCTTGCTCTGCTCTAAATGCACTCACAACATCAGTCATTCCTACTGCAAAAGTGTGAACTAAACTCACATGTACATGAGTGTGTGTGCTTACTACATAATGCCAAGAAAGGACACCTTTTTGTTGCAATAGGAGCTGTGACACACCCAGATCTGTAACTCTTAAGGATATCTCAACATAATGACAATTACACAAACCACAAACTCTCCTACTTCATGAATCACTCACTCTAAAAAAGTGTTTCTCAAACTGTGGGTCCCCAGGTGTTTTGGCCTACAACTCCCAGTTTACCAACTGTTAGGATTTCTGGGAGTTGAAGGCCAAAACATCTGGGGACCCACAGGTTGAGAACCACTGCTCTAAATAGCTATATTATATTCGTCTAATCAAAACAGATACGGAAAACGGTCTCCATTTTCATTGCCTGTTTCAAAATCTGGTTCCATACTACTGTACTTCAGCCATTTTGGTTGAAGATATCAAATAGGCTGATAGTCATTGAACTGCCCCATCAAAGCATCTATTAGTCTCTTTCTTGCAATCTGCAATTGTTCTGTTTCCATGTTTTTCACATTTTAACATAGTAAAATTTAATTTTTTTTATTTCTAACAACTGTAACCATGTACCCCAATGTTGGTTATAAATAGTCTCCCCAATCTGAAATTATGGCCCTTTTGATCACACACTCTTGTGACATGTTTCTTAATTTTATTGGAAGTGGTGGAGATAGACAAGGAGGGAAAGTTGCTTCGGTGCTCTCTGGAAACCTGGGATGACATTTAGGTCATTAATATTTATTTATTATTTATTTATTTCGCACATTTGTACCTCATCCTTCTCACTTCGGGGGAAGGGGAGGGGACTCCGGGCGGCTTCACAACAAGCATTTCTCACAATAACCGCTTCACTCTTTGTAAGTATATACATTCCACAATTGGTTTTAGGATCAAAAGGACAATAGCAGCTCAATTTTTTCAATCTACCTTTTACCCAACGTGACTGTCAACAAGCTTGGTGTCCTTGGACTTGAGTTCTCTTTTTGCTCTATTGTGCTTTCTCCCGTTCTGACCGGGGATGCAGTTCGACTTGAGTTCTCTGTGTATGGCGATGCAGGGACACTGTTCGTTTCGAGGGGTGTGTTAACAGGAGCCATGTATGCCTTAGAGTCCTCTTCATGTTTGATTGTCATGGGTGGTATCTTGTCCGGAGTAGGCAACAGCACTGGAGTCGGCTGAAATCCTGCGACGGTGGCCCCATTGGAAGGAGGGCTTGCAGAACTGCTCTCTAGTGGAGAAAGCTGGTCAAAGGAACGTAACTGGAAATCATCATCCATAGGGATATAGGGAGCCAACATCTCCAAATCTAAATCCGTTTCCTGCAAGTAAAGAAACAGGAGTGGATTATTGCATGTGTCAACAGAAGGAAATCAATATGTACATGGCAGCAACATTTAATATTTGGGCTGAAGAACTTCTACTTTAAAACCACCTGATTTTAAAAGGTTATCAGTGGAACGCCTACTGAAATTAATTGATCTTTAGCAGGAAAGCTTTTAGAGTCAGTAGACCTGGTCTACTATGTTGGGCAAGTGGTCTTATTAACAAAAGACCCTCCACATAAATGAACAGCAGAGTAACTTAACAGTAGCAGCATAACCCAGCATCAGTAGCCAAAAGTAATTAAACAACAAAAACACAAAGACCAATGTTATCTCTTCCATAGGAGGCTTTTCTTTGTAGTAAAATAATATGGTTGTACTATTTACAAGAACAAGGTTTCCATAACACAAATAAAGTTCTTTACACTTCCTTCTTTGTTTCCATGTTGGGCTTCTTTCTTATGTATGTAGATAAACAGCTTCGCTCTCACAGAGCTTCTTCTCACACAGAAGTTATACAGGAGTTTCACACAGCTTTTTACACACAGCTGGAGCTTCCTCGCCGAAGCTTCTCACACTAGGTCTACTCACACTGAGGCCTACCTCACTGAGGTGAACTAACACTGAGGCCTACTAAGCTACAGCCACCCCTGCTTATACAGAACAGCAGCTTTTGTTGAGTCATTTCATCCATTTAACCCTTTCAGTGTGTCACTCAAATTTTGTAATTAAAAATACCTAGTTAATTATTAATTGACATATTATATGAAGTACATGAAGTACAATGTGTTTTGGGTTGTAGGTTTTTTTCGGGCTATATGGCCATGTTCTAGAGGCATTCTCTCCTGATGTTTCGCCTGCATCTATGGCAAGCATCCTCAGAGGTAGTCACCTCACTACTTCTGAGGATGCTTGCCATAGATACAGGTGAAACGTCAGGAGAGAATGCTTCTAGAACATGGCCACATAGCCCGAAAAAACTTACAACAACCCAGTGATTCCAGCCATGAAAGCCTTCAACAATACAATGTGTTTTTCTACTATTTTAAAGGGATATTAACCACTGAGGAGGTTCCAGAAAAGGTAATAGACCTGTAACCCATTTATAATCCATAAGCAAACAAACAGCATCATTTCAAGTGAACACTGCACCAACTTTTATTACTCACTGAAATTCCCTCCATGTTCAAAAAGAGCTTGGCAGTTAGGAGACATAGCAAGAAGGAAGCACCCAGAAAAGATGTTGTGCATGCATGGATAGTGTGGCACATGCACCTTCTCCTTCTATCTCTTTACCAAAGTTATGCAGTTTTCCAGCTTAGTGACAGAACCATGCACTGTTTAAATAACAGCACACATACTAGTAAATCTCAAAATTAAAAGGGTAAACCCTCTGCCGTGCCATACAAGTGGTGTGAAGCTACATGCAGGGCATTACATAATGTGCTTAGCTTACCTGCATAGAAAATGGTTTTTTTGACTCTGGATCTATTGCAAAGAGCTTTTCCACCAGCTCCAACTTGAACTCACTGGCCATCTCATTATCCACATCAAAACAGTAGTCACTAGGGGTACTACTGGGCTGTAAAGATAATCCACATCACTATCAATAACATGGGACTAAATCCCAACCATTTATTCCATTATAATGAAATTTCATGCAATGGAAATATTTATTAGTCTACATTCATAGATGTCCCCCCTCAAGTTGTAAGTTAAGCCGCATCCTACCATACCAATGAGGAACAACTGTGTTACTAGATTTCCTATAACTTGCTAAAGCTTACGCATTCAATTTGGTAAGCATACCTCTAAATTTGAAAGACACATTTGGACCAAAGAAATACAACACTGCCTTCTCCACCCCCAATATTATTTTAACTCAGAAAGTATCCAGCAACATATATAGAGAGGGGAGTGTTATTGGTCAAACAGAGCATTATGTTGTCAGGGTGAGTCAATGGGATGGAAGCGGTGAAATACAATTCTTGTCATTATCTGTTAAATTATTATGTATTAAATTATTATTTGAATTATGTATTAAATATTATTATGCATTATGTCATTATGTATTAAATCAGTCATTTTATGGTGATTTAAAATCCATCAAAACTGTTTATTGACTCTTTTGAATGAAAAAAGGTTTTCGATGGAGATAAGAAGTAGTGATGGTGATTAGTGTTCCATCTTTGAGATTTGATCTGCATGAAATTCACTGGAAGAGACCATCTCCATCTCACTCTTACTTGGAGTGTCATGAGCATAAAATGGGATACCTCCCAAGAACAATGCTTTCAGCTTCTCGAAATAAGGGCAGGATACAGAGCTGACCCAGGTTTCATATTGAAAATAGATCTTTTATTATTTACAGGGCAAGTAAGAGATTGAACAGAAGGTTACAGGCATGCAAGACATTCCCAGGTGACTAACCTCAGGTGAGCTTTGGCTGGTGCTTCCATCCGAAGGAGTGGCTGGCTGGTCTTGCGTCTGACGGATGGAGAAAGAAAGATCTAAAGGCTCCGTGCAGGGCTCCAGCTTGGACACCACCTCTCTATTGAGGGCTGGGTCAGCACTGCTACGGAGCAGTTTTGTAGCTTCAGAAGCAGGTAATGGGGACATTGCCAAATTTATACTCTGCAATTTCTCACTGGATGAGGGGAGCATTACATCATTATACAAAGGAACTTCATCAAATTGTTGCTCATCAGTCTCTACAAAAATTAAAAGAAATCATCAACCTAAGTAAGGAAGTTTTGCATCGCACCTTAAGGGGCTCATTAAAATACAGCAGATATCAAGGGCATCCAACTTTCAACATACTTTATAGCTAACTTTATTCATCAGCAGGTTCCTAGAACTAAACATACACCCACCATCACTGTCGAAATCTAATGCTATGATAGTGTCTCCGGCCGCAGGAGCAAGGTAGGTTAATGCATCTGGCTCCTTCTTCAATTTCTCAAAGAGGCTGTTGCTGTCTTCCAGTTCCGTATGGTCAAGTATTTTGATCACGCCCATCTCAGGAGACTCTACCGGCTTCAACATGCACTCTGTTTGCTGGAGTGAAAAAATCAAGTCTCCCTGAACAACGCCACTGCAGAGAAGCAAAGAAGAAAAGATTAGGGACCTGGTAACAGCCCATGGTGCCCGACATCAATATAGTTTGAATTCATGTAGCTAATATACTTGGTTTCATTTATCCATAGTTTCACTTATTCATGCAGTGGTTCTCAACCTGTGGGTCTCCAGATGCTTTGGTTTCCAGAAATCCTAACAGCTGGTAAACTGGTTGAGATTTCTGGGAGTTGTAGACCAAAACACCTGGGGACCCACAGATTGAGAACCACTGACTCAGGGCCTCCTGTGCAAGTTATACCCCTATTCCTTTATCATCCAGACTATGGGAAACATAGGATTCATTGTTTCACAGATCCATGTGCAGTCCAGGAATGTATCCCCCATAAATATGGAAGTCGTATTATAATTCTTGCCCCGTGCAACTTTTTCCTGTTAACTCCTGAGCATTGTAAACACAGGCCCTTTGCCCATTTCAAAGAATTATGAGATCTATTCTTGGAAACAAACTAACATTTCATAGAGAATTGTTCAACCATATTGGACCTTGACATTTCTCTTGCTCCAAAACACATCAAACACTCCCTTCTATGGCTTATACTCATTCGCAGAGGAATACAAACTGAATCTCATAAAACTGATCTGCATTACCCATCTTCTCTTTGAGGAGACTTAGTAAAGGTAAAGGTTTTCCCCAGACATTTAGTCATGTCCGACTCTGGGGATTGGTGCTCATCTCCATTTCTAAGCCAAACAGCCAGAATTGTCCGTAGACACCTCCAAGGTCATGTGGCCAGAATGACTGCATGGAGCACCGTTACCTTCCCACCATAGAGGTACCTACTGATCTGCTCACATCTGCATATTTTAGAACTGCTAAGTAGGCAGAAGCTGGGGCTAATAGCAGGAGTTCACCCCGCTCCCCGGATTCGAACTGCCAACCTTTCAGTCAGCAAGTCCAGCAGCTCACCAGTTTAACCTGCTGTGCCAGTGGAGGCTTTTGCGGAACTTAAAGATCTCAAAAACAGAGTATGAAGACCACCTGCAACGTACGTTTGAGTAAACCTGTGCTCAGCACTTAGCATTCTCACTTAAGATGAGTTGCATGTTAAACATGACTTTTGTCATGTTGGTAGCTCAACAAATGGAATATTCTCCAAATGAGCATAATAGGAGATTTAAGTAACCTAAACTGAGCACCGCTGGCCATGCTGCTGTTACTGAATTCAGTCACAATGGACTTGAGAGGGTAGCCAGGCACCTGTTTTATAAGTTTAGTTTTCCTTTACATTTTGTCTTCTTATTTTTAAAACAACAATTAAAATCTTGTTCATGATGTATAATCTTTGAGTTACACAATCGTATAGCATGCCTTGCTCAAAGGACAAATACAGCACAACAAAAAGGGGTTACACTTATTAATAAACATCTGTTGCAGTGTTTTATGAGGTGTCTTTGAAGCCTCCAACATTTCCAGCTTAAAAGGAGCAAGGGTCTGGATTTTTTTTCTTTTTAGGTTTCTGTAGAATGAGTCAAAGTATGATGAAAATATAGGTCTCAACATAACGTACAATATGATCAAAAAGAGAGATTTTACCCCAATTTGTCTGTCCACTATTAAAACAAACACTACTAGCAGACCAGATACTCCTCACCCCTGTCCTCAAAATCTACTCCTGAAGTTTCAAGGACATTTCCAAAAAGATCTGGGGATATGATACAGAGGGGAAGGAAAAAGGGGAAGTCCTGTTGCTTGAGGGGATGTTTTCCGATAATGCAACTAACATATTGAGATTTTTAAAGATGTAGGCCATCAGTGGGAAGAAAGTAAGGCCATATTCAAATGCTACCATTTTCAAATGAATTCCCAATTCCCATAAAAAAAAATAATAACTTGGAAGTGGACCACAAAACGTGCACCACGAGAAGTGTATGTGCTTCAGCCACTTCACACAGTAGGTTTTCAATACTTCCCTTAAAACTGAAGAATTTCTGCTACCTTAGACAAAAACATAGTAGCAAAGAGAAAACACCAAAACAAGAAACAAAGCTTGAGACAAATGGGTATAATTAAAGCCCAACTGATGACCTTTTGCCACAAAACCAGCCTCCACTCCCAGCTCACCTCAAGACGTAATTCACACAAACTATACATTGTGGTTGGGAATTCTTAGTGTTGTAGATGACGGTTGCTTGAGTCTCAACCCAGACGTATCCCCCTTGCTTGGCAAGCATTCTGTACTGCCCAGTGGTCACTTGCCCTTTAGCAAACACTGAAAACAGAAAAGAACACCACGTTAACTTGTGCAACTAGGCTGGAATCTAAAACTCATCACAATGAAAACACATAATTCTAAGCATAACAATGTCACTGTTCACACATGAAACACATCAATTATTGGTGGCCACAAGGAACAATGTCAGTGCAATGTCATTTTCAGTCAAGTTTTCCCAACCCACAGCCCCGAACTTACTATCATGATGTGTTTTGGTCAGATGATCAGAGTCCAAGGCATGATAGTATTCATATATGGAGCGACCCAGGAGCTCTTCGGGATCGTAGCCAATCAGCTCTGTAATCCTTTATAGAAAAAGGAAGAAGGTTGCTGATGTTTGATATTTCTTCATGTCACACTAAAAGTTTCTCTGCATTAAATTAAGTTTTTATAACACCAAATGGCTGTATGTGTGTAATTACCCCTCTATTCCGCCTTGGTTAGACCACACCTGGAATATTGTGTCCAATTCTGGGCACCACAATTCAAGAGAGATATTGACAAGCTGGAATGTGTCCAGAGGAGGGCAACTAAAATGATCAAGGGTCTGGAGAACAAGCCCTATGAGGAACGGCTTAAGGAGCTGGGCATGTTTAGCCTGAAGAAAATAAGGCTGAGAGGAGATTTGATAGCCATGTATAAATATGTGAGAGGAAGTCACAGGGATGAGGGAGCAAGCTTGTTTTCTGCTTCCCTGGAGACTAGAACACGGAACAATGGCTTCAAACTACAAGAAAGGAGATTCCATCTGAACATTAGGAAGAACTTCCTGACTGTGAGAGCCTTCAGCAGTGGAACTCTCTGCCCCGGAGTGTGGTAGAGGCTCCTTCTTTGGAGGTTTTTAAACAGAGGCTGGATGGCCATCTGTCAGGGGTGCTTTGAATGCAATTTTCCTGCTTCTTGGCAGGGGGTTGGACTGGATGGCCCATGAGGTCTCTTCCAACTCTAGGATTCTATGATTCTATCTATTCCAACGAATATATACCATTCTGCTGGGTAGAATCATAGAGTTAGAAGAGACCTTGTGGGCCATCCAGTCCAACCCCATTCTGCCAAGAAGCAGGAAAATCGCATCCAAAGCACCCCCAACAGATGGCCACCCAGCCTCTGTTTAAAAGCCCCCAAAGAAAGAGCCTCCATCACACTCTGGGGCAGACAGTTCCACTGCTGAACAGAAATGTAATTATGGAAACAGAACTTCTATGAATCCAAACACAGCTGAAATCCAGTTTGTGCCATCTGTTTCAGCTTGTTTTGTATCCATCTGAAGGTGACCAAGGGTGGTTATCAGTATGTGGCAAACCAAACAGATAAGTGGGTTGCTGTGAATTTTCCGGGCTGTATGGCCAGCAAAGCCTAGAGAAGACAATTATGCTGGGGAAAGTGGAAGGCAAAAGGAAGAGGGGCTGACCAAGGGCAAGATGGATGGATGGCATCCTTGAAGTGACTGGACTGACCTTGAAGGAGCTGGGGGTGGTGACGGCAGACAGGGAGCTCTGGCGTGGGCTTGTCCATGAGGTCACGAAGAGTTGGAGACGACTGAACGAATGAACAACAACAACATGGCAATGTTCCAGAAGCATTCTCTCCTGACGTTTCACCCAGGTAAGACTTTCAACTCGCCACCATACTGCAACTCACAGTATTGTTAAATGCATGGAGATACTAGCTGCTATTTAGAAGCAGGCTAAAATAATGGTATGATCAAGTTATTGTACAACGCAGCTTCTTATATAGGAAGCAAAAAATTTATGATTTTTTTTTAACTTTCCTGCCTTGGAGCACTTAGGAATCTATAAAAACCCCATGATCCTAACCCCAAAATCTGTTTTGTCACAGTATTTCTGAGTATTGTAGATTAGACTTTTTCTGTTTCTACAGCATGAAAAGTAGGATACAAAAGTTTTAAATACAGATCTCTCCTGGGTGCTACAAAAACTTTTATACAAAAAGCCCAACATTGTGGTTCTAACAGTGGAATAGCTGACTGATACGGAAAGTGTATAAATCATAGAATCATAGATTTGGAAGAGACCTCATGGGCCATCCAGTCCAACCCCCTGCCTAGAAGCAGGAACAAGCCAGACTTCAGTGCAATGCAGCCTCTCACTTGAAAGGACATTAAAATCCTTTAAAATTCATACTGAATCAGTTTTTTCCCGGTTATACATTATATATTTAAAATGTTCATATTTTGGCTCAAGTATTATATGCTTTTAGCCACTGGGAGGCAGTATAACACAGAAAACGTATTGTTCAAATCCAGTAACATCACAAATGACTGCATAACATACAGCAACCCAAGTTGCTCAGCACAACTCAGCTGCTAAGCATTCCTGGTCTAGTCTCTTTTAAGGTGCTGCAATAATATCATTACATTCTTCTGATTACTAACTTATCAACCATGATAACAAATCTCACAATAGATTTTTAGGCTTGTTGTTTATCTGGAAAATATGTTTGCATCTTAATTAACATAAGTAAAGAGGTCAGACACAAATTCATGTCACTGATCAAACCGTGGGACTATAGCAAAAAAAGAAATAAGAATGAAAGACTGGAATAGGGCAGAAAACACACAGCTGTATCTATCGCCAATAGCAAGGACACGATTGGAAAAATGAGGACCCACTCATCCCCTAACGTGACTCCAAGTGTTACCTTTCATCACAGTATGAAAATTTCATGTCAAGGCTGTGTCGGCTGAGGAATGTTTTGCTGTCCAAGGGGACTTCGATATTTGATGGGTGAGGGATGGGTTCACAGATTAACACCAAACATGTCATTGGAGGTTTTTTATATCCACACACTGTCTGATTGTTGCAATTGTCGTAGACCCGAATGTGTCCTGTGCAGTGAAGTACCTGGATGTAGAGGTGAAAAGAAAAAGGTGAACTGGTTAATTTATTGTTAAGCACTTTTGTCACTTTAGTCTAACGTTTTCAATAAAAATAAAAACTATTGCAGCCTGGGCTTACAATCCAAAGGACACAGCAGAAGAAAAGAGAGAGAAGGGTGGAAGAATTTTAAAAACCATTGCAGGCACCAATCCCGCAGTTACATAATATTTCTTTTAGCAGCAGCTGGGGTGGAACAAGTTCAAAGAGAGGAAGAGCCAAGAGGAGCCGGCTTTTCATCACAGCCAGTTCTCTGGCCCCAGTTCCCATCTCTCTGCTTCAGACTGATGACTTTTGTTAAATGATAGTTGTGGGACAGTCAAAAGCAGAGGGGTCTCTCAGAATAATCGAGGGAATAATAATAATAAATAAATAATAATAATTTCATTGGGTTGCTGTAGGTTTTTTTGGGCTATATGGCCATGGTCTAGAGCAGTGCTTCTCAACCTTCCTGATGCCGTGACCCTTTAATACAGTTCCTCATGTCGTGGTGACCCCCAACCACAACATTATTTTCGTTGTTACTTCATAACTGTAATTTTGCTCCTGTTTTGAATCGTAATGTAAATATATGATATACAGGATGTATTTTCATTCACTGGACCAAATTTGGCACAAATATCTGATACACCGACATTTGAATGCTGGTGGGGTTGGGGGAGGGTTGATTTTGTCATTTAGGTGATGTAGTTGCTGGGATTTATAGTTCACCTACAATCAAAGAGAATTCTGAACTCCACTAATGATAGAATTGAGCCAAACTTGGCACACAGAACTCCTGTGTCCAACAGAAAATCCTGGAACAGTTTGGTGGACATTGACCTTGAGTTTTGGAGTTGTAGTTCATCTACATCTAGAGAGCACTGTGGACTCAAACAATGATGGATCTGGACCAAACTTGGCATGGATCCTCAATATGCCCAAATGTGAACACTGGTGGAGTTTGGGGAAAATAGACCTTGACATTTGGGAGTTGTAGTTGCTGGGATTTCTATTTCACCTACAATCAAAGAGCATTCTGAACTCCACCAAAGATAGAATTGGGCCAAACTTCCCACACAGAACTCCCCATGACTAACAGAAAATACTATGTTTTCTGATGCTCTTCAGTGACCCCTCTGACACCCCCTTGCGACCCCCTCAGGGGTCCCGACCCTCAGGTTCTGACATTTCGCATGCATCTATGGCAAGCATCCTCAGAGGTAGTGAGGTCTGTTGGAACTAGGCAAAAGGGTTTATATATCTGTGGAATGACCAGGGTGAGACAAAGGACTCTTGTCTGCTGGAGCTAGGTGTGAATGTTTCAACTGACCACCTTGATTAGCATACAATGGCCTGACTGTGCCTGGGGCAAACTTTTGTTGAGAGGTAATTAGATGTCCCTGCCTGCTTCCTCTCTGTTGTTGTGCTGTTGCAATTTTAGAGTTTTTTAATACTGGTAGCCAGATTTTGTTCATTTTCATGGTTTCCTCCTTTCTGTTGAAATTGTCCACAATAATTTCATTTGAACTTGTGCCACAAATACCATCTGCCTGCGACAACTAACTAGTGTGATCACAAGCCAGAAAAAGGTACAGAAAATGAACAAGCCAAACTCCTTTGGGACTTCCGGATTCAGACAGACAGAGTTTTGGAGCATAATACTCCTGACCTCACAATCGTGTTAAAAAACAAAGTATGGATCGTCGATGTCACAATCCCAGGTGACAGCAGGATTGAAGAGAAACAATAATGGGGACTCGGGGCAGCTTACATGGGGCCAAACCCGGACAACATAATATAGCAATAAAATCAAAACATATACAGCAAACAACAACAACATTATCAAAATGACATTAAAAGAGAAAAGAAAAAAATCATAAACATTCCAATAAACACAATCACAGTAAGGAAACAACTGGAAAAGCTGACACAATATGAGGATTTAAAAATCGAACTGCAAAGACTCTGGCACAAACCAGTAAAAGTGGTCCCAGTGGTGATCGGCACACTGGATACAGTGCCTAAAGACCATGGCCTGCTCTTAAACACAATCAGCGCTGACAAAATTACCATCTGCCAGCTGCAGAAGGCTACCTTACTGGGATCTGCACGCATTATTCGCCGATATATCACACAGTCCTAGACACTTGGGAAGTGTCTGACGTGTGATCCAATACAACAGCCAGCAGAGTGTCTGCTGTGGACTCATCTTGTTGTGTTTCAAATAACAACAACAACAACAACAACAACTTTATTTATATCTTGCTCTATCTTCCCAGATGGGACTCGGTGTGGATTCTAACATGCAAAAAGGCAAACAGTTAATGCCTCATAACATAACAAGAACCAACACAATAATCCAAAATATATGAAAACAACTTAGAACCGTACATCTATAAATTAAATAAAACATAATCAAAAATTATAAACTGAACATAAAACACCACATTGATTACAGAAGCCAACTGAAATTCCCAAAGCTATGTGGGCTGAGATTGTGTGGCCAGTGATAAATTGAAATTGAATCCAGACAAGACAGAGGTACTCCTGGTTAGTCGCAAGGCCGAACAGGGTATAGGGTTACAGCCTGTGTTAGACGGGGTCGCACTCCCCCTGAAGACGCAGGTTCGCAGTTTGGGTGTGATCCTGGACTCATCGCTGAGCCTGGAACCCCAGGTTTCGGCGGTGACCAGGGGAGCATTCGCACAATTAAAACTTGTGCGCCAACTGCGACCGTACCTTGGGAAGTCTGACTTGGCCACGGTAGTCCACGCTCTGGTTACATCCCGTCTTGACTACTGCAACGCTCTCTACGTGGGGTTGCCTTTGAAGACGGCTCGGAAGCTCCAATTAGTCCAACGGGCGGCAGCCATGATACTAACAGGAGCGGGGCGCAGGGAGCATACAACTCCTCTGCTGCACCAGCTCCACTGGCTGCCGATCTGCTACCGGGCTCAATTCAAAGTGCTGGCGTTGGCCTTTAAAGCCCTAAACGGTTCTGGCCCAACTTATCTATCCGAACGTATCTCGGCCTATCAGCCCACCAGGACCCTAAGATCTTCTGGGGAGTCCCTGCTCTCTATCCCGCCTGCTTCACAGGTGCGGCTGGCGGGGACGAGAGACAGGGCCTTTTCTGTGGTGGCCCCTCGGCTTTGGAACGCCCTCCCCATAGAGGTAAGATCAGCCCCCTCGCTGATGGTGTTTCGAAAAAGATTGAAGACATGGATGTTCAAACAAGCATTCGGTTAATCCGGTGCAATGAATTTGATGATCAAAGGACTGGTAATCACAGACGACGAAATTGGATTGCGATTTTAGTTAAGAGATGCATTGGATTGTTATTGGTGGCCCAATACTGTGTACTGTGTATGTGTTTTTTATGCTTTTTAAATTGAATATTGTTGATTGTTGTAGTGTTGTAAACCGCGTTGAGTCGCCAATTTAGGCTGAGAAACGGCGGTATACAAGCGCAGTAATAAATAAATAATAGGCTAACATGGACTAACAGGGCCCAAGAACAATAATTGTTCTCAACCAGAGGTCCAGTAGTGGTCTCTCATTGTCTAATCCTCCTCCTGGCTCCCCTTCTCCTCCTTTGTGGCAGTCTGGTGTTTCACAGCTCAGTAAACTCAAGGCAAAACTATTCCAGGATCCTTAGGTCTACATGTGCACCATAATGCATTGTAAGTGGGATCTCTCTAACGCAACACCTAACATATTTATTTATTTACAGTATTTATATTCCGCCCTTCTCACCCCACAGGGACATATGCCACTCTTGTCAAAGCACCACCCTAATGTAAGCTAGAATTCACAAATATGTTCCGTTTGAGTAGAAATAACAGAAAGGTGAGGAAATTAGTTATAAAAAGAAACTGCAAATTGGTGCAAACCCCTGAGACAGATTTGAAGTTAAGGATACAAAGCAGCAACTGCCAAGTTAGAAGGAGGCATCTGACCAAGACTCCATCTACACTGACCTTTAGTACAGTTTTAAACTGGTATAAAAGAAAATGCAAACAATTATATAAGGTATCATGGAACCAGTCTGAGGCCTGGATAGTGATTACGCAAACCACAGAACACTGGTGCACATTAAAGGCTTTCTTTCACACACTTATGTGGGAGTTTGTTGTCTGGCCACTACAGTTTGAAACCAGGTAACTCCAAACTACACTAAATGGCCAGTGTAGATGGGACCCAAGGTTACCAAAAAAACTCACTTTAAGGGAATGCTTCTACTTTTCTTATAAAAATCCAATTACCCAAAGGGAGTCAAAAGCTAATGAGCAGAAGATGGATTTAGCTCGCAGTGATGTGCTGTGTGCTGAAAGGCTCACTTGATTATGAGCAATGATAGACAGATAACTCTGGATACAAACATCAGAAAGCTATTGTTTTGGGAGCACAGTACAATTACCTTCCATGTGGCAGACTTTATGTTGACAGTCCTTCCTCTGCTGGTTAACGTACACTTCATTCTGAGAAAAAAGCTGCGCTCTGTATTTTGCTCTTTTCCTTTTTTCACTGGACCTAATGAAAGAGAGTGTGACATCAATGGTAATCGTATCAAACAAAACTCAGAATTTAGCAACTGCAATACATATACAGCAGACGTGATGCTCTAAAATATTATGCAATCTCTTGTGGCCTGTGAAACTTTGCTACAAGAAACAATAGCTGTGATCAAATAGAATGACAAGCTAGGGTCTTAAAGAGTTGCAGTTTTCTGTTTAAAATATTTAATTTGGGTTTATGAACTCTGGCTTCTAATGGAAAAAGCAATCAAGGTTTTGGGTTGAGAAGACGTGCCAGTCTTCTGGTTTCCAGTTAGTTTAGTAACTTCGGCTTAAGACTGACAGCAAACAAATAGATAACAGCAGATAACATGTTTACAGCAAGACAACATTCCTTGGATTCCTGTGTGGTCAATCTTGAACTAGATGTATCATCAGCTAAACTAGTATGGTTGCTATAAATGTTACTATGTCCCCTCAATTTTTTTTAACTTAATGTAGAAGAAAAAATGGAGAGAAAGATACACAGAAGGAATGGAATATAGTCATCTCTCCACATTTGCTGAAGTTAGGAGCATAGACTCTCCATGACAGTGGGAAACCTGCTTTCGTATATGCTCGGTATAAACCAAGTTTTTCAGCCTCCTTTTTAGGCTGAAAAAGCCCCCTCGGCTTATATTCAAGTCAAGGTTATTTATTATTTTACTCTATTATGATTATGATTATTATTACATTTATCATTTTACTCTATTATTATTATTACTATTATCATTATTACATTTACATTATTTTACTCTATTATTATTACTTTTATTATTTTACTTTATTATTACGGTTATTATTACATTTGCATTATTTTACTCAATTATTATTACATTTATTATTTTACTCTCTTTATTATTATTGGAAAGATATGTAAGCAACTCAAACCAATTCCGAGCACCTGGCTTCTACCTGGCTGCCGATCCAATTCCGAGCACAATTCAAAGTACTGGTTTTGACCTACAAAACCCTACACGGTTCCGGCCTAGCATATCTGTCCGAACGGATCTCCCTCTACGTCCCACCTCGGAGTCTAAGATCTTCTGGGGGAGGCCCTGCTCTCGGCCCCGCCTCTATCACAAGTGAGATTGGCGGGGACGAGGAGCAGGGCCTTCTCAGTGGTGGCCCCTCACCTATGGAATTCACTCCCCGGGGAAATTAGATCGGTGATATCCCTCCTTTCCTTTAGGAGGAAATTAAAAACATGGATTTGGGACCAGGCGTTTGGACAATCTGGCAGATAAATAAAGGACTACGACGACTGATAAGAATGGACAAAGTGGAATGAAGTTATGGACTCTGAATGGCGAACGCTGAACACGAAATTAGTTTATTGACTGTGTTATATATTGATTGTTTTTAACTGCTATAACTGTTTTATACGTTTATCTGTATTATTGTGTAGGCATCGAATTGTGCCTTTTGTAAGCTGGGGGTTGAGAAGGGCAGGGTAGAAGTACACGAAATAAACCAGGCTTGTTTCAAATTCAAGAATGTCCTTAAAGTACTTCTCAAGTACATCTTGCAAACATATCTATCGTTAAAGCAGACAAGCTACTTTGCATAATTGAGAAATTTAAGTTAGGACAGAATAGTACACCTGGCACATAATTAACCAGGATTTTCAACCCTGCAAAAGGACTGATATGCACATGATACACAAAAGATTTTGTGCTGAGGTTGTTACATCACTAACTTTTGAGGCAAAGGTATAACAGTCACCTATGGACCCACCTCCAAGACACTACACTTGGAGGACCATCATCCTCGGGCTACGAAGGATAGCCTAAGTAAGTAAAGTATAACACATTGGTCCCATTATACCAAGTTTAAGTACTCTGTGGCCATTCACTGGTACAGTGCTGGCTGGAGTCTGAAGGTGTATTATGTCACCATCCCAAATATTTATAACTGTGATAGAGTCAGCCCTCCATATTCACTAGGGTTAGAGGCACAGGGCCCCGAGAAAGTGGAAAAAACACTAATAGAAATCCATTATTTTTATCTGAGAGAACACCTAGGAATCTCTAGTTTCTTCAACACATGAGCAGGAAGTCTATAAATGACTAGAGAAGTGTTCTCTCTGGGGATCTCTAGGTCCTCTAATGCAATTGTATGAAGTGGGTGTCATAGAGATTCCCAGAGAGAATATATTAGTTAAATCACAAGTAATCAAATCCCTAAAGATAAACATTTAACTTATTCCAACAATAGCAAACTTGAGCCAAGCCAAGTAAGGATTTAGTATTGTCAAACATTTTACATCCTTGGAGCTTGTTCAAAGGAACTAGTCCAAGGATACTTATTATCCACATGGCCACTGGAACACAACACTGATTGATGTCCAATCCATTCTGGGTGGTGTGAGGGGAAGTGTTATGCCACTCAAGTATACAATTCTTTATAGAGTATTCACTTTACTAATTCTTTTATTGCTATGTGGGCTGGCTTTTTTCCACACGCAAAGAAGTGAAATATTGAACAAATCAAGCCTACATCCAACTGAGCATCTCATACGGTCCCCAGGTGTTTTGGACTACAATTCCCAGAAGTCCCAGTCAGTTTACCAGGTGTTAGGATTTCTGGGAGTTGAGGGCCAAAACATCTGGAGACCCACAGGTTGAGAACCACTGCCATACAGGAGCAAAAGCAGAAAATAAAGTATATTGAGGAAAAATACTGAAAACAATCCAAATAAAAAATGAAAATTACACAGTCAACTTAACATATTAATTTAGGATATTTAAAATATGTTAAAAGCAATTACATATTGAAAATGAGTAATTCAACAGATTTACTTTAGAATTGCCCTAAATCAGAACCAATTTGAAGGTGGTCAACAACATAGCCATTATTATTATGTTATTGTTTATTTATTTATTGTTGTATTTGTACTTCACTTTTTTTTCTCAGAACTGACATCCCGTTCTGTCACAGAAACTAACCGGGTGACACTGAGTAGATTACACTTTGCCACATTCTTATAGGACAGCAAAGGTAAACCCCTTCTGAAAACCAACTACCAACAAACCACTGTGACAGGTTCACTATATTACTTCAAGACTGAGATCCTATATTGTGTAGCATCATTTTTACATCATTTTTGAATCAGTGTGATTCAAAATGTTTCATGGACTGGTATTTCATTTCCTTTTCATGGAAAAGAAATGCCAATCTCCAATATTAAACAGTCTCAGAAACTCCATATTTTGCAACCCTTGGGTCAAATGGCAACATCAGTCAACTGTAGGCCATATGAATGCAAATACACCAATAATATTCTGGCATTATCTTTATATTAAAATTTATTTATATACATTTAAATTCTGCCTTTTAAGAGTGACAGCATTCATAATGAAGATTAATGTCAGCAAGATACAGCAAATGTTGACTTTCAACACTTTTTCATACATTTAAACCATTGACCTGGGTGCTGTGGAGCTAAATGACTCTTTGGCTTTTCCATAAATTAATTATGCACAAGGTAGCAGTTAACATTAAGGTGCAAAATTTAAGGAGCCATTTGTTGTGAAATCAAAAGCCAAAACAATTCTCTCTTACCGTTCCGGTGCGTGAGCATCTCTCTCAGCTCTTCATGGTCACATGGATGAGTGAAATCAAACACACTGTGTCCAGTTAGATCAAACTGTAAAAGAAAGAGAATGCTTAGTAGAGTGCAGCGTATTTATAGTAGATAAAACACCTGATATAATCCAAGGTCAGCACGGAGACTTTGACTAGACAGCACCTGCTGTTATAATTGTCAGAGCAGTTGGAAGAATTGCTAGTTTCATCATACCTGTGTGAGTCCCATACACTTGTTCACATTTTCAGACATGTAGATCATGTCACCATCTTCTGAGAGAACCATGACAAATCCATCAAGGGCTTTTAAGTAAAAGCAATTCAGCTGTGTCTCCATTTCAGCTTCTGCCTCCAAGTCACCTAGAATAGACATATATCCATTGGTTAAACTTGGTCTGCCAACAATGTTTACGTTTACTTGTTTATACTATACAAGAAAGATATATGTCCATGGCAGTAAAATATAATTAAGATTATAATTGACCACACATATGGGTTCAAAGAATTGACATTAAAACTCTACTGATCCGCTAAAATAACAACAGCAGCAGCAACATCTTTATCCTTTTATCCTGCCACCATCTCGGGGCAGCTTACACATGGCACAAGGTGCCTAAACACAAAACATAAAATAAACACAGTACAAAATTCAAGTAAAACACATACACATATAAAACATCAACTAAGACACAATAAAGCTATGCTCATCTACAGGGTGAGGCAGCATAACTTCCTTTTTAAAAAAATGCGCGCCATTCGGTCGGTTGAAGACGTAGCGGAGCGCTAGTGGTCTCGTTCAAGAGGCGGGAGTATAAAGTTTTGTCCTGACACAGTTCAGTCGCCATCATGCGTTGGAACAGTGAGGAGCGTGCCGTTGCTGTTGAGGACTACTTTTCGAGCGGATTTGGAGTGGCCGACCCACTCTCCAGATTTGGCCCTTTGTGATTTTTTTCTATGCATGAAAAATGTAGACCAAAAACACCTAGAGGGCAACAACGATGCACTCTTCTCCAGGGTTGCACACCAAAATTTTCCCAGCCCTACCTGGAGATACCAGAGAATGAGGACCTTTGACATGCAAAGCATGCACCTAGCCATTAATCTATGGACTTCCCCAAATTTGCAATCTAATAGAGGAAATAGAAGATAATGGAGAAAGAAAGAAAAACATACCCAGTTATGTTATTTTAATTACAGCAAGATTCTGGTGTGTAAACTTACATTGTATGCGTGTGCATTTTATGTGCCTTCAAACTGCCTGTTTTTGTAGTGGACCTTACATATTTCACAGGGCTTTCTTAAGCTCACAATACTCAAGAGGTGGTTTGCAATGACCTTCCCTCAAATACAGCCAGTAGCACCTGGAATACCTTTGTGGTCCCTCATCCAAATACTAACCAGCTCCAACCTGTTGAGTTTACAACATCTGGCCTAATTTGGTGGACTTATGCTCAAACTCTTGGTCTTTGACCAAATGGGTTTCCCAGGTTTTGAGTTTTGTACTCTTCGCTGAGCAACAAAATGTTCTTCAGAGGTGAACGTGCTGCAACTATGAAAGAGAGGAGTGCAACCCAATGACATCTAGAAAGCCACATATTCTCCAAGCTTGAGCTCCTTCCCTTCATATTCTGGGGACACCAGGGAGGTTAGAAATTAGGGAATGGAGTTGGTGATAGGTTGGGTTAGTAATTCTTTAAATAAACTGAAATTAAATCTGGATAGAAGAAAAAGCCTACTGCATGAGAGTTCACTAGGACAGAATGAAGACAGTGCTTTCTAAAAACAAAAATATTTATTTTATAAGGGTCACATAATCCTACTACTCAGTCCAGTTTATTTTAATGACTCAGGTTTTCAAGGATATGCAACATGTTACGCACTCCAGCACATGGTGGAGCAAAACCAACTCTGATTACATTAAAAATGAGTGCAGGTGTCATATTAGATGAAGGTAGGCAAAATCACTGCAGGCCATAGATAGGGCTTGATCATCCAAAGGGGCTGCCTTTGAAAAGTTCAGAAACTTCAATTTGTTCAAGATCTGCAGCCAGACTGCTAACGGGTGAAGATGTAAGAGAACATACTACTCTGCTCCTGAAGCAGCTTCATTGGTTGGCAATTAGTTTCCGGGCCCAATTCAAGATGCTGGTTTTGACCTTTAAAGCCCTTCACAGCATCAGCCCAGACTACTTGTGACTGTGAGTCCCACAATACATGCCAGCAAGAACTCTCAGATTTAGTGGGGAAAGGCTGGTGTCGACTCAGTTCCATGATTTGCTCAGGTTAAAGCTTTCCAGAGAGGTATCTTTTTCGGGAATGGCACCCCTCCTCTGGAATGCCCTTCCAGGGCAAATTAGACCAGTGCCCTCTCGTTGGAGTTTAGGAGGAGCCTTAAAACCTATATTTTCACGGAAGCCTTTGACTGAACTCAGGACTTACAAAGTTGAGGAAGAACCTGGACTGTGTGTTGTATTTATAGTTGGTTGTAAAATCTTAATGTCTTATTATAGTTAATGTTTTAGGATGTGTGACAGCAACTATTAATATTTGGTTTAAAATGTTTTAACTTTTATTATGAATGTTTTTATTTGCTGTAAGCCACCTTGGGCCCTTAAGTGGGGAAAGGTGGAGTACAAATTTCTTAAATAAATAATAAGGTTATGTCCATGAGCACTCCTGAGCTAGAAAACCGGTCTTGTATTGGGACTGCATCCTAATCCAGAACATAAATATTAACCAGACAAAATGCATAGTACATATGAAACAGCACAACCACTGATATTTATGTATATTCTAAACATTCCACTCACAACAACCACACAAGACAAGCAAGTTAAATACTATAAGATTGGGTTGATTATGTTCCAGATGCAGAAAACAATCGCATTAGGTGAGATGAAAACATTAATTATAGCTTTGAAACTCAAGAATCTTAGAGAATAATTAGTTTAGTGCAGGGGTGGTAATCATTTACCATCATTTGAAAAAAGCTTATTTTAGGCCTAGAATGGCCAAAGAAATAGCAAACATTTCCCCCTTTGCCCTATAGAGGGCATTTGAAAGCAAGAAATTACTTCTTTTTCTGGACACGATATGACATTTATGTGGCCCTCAAAGGTCCCGAAGGAGTCCTGATGTGGCTCCTTCCATAGTTGCATACCGTGGCATAGGGAATTATCTTTGCAGCACATATGTCACTCGATCTTATGCCTCTCTCTCTCTCTCAACTCTGGAACTGGGAAGGGGGAGCAAATGGCCCTGCAGATACACAAACTATCCCCTTCCATCTTTAATAATTAAGACTTTATTTATATCCCCCCCCCCCCACACCCGTCTCCAAACAGAACTCAGGGAAAATAAAACACAATACAAAAACCAAAGCCAAAAAAAAAGCATAATAAAGGGCAATCTGAAAAATCTTACAGAAAATAAAACACAATACAAAAACCAAGCCAAAATTAAAAACATCTATATAAATAAAAATGTAATGTTCGTTTGTGATATTAACAGAACTCAAAAACCACTGGGGGAATTGACACCAAATTTGGACACAAGACTCCTAACAACCCAATGTATGTCCTTCACTCAAAAAAAATGATTTTGTCATTTGGGAGTTGTAGTTGCTGGGATTTATAGTTCACCTTACAATCAAAGAGCATTCTGAACCCCACCAACGATGGAATTGAACCAAACTTGGCACACAGTTCTCCCATGACCAACAGAAAATACTGGAAGGGTTTGGTGGGCAGTGCATTTAGTTTTGGAGTTGTAGTTCACCTACATCCAGAGATCACTGTGGACTCAAATAATGATGGATCTGGACCAAACTCTACAGAATCTTGACATTTGGGAGTTTTAGTTGCTGGGATTTATAGTTCACCTACAATTACAGAGCATTCTGAACCCACCAACGATAGAATTGGGCCAAGAACCCCCATGTGGGCCACAGCAACGTGTGGCAGGGGACGGCTAGTAATATATAAATGGCAATATCAAAACCTAACAGACTAACATAACAATAACACAGTAGAAAATAACACAAATTAAAATTCTCCAGCTACAAAGTTGGGAGGAAGAGGGACAGCTCAAATGGGGGGGGGGGGGCAACCTTTTCCCTCTGGTAAGATTTACAGATGCCTGAAGATCTTTTATTACATGCCAATAGGCAAGATGTAGCAAACAGACAAACTAAGGCTAATTTTTAAAAACGGGCAAAGAAAATAGTGCAAACATTGAGCGTATACTGGGCTAGGGCATGTTGGCAAACAAATAAAGTTTCCTAGTTGCAAGGCCCTGGCAACCTTAATGAAATGGGAGTGCTTAATGGTGTGGGGGTGCTCTGACTTTTAGGTCTAGATATGTTTTAATGGATTTTAACTGTGAATTTTAATACTGCTATGTTTAATTCTGTTTTACTGTTTATATTTTCTAAATTATGTGTGGTCATACTTTTAATTGTAAGCCGCTTTGAGTCTCCTTTGGGAGAGATAAAGTGGGGCATAAACAAACATAATAATAAACAGAATAACAATGGGTTTCAGCTATCTTTCTGTCTTCGTATGTATGTAGCTTGGGAGTGATCCTGGACTCATCGCTGAGCCTGGAACCCCAGGTCTCAGCGGTGGCCGGGAGAGCTTTCGCACAATTAAAACTTGTGCGCCAGCTGCGCCCGTACCTTGGGAAGTCTGATCTGGCCACGGTGGTCCACGCTCTTGTCACATCCCGGTTGGATTACTGCAACGCACTCTACGTGGGGTTGCCTTTGAAGACTGCTTGGAAACTTCAACTAGTCCAGCGAGAAGCAGCCAGATTGCTCACCGGAGCGGCGTACAGGGAGCATACCACCCCCCTGTTGTCAGCTCCACTGGCTGCCGATCCAATTCCGAGCACAATTCAAAGTGCTGGTTTTGACCTACAAAACCCTATACGGTTCCGGCCCAGTGTATTTGTCCGAACGGATCTCCCTCTACATCCCACCTCGAAGCTTAAGATCTTCTGGGGAGGCCCTGCTCTCGACCCCGCCACTGTCACAAGTGAGGCTGGCGGGGACGAGGAGCAGGGCCTTCTCAGTGGTGGCCCCCCACCTGTGGAACTCACTCCCCGGGGAGATTAGATCGGCGATCTCCCTCCTGGCATTCAGGAAAAAACTGAAGACCTGGGTTTGGGACCAAGCCTTTGGACACACTGGCAGCTAAATTAAGGATCTGACGACAGACAAGGACAAATGGAATGGAATGGATATATGGACTCTGAACCCGAGCATGAGATTGTCTTAATATTTTATTATGCACTGATGTTTTAATTCTAACTGTTGAATTGCTTTTTTGTATTTTGTATTACTGTCAATTGTTTTAGGCATTTAATTGTGCCTCCTCTGTAAGCCGCCCTGAGTCCCCCCCGGGGTGAGAAGGGCGGGGTATAAGTAAATGAAATAAATAAATAAATAAAAATTGTGGAACATATTTACTGTCTCATATAGAAATACTGACGCTAGCTGAGTAGAAATACAGGAATAAAATAAACTTTGAGCTGTACCAATAACAGATAAAAGCTCCCCCCCCCCCCTTGGGTTCAGGGCAGCTGCTGGGAAGTGATGCAGCGTCCGATTGTTGCAACAGAGACAGGAAATCCTTTACGCAGTAACAGCTCTATGCCCTTATTTCACTGACACATAGGAAGTCTTCTGCCACTGAAAGTCTCACCTGCATCCAGCAGCTTTCTCATCCGCAGGTAGCTGATTGTTAACCTCATAATGGATGCTTTGTCGAGATGTGAACTCACATGATGGGGTAGAGGCAACTGGTGAGCAAGTTCATAGAAGACCTCTGACTCCTTACTCCTCCGGCATCTAGCAGCATCTCGAGACTTCTCCTTCCTTCGTTCTGAACTTATCCTTCAGAAATAAAATGAAAAATTAATATGAAAAACCACAGATATGATTCAGAACAACTCATAATATGGGCATAATCTATTGTGGGATTTAATCAGCAGTCACAAGTAGAGACCGGCATCAACTGGCTGATGTGTTTTCCCATGCCCATTCCCCTTTTGTTCTCTTGCCCATTTCCCCATACACACAACCTTTTGTTCGCATACTATTCTACCAGGCATGAAAGTTTCTCATACAGTCTCTTAAAAGGTGGATAGTTTTATAATAGTGGTACTCATGTCTAATTCTGCACAATCTGTTGGAACATACTTCAACACATAAGGGTGCTGGCTAGAAAATGCTTACTTAGTCAAATCAATGGGGTCTGTGAGTAAAGTGGCAATATAAATATATATAAAAATATGATGAAGCCAGGACTTGAAGAGTCAAAGACTTGTCTGCCATGTTACTTCTGAATTGTGACACGATTTACTTATTATTCTATTTATATCCTGCATTTCTCCCAGGATTGGGCATAAATATCAGCTTTTATTAAAAGGGTTCTAATAAATGATCCTTCTTAAAATATGAATTATAGTATTAAAAAGTAATTTAAACAATTTAAAACACTTCATTAGCAAGATATAAACTATTTCCAACTCCAGCACATTGTTTTTGAAACTTCTGACGGTGACAGACACTGATGGAAGGCAGAGAAGGGGCTGCCTATTTTCCTTTAGAAGGAAATTCCATGGTCTGGGAGCAACTACCAAGAAAACCCTCTCCAGCATTTGCAATATATATATACTCTGTGTTTGTGTGTGTGTGGATGGTATATCACAGACAGCTATAAAGCCAAGAGAATGCCCTCCAGGAGGAAATGCTTCATTCTAACATCTAGATATAATAATATTGGGCTTCATAAATCATTGCCAGCATTTTGAATTGTGCCCGAAAACAAAATGATAGCAGTCGGAGCTTTCCTAACAAAGGAGTTATATGTTCTCTGTAATCAGCCCCAGTCTATAGTACAGCCAAAACATTTTGGATCAGCTGAAATTTCAGAAAATTCTTCTGATGTAGCGCCTCACAGATCATCCAAACAGTATGAAACCACAGTATATATAGCACTGTTGCCAGATCACACATCTCCAAAAACAGACAGTTGGCACATCAGCTTAAATTGTGTACAGGCACTCCCAGACATTGCTGAAATCAAGGAATTCTGGTTCTGGCTGAATCCAGGAGTTATTTGCACATTGTGAAACTGCTTCTTTAGGAGGAATGTAATCTCATCTAGCACAGCCTGATCTGCTGTTAAATTGAAGAAGAACACCTCTGCCTTTTCTCAATTATTCTCCACTTTGTTCACCCTCATCCAGTCCATTGCTGACCTCAGACAATGAAACAGAAAACAAACACCTTTCTTCCATTTGAATGTATAGGAGAAATGAAATTTAGGTATCATCAGCAAACTAACTGCACTGAATTCTAAATTTCTCTCACCTTCTCCCAGCAGTCTCATCGAAATTTTAAATACCAGCCTGGATAGACCCCAACCCTGAAGGATGCCACAGGTTAATGGCCAAGACATCAAAAGGAAATCCTTCAGCACCACTTTTCTGAAGACATCCCTCCAGCAAGGAGCAAAGCTACAGCAAAATAGCCTACATATCACCTTCCAGTGAGGTGGCCTAGAATAATGCCAAGTTCAATTGTATTGAAAACCACCAAGATGTCCAACAAACAAACTAACAGAGGCAAACTCATTCCAGAGTCATTTTACAGCACGTCATCCCACCAGGGTGTATAAAGCTATATTCATCCCAAAACTAGGCCTGAGGATAAACTGAAATGCTACTCCTCACATCCTGATAGCAGCTGAGAGGAAAAGGGATAGGTCTTCTTAACACCAAGGCATTCCTGTGAATTCTCTCTCTTGTAATGTAAAGTATTTTGAAGCTTGGCCTGAGATGGATAACAAAGACTGATTTGCTTTATAAAGGACCTGCTTGTGGGGAAGCTGAGAAGTGCCAGAATTGTTATGTTATTCTGATCACAATGTCTTATGGTATTGGGAACATGCTGTCCTGGAATCTTTCCATTTTCCATACTATTTTGTTACCTAAGTGCCAGAATTGTTTTGTTATTCTGATCACAATGTCTTATAATAATAATAATAATAATAATAATAATCATCATCATCATCATCATCATCTCAAAATCGAACTGCAAAGGCTCTGGCATAAACCAGTCCAGGTGGTCCCAGTGGTCATTGGCGCACTGGGTGCTGTGCCAAAAGATCTCAGCCAGCATTTGGAAACAATAAACATCGACAAAATCATGATCTGTCAACTGCAAAAGGCCACCTTACTTGGATCTGCGTGTATCATTCGAAAATACATCACACAGTCCTAGACGCTTGGGAAGTGTTCGACTTGTGATTTTGTGATACGAAATCCAGCATATAGATCTCGTTTGCTGTGACATGCTATGTTTTTGTGTCAGGAAAATAATAATCTTTATTTATACCCCGCCACCATCTCCCCCAATGAGGGCTCGGGGCGGCTTACATGAGGCCAAGCCCGAACAACAAAATACAATAAAATAAGATACAAATTGCAATAAAATAAACAACATAGCATTAAAATATAAAACATAAAGCATATAACATAAAGAGAAGGGAAAAAACTGTAAACCAAACATAATGACAGTGTGCGGGCCGCATGTACATAAAATGATTTAAAAACTCAGGATGAGATAAAGGAGCAGGATTATTTGTAAGGGAGAAATCATAGAGAGACAGGGAAATAATCAGACCTTCGTACAAGGGGGGCGGGGGTGTACTCCTAGGACAAAAATGTTGAGGGAGCAATAGCATAAGATTATGTGACTACTCTCCGAAAGCGCAACGGCAGAGCCAGGTCTTGAGATTCTTTTTAAAGGTTTCTAAAGTAGGGGCTTTCCTAATCTCTCCGGGCAATGAGTTCCAGAGTTGGGGGAACACAGAGGAGATGGCTTTCTCCCTTGTACCCACAAGGTGAGCCTGAGAAACTGGCAAGGGCGAAAGGAGGGCCATCCCCAAAGATTGGAGAGTTCGGGCTGGTTCATGGAGAGAGATACGATCACGAAGGTAGGCGGGTCCCAAACCGTTTAGACACACTCAATCAGGAAGGATTGGATCAACAGAACCACCAGCATTTTTGCACTCTCCTTGGAGACATGACTGCAAAGACTGTGATGGTCAGTACCATTAATTTTAAATTTAACCACCATACAGCAGAGTACAAATTCATCTGTTAAATTTATACCCTGCCTTATGCCAACAAATGCTAAGCAAGGCAGTTAAAAATAGTAAAATCAATCTCAATGACAGTTAAAACCCATCAATAAAAAGGAAACAACTCCTAAATAACACAGATTAAATGCCAAAGGCATGTCTGAATAAAAAGGTCCTTGTCTGCAGCACCATAAGGACAACAGGGAGGGGAGCAGCCTAGGCTCCCTTGGCAAAGTACCAAATGCATGGCAGTAGCTGTGATGATTGCAGAACCTTGGTAGCGGTTAAATTCACTCACAGTGAATTTAATGCTAGGTTATTACTATACAGCAAAGTTACAAATGAAAAAAAAACAGGCAACTTCTCAGCTTCAATCCCCAAACCTGCACCCCCCCCCCCCCCCCAAAAAAAAAAGTTCCTCTGTACAGCTTTCATGTCATTCAGTCTGAGCTGGTTTGGCACTCAGGGCCCCAGATGCCTTCATTCCTCAAACTCGGGTATTCTGGTGTTTTGAGCACACCAGATACTGATTTATGACAGTAACCACAAAAAAACCCAAAAAACAAAACCCTTCCCTAACATTGCACCAGATTCACCTGGGGTGCATCTACACTGTAGAATTAATGCATTTTGATGGCATTTTAATTGCCATGGCACAATGCTATGCTGTTCAACTTTAAGACTCATTAATGGAGGCATAGTATTTCAAATCTGGTCCCAAGCCACAGAATGATAACCAGAACTTTGAATTCTGCCTGGAAAAAAAATTAGATAGCACAGATATTGTCACAAGGACGTCAGATGTTTCTTCTAACCAGCATCGATGTACACTGTGCTGGTGTTGTGTACCTTCAAGTATTGTTTTACAAACTAAAGTAGGCCCTGGGATGTTTTAAACTGCACTATATTTAATAATTATTTGATTATAGTTGCCATTTTGAGATATATACTATGTTTTGTGTTTGCCTTGTTTATTTTATGATTTGTTATTTATTTATTTATTTATTTATTTATTTATTATTTGTTTCTAATTTCTTTGTTGTAAGCTTCTCCAAGTCCCTTCGGGGAGAGGGAGCGGGATATAAATAAACCATTATTATTATTATTATTATTATTACTACTACTACTACTACTACTAGCTCTCCCTTGCCACGCGTTGCTGTGGCCCAGTCTGTGTATATGTGTTTTGTGTGTGTATATGTGTATAGATATGGTTTTTGCACATGCATTGTCATGTATTTATTTATTTATTTTGCTTTTGAAGTCCCTTCCACTGTGTTTTTCACTGTTTTTGAGTGATGGTCACTCATTGGCTTGATAAATGTATTCTGCCCAAATTTGGTGTCAATTCGTGCAGTGGTTTTTGAGTTATGTTAATCCCACAAACGAACATTACATTTTTTATTTATATAGATTATTCCCCTCTCTGCAAAATGACCCTCGACTTACCCATGGATCATATAAAAGTCCTTAATTTTGCCACCCCCCCCCCAAACCTGCCCTCAATGTATACATGAGGTCAATGTATACATAAATATATACAGTAGTTCATAGAGATGCACTAAAAACTCTCAATCTATATATATATAAAATGCTCTGTTCATTTTGAGTGACATCATAACTCAAAATCCGCTGGATGAATTGCTGCCAAATTTGTCCAGAAAACACCTATTAACCCAAGGAGTGACCATCACTCAAAAAAAGTGATTTTGTCGTAGAGTTGTAGTTGCTGGGCTTTATAGTTAACCTACAATCAAAGAGCATTCTGAACCCCACCAACGACACAGGACTCCCATGACCAATAGAAAACACTAGTAGGGTTTGGTGGGCAATGATCTTGACTTTTGGAGTTGTAGTTCACCTACATCCAGAGAGCACTGTGGACTTAAACAATGATGAATCTGGCCCAAACTTGGCACAAATACTCCATATTCCCAAATATGAACACAGATGGAGTTTGGGGGAAATAGACATTGACATGTGGGAGTTGTAGTTGCTGGGATTTATAGTTCATCTATAATCAAAGAACATTCTGAACCCCACCAATGATAGAATTGGGCAAAACTTCCCACACAGAACCCCCATGACCAACACTGTATTTTCTGGTGGTCTTTGACAACCCTTCTGACACCCCCTTGCTACCCCTCCCCCCCGGGGCCCCGGCCCCCAGGTTGAGAAATGCTGCCTTAAGGCCATCCAGTCCAACTCCCTTCACCAGGACAAGAAAACATAATCAAAGCCTTTCTGACAAAGAGCCATTCAGTTATAAATTTAGCTAGATACATATGATTCACACATGCACATATATATGTATATGACAGATATAGTATCACAGATATTAAAGGGACCCCTAAAGAAGGACAATTATATGTTGCATGTTCCAGAGTAGACAAACCAGACAATCTCTATTTTTATTTCTTATTTATTTCCTATATATATATACCCCGCCCTTCTCTCCCTGAAGGAGGACGCAATCTCTACATCAACACTGACAAAGAAACAAGAAGAAATGCTGTTTACCCGCAAGCATAAAGTAATTACATATATTAGAAACCAACACTTTCCCATTACTTTATTTTCCAGATCACCAGACTTGGCCACAGCAACGTGGGGCACGAAATGGCTAGTTAGCTAAGTGAAGGCCACAACTTCTGTTCCACCAACAACTGCATACCTCCATCACCACTCCCCCATTAGATCCTATGTAAATACTTTGATGGGATCTTTTGTCCATCAGTGTTATATACTATCTCAGCTTCGTTATTCCTGTGTCAGGAAATGGTGTCCAAAACATCTGCAAACATCTGCACATTGGGACTTACACATAAACAGTTGTATGCGTAATACTAGTAGACATTTGTTATGTATTACTGCTGTTGTGCAAGACTTAATAACAGCAATAATATGTAACAAATGTCTACTGGAATTACACATACTGCTGTTTATATATTAGTCCAGATGTCCCACACCCTTTTTATGAAATCATCTCCCAGGGAAAGTTTGGGAAACTGTGTTACTAGCAACAAACCTCAAATTCAAAACTTCTCAGTCACAGCTTACAATAAATACCTCTTAGACCTATCCATTTATATATTTATTTGCTGTTTTTGTGTCTTTTAAACATTTGTCTTATGCCATAAGAACCAAATAAATTTGTTTACAACAGTTGAGTCACTGAAGATGGCAGTACTTTTCTCACAAGCAGTTATTGAAACTGACAGCACTTTGCATCACAAAGGCATTCTGAAAGAATGCCTTTGCTTGCGTGGGTGTAAGGGATTGTGTGTTTGGGAAGAAGGGCAGAGAATATATTGATCTCTTCATGTGCCCAACAGCCAAACACACAATGTAGTCCACATTCCACTGTGTGCCCAGCTCGAGAAACAAACCAATTTGGTTTTGGCAGAGGAAAGGGAGGAATGCTGGGCCCACGCAGCCTTATGATGAGTTGGCTTATATCAACATGCCTGCTACTTCCCTCTGGGTAAAACTGCCATATGGCTTTTGCTATGTCTGCACTCCTGGCAAGATTCATCAATGCTGGTGGTATAATGAGAGTACTTTAAAATTAAGTAGACACATGCATACATACACACAAGGAGAAAAAGGGGAGATATCTACCTATATTGCAGTTTAAAATGTAATTGATCCATTGTCTGGTAATGACTGTGTCATAATTCTTGGACTCGAACAATCTCCTCTCCTTGCACATGTTCCAACTCCTCACTGGTCAACTCACAAAGTTTGATGATTTTGTCAGATGAACAAAGACAACAGTGTAACTGGAATAGTTTGGTGTATTTTGCCAGAGCTCTGCAGAAGTTGGTTAGTACTAGTTACTCAGCAGCTCTGACCTTTACAGTTTTATCCCAAAAGCATAAGGGTTAAGGCACACCCTTCCTGTGACGTTCTAGTGACAGTCAATCATTATCCTCATCCCTTTATGCTGGCTGGCTTTCCATTTGCTCTGATACAGATCTGATTGTTTTTTAATCTGCAGTCACATGAAAGGAAGATAGCTGTTTTGGAACATTACCTGTAAATGTGGTTCTTCTGAAGTACAAGATAGTATATGCCATGTGACTACTTTATTTTCTTTCTCCTGTAGATCACATTAGGTGCAAAGAGAAGAGAGACAGCAGGCTGTAGAAGTATTTCATTTATATCACCATTTTCATTTTGCTAGGCTACTCTCTCATTACTGTGAAAATCCAGCCAAGATCAGTGCTGCAATTCAACATTGGCTTGGCCATCTCAGCTTCTTGATGACCAGGTGGACAACTGAGGCAGCTCCAGGGACCAATTTTCTGACCCAGGATCTTCTGCAGTTCACACAGACTTCCAAAAACTAGAGTGGAATCAGCATTAGGGACTCCTTTACCAAAGTTAGGTGACTTTTGTTTTCTGCCTCTACTTCCTTATCTGAGATTATTACTTACAGCAATGCTATAGGATCCAAATATTTCTACACAGAGAGCAAAAAGAGCCAAGTAAATTATTTTCTCTTGTAATCTTGAAAGCTCTACTGATTTTTAAGCTAGAATGAAGAAAATAGCACAAACATATAGACTTATTATTATATTTATTTATATCAGAGGTCCTCAAACGCTTTAAAGAGAGGGCCAGGTCACAGTCCCTCAAACTGTTGGAGGGCCGGATTATAATTTGAAAAAAACATGAATGAATTCCTATGCACACTGCACATATTTTATTTGTAGTGCAAAAAACACTTAAAAACAATACAACAATTAAAATGAAGAACAACTTATTAGTATTTCAGTGGGAAGTGTGGGCCTGCTTTTGGCTGATGACATAGGATTGTTGTTGTTGTGTGCTTTCAAGTCGTTTCAGACTAAGGTTGATCCTGAGCAAGGGCCGGGTAAATGACCTAGGAGGGCTGGATACGGCCCCCGGGCCGTACTTTGAGGACCCCTGATTTATATCCTGCTTTATCTCCCCGAAGGGAACCTCAAAGCAACTTCATAGCACCGCACAAGGGGCTGGGGCTGTTTGATGTGCCTTTTATAATGACTTTAGCCCCTCCCACAGACAGTTTATAAAAGAATAGTTAGAAATACTCAGGGTTGTGGGTAATTAGCTCTTCCTGCCTAAAGAATGACTTCTGGTAGCTGAACAGGGGTGGGGTGATTTTCCCAAGGTAGCCTTGTGCCTTCAAAATCAGCTCTGCGTAGTTGAAGAACCACTTAGAGAGGATGGCTTTGGAAATCAACCAGACAGGCAAGGAAATTCCACTTTGCAAGTCTGCTCACATGACTCTAGATTTCATACAATAGTTGTATTCAATATTCAGCAGTGGAACCCTCTGCCCTGGAGTGTAGTGGAGGCTCTTTCTTTGGAGGCTTTTAAGATGTTTACTTCTTGGGAGGAGAGCAATGACCAATCTCGATAAAATAATTCAGAGTAGAGACATCACACTGTCAACAAAGATCCGCATAGTTAAAGCAATGGTATTCCCTGTAGTAACCTATGGATGTGAGAGCTGGACCATAAGGAAGGCTGAGCAAAGGAAGACAGATGCTTTTGAACTGTGGTGTTGGAGGAAATTTCTGAGAGTGCCTTGGTCTGCAAGAAGATCAAACCGGTCCATACTCCTGGAAATAATGCCCGACTGCTCACTGGAGGGATGGATATTAGAGGCAAAGATGAAGTATTTTGGCCACATAATAAGAAGATAGGAAAGCTTGTAGAAGATAATAATGCTGGAGAAAACGGAAGGCAAAAAGGAAGAGGGGTCGACCAAGGACAAGATGGATGGATGTTATCCTTGAAGTGACTTGCTTGACCTTGAAGGAGCTGGGGGTGGCAATGGCTGACAGGGAGCTCTGCCGTGGGCTAGTCCATGAGTTCATGAAGAGTCATAAACAACTGAACAAAAAAACAACAAGCAACAGCCGGGGGCTTTGAGTGGATGGCCTATGAGGTCGCTTCCAACTTCATGATTTGATGATTATTAGCAGCTTAAAGTACTAACACCTTGAAAAGGTAGCACTAAAGTCACAGTAATCCTTGTTAAAACGTGTAAAATTACAAAGACAATCTAAAGCCCTTCTAAACTAGAATTGGTATCATTTTCCTGAAAACTTACCAAATAATAAAAAGCAGATGAACAGGTCTCCCTAGGAAAAGAATACTACAGGAATAAGCAACCATTAAAACACCTGTGTGTGGTCATCAGCAAAGCCCAAGAAGATAACTACATCTAAAATAGAGGTCAACAAATAAATACTGTATATCAATATTACAACAGCTACAGGAAATGAGAAATCTGCCTCTATCCTGCTCTTTTTCTTTTATTTTCGGCATTTAGATAGTTAAATGGGATAAAGCCTTACCAAAGAGGTAGGAAGGTAGAAGCACTAATAGCACCAAGGTACAGTCTGGAAGGGAAAACAGCATAGTACGAAAGAACAGAACGGTCATTATCCTCCCATCAGTTATTTACCGAGTTAGGCTAATTTCTTCCAGTTACTGTTTTTAGCCAATGTAGTGTTCCTTTCATTGCTATTCAAGTCTTCCTTGTAAGGCAATTTCTTTAGACTCTTTTCCCAGATGACTTAATCATTGAGAAATTAGGAAGTTAAGACATTTAAATATGAATGAGTCCATGTATTGCTTAACATGATTCCTCTGAGGTCCCATTTAGATATCTTTCTCTTTCTGGAGAAGGAAAATGCACTTTAAAACAGTGGTACTCCTTGCTTATATTTCATAAGTTCACCTGCCAAATGTTCCCACAGATTTTAACAGGAAAATCTTTTTAAAAATATGTGTTGGCCTACATTTCAGAGGAAGGAAGCTGATAAACGACCTCTGAGCATTTCTTGCTTAAAAAAACTATAAGAAATCCATAATGGTCATAACTCAAAAGTCAACTTGAGCCAGAACATCAGCATGACATCATGGATATTATTTATTTACAGCAGTGATTTGATGCCAATACATATAAATATAAACAAATACAATTAAAACCATGAGGCAAAATGATGTCCTGAGATAGTTTTTAAACAACTTTTAATGTGGATGTAAGTAATTTTAATGTTTTGTCGAAGGCTTTCATGGCTGGAATCACTAGGTTCTTGTGGGTTTTTTCGGGCTATAGAGCCATGTTCTAGAGGCATTTCTCCTGACGTTTCGCCTGCATCTATAGCAAGCATCCTCAGAGGTAGTGAGGTCTGTTGGACCTCACTACCTCTGAGGATGCTTGCCATAGATGCAGGCGAAACGTCAGGAGAAATGCCTCTAGAACATGGCTCTATAGCCCGAAAAAATCCACAAGAACCTAATTTTAATGTTTGTATATATTTATGGTTTTATGTCCTGGCATTGAATGTTTGCCGTATATATGTTGTGCTCCATCCTGAGTCCCCTGCGAGGTAAGAAGGGCAGAATATAAATATTTTAAATAAATAAATACAATTATTAAATAATAATTTAATAATAAACCAATTATTAAAATAATTAAAATTACATAATCCAAATCATAGTCCAAGGCCTCTCCAATTGTCAATTCCATTAGTCCATTATCCTTATTGTACTATTTTCTGGTTGAATGTCTTCTTCCTGAAAGCACAAGCGAGGGAGCTGACCTGCTTTCCATATACAAGAGGCCACCACTGAGGAGGTCCTGTCTCTTGTCCCCACCAATCGCATTTTCGAAGGTGATGGAATCAAGAGCAGGATCTTCCCAGATGATCTCACCTTCCAAGGTAGGTCATAGATGGAGATACATTCGGATAGGTAAGCTGGACCAGAATCTTTTAGGGCTTTACAGGTGAAAGCCAGGACTTTGAATTGTGCTCGGTAACAGACTGGCAGCCTGTAGAGCTGGCATAACAGGGGTTGTATGGCTCTCCAGTGAGCAATCTGGCTGCTATCCGTTGGACCATTTGAAGCTTCTGAGCAGTCTTCAAAGGCAACCCCATGTACAGAACGTTATAGTAATTTATTCTCAATGTAATAAGAGCGTGGATCACCGTGGCCAAGTCTGACTTCCCAAGGTATGGGTGCAACTGGCGCACAAATTTTAATTGTGCAAAAGCTCCCCTGGCCACCGCCAAAAGCTGGGGTTCCAGGCTCAACAATGAATTCACTCCCAAGCTGCAAACCTGAGCCTTCAGGGGGACTGTAATCCTATCCAGCACAAGCTGTAACCCTATACCCTGTTCAGTTATAGCGTGAAACTATTGCTTCAGAAACCAGGTTAAAACCCTTACTCATTCATGGAAACCTACTCATCGTGGGTATATCACATACTCTAAGCCTCAAATTGACAAATACAACTCCCCTCTGACACAAAATGTTTTAATGAGAATTATTTGAAATGGTTTTAAGAGGGAATTCAATAAATTTATACAAGGCAATACCAGTTTACTACAATGTTTTTGTGGAACAGGATCTACAGCAAATATGCCACTGAATGCTAGGTAATGTGGAACCATCAACTGAAGAAACTTCTTACCTGATGGACCATTTTGTGGGCTTCACAGAGACATCAAGTTGCCCATTATAATCAAGGCTTTGATTTAATCCCACGCAATTTAAATGATGTTCTCATTTCCCAAGCAGGCCTGATTATACCAATACTACCTTACAAGACTGCAAGGATTAAGAAGTGCCTTTGAAGACTTCTGTATTTTACATAAAGCCAATATATCAATTATTGCCATTTGAGATTGGTAAATCCATGCTTTCTGTGTATCAAATACTTGGATTGGCCATACCACCCATCTGTTTCTATGAGATAATGGAGCAAGATCCACTGAAATTGAGCAGCATAGGCAAGTGGATTTTCTCCAATTTCATGTGATTATCACTTCTCCCACAGTACAGTGAAAATACAGATTAAAATCTTTGTTTCAGACAAATGAAGCATATAACTACAAGATTACTGGTAAGACTATTCAGAAAGTTATTTCAGCAGTCCCTGAGTTACAAGCATCTGACTTAAAAACAACTCATGGTTAAGAATGGGGGTGAGACAACAGGAAATGAGAGAAATATACCCCTCAAAAGGGAAATTCACTCCTGGAAGAGTTATCATGAGGAAAAAGTGTCTCCACTGAAGCTTTATACTCAATTCTTGTTTGTACAACAAGCCAAAATTTCCAAAATCCAATTATCACAGGGACAGAAAATGAGGTGAAATCTTCTGAACAGGGACAGATAGCAAAACAAACAACACAGGGGTGTTAACCTTTTCCTATGCTACCCAAAGCTAAAAGATATCTATTTTTGGCTGGAGTTAAGCTTCAAAAATGTACCTGTTCCATCTTATATACAAACTCAACTTAAGAACAAACCTGCAAAATCTATCTTGTTTGTAACATGGGGACTGCCTGTATTTCACAAAATTAAGAGATGCCTTAACAGAGTCAGTTCACAGTGATTTATGGTAAAAAGACAGTTTGTGCAACTGCCTACTTAAAAGGCAGCTCCATTAACTTTCCTGACTCAAACAAAGCTGCTTAGGCTTGCACAGGCTGGCCCAATTATTTGGAGAGGACAAATGGGACAGAATGTGGGGATGCACACACTTTGTGTCGACTGCATGACCACAGGTCAGGTTTCCTTACAGTTTCTTTTTAAACAAAGCCGTATATGAATGCTTTAAGTTATACTGCTATGACACTTGTACTTTTTCTGCACACACCTAACAGCAGTAATAAAAAATTCCATTTTACGATTACTTTCTGGAGGTACTTTGGACAATAGCTTGAAGAATGGAGAAGTACACAATGCTTGGAATACATTATTTAATATTTTATATTAGTAGCAAGATAGTAAGCTGCGCTCTTTTTCCTTCCATCTCAAAGTGGTTCACATACTAAGCATCAATAAAACCACTGCAAATGATGGCCTGAATTGCCCTACAATGGCCAGAAGGCTGGCTGAAATATGCTGTTATTGACTGAAGGATCTTTTGACCATTGTTGGCAGAAATATGCTGATGGGGAGTGGGCAGGGTGGAGAGGATTCAGGGTAAGAAGAATAAGAAAAAAAAAAACAAAGCTACAGAAGAGAGGTGGAAACAGGGGGCTTGAGGGGAAAAAAGCAAAAAATGGGATGAGTAGACAGGAAAAGAGGTTTCAAGGATAGTGGCTTGAAGAAATGTCAGAAGGGAAAAGGCATAGGGGGGAGGAAAAGAGGTGGCAGTGAAAAGCGTACAGAACACGAGATGTTAAGTGTTGCTGCTACTACTGCTCTGTGTCTTCAGGTCACATCTAATTTATTGTGACCCTGAGGTGATGTAGTGGTTGAGAGTGGGATAACAACTTTGGAGATCAGGCTTTGATTCCCTACTCAGCAATGGAAAACTATGGGACGAACTTAGGCAAGTCACATACTCCTGGTCCTAGAAACCCCCATGACAGGGTCACCATAAGTTGGAAATGACTTGAAGGCACACAACACCAACAAAAGTGAAGCTATCACTGAGCTTTCTGAGGCTGGGAATGTGTGACTTGCCCAAGGTCACCCAGGGAGTTGTCACAACAGCGTGGGCATCCACACCCTGGTCTCCAGAGTTGTAGTCTAGTGCTCAAACTACCATGCATCTTGGCTACTGTTTGAAACAAAAAATCCCCCATTTGTCTGCAGGTGTCCAATTGTTGGGATGCTAGGTAACTCACTGCCGGTTGTATTAGAATGGGTTAGAACACATATTACTGAGAAAGAAATGAATACCAGGGCATCTCCTGTCTCTTTTGGCAATTTTAATTTGGGTGTGTTTATATCAAGTCATTGTGTTGTGTTTCTTGGAGACAATTCACAGTAGCCCTCCCCAAATCATGTTTTTAGACATAACAACGGCACTCCTGTGACACAAGCACACTGTCGATGGCAGTCACCCAAGTTACACAAAGATCCAGGTCAACAAGATTTGCACTATGTTCTACAGCACTGGAGCTCTGTCAAGGTAATTTATCAGAAGAACTGGAGTGTGTGTTTTTTTCCAACACTAAAATTGAAGAGCTATTCACAATTAGGCCATGAACAAGCAAGTAAAGAATTGTATTTTGATGTTATTTGTACAGTCACAGACAATTAATAATATTAGGTTGTTGCCAATATTCTAGCCAGTCAGTTGGATCCAGAATATTTCATGCCAAATTAACCCAAACCGTGTAAATCCAATACCCTACACTCATAATGCAAATACATGTTCCTAGGTGAAAATTTCCTTTAAGTTTGGTTCCGCTGTTTCCTTCTTTTTCATTCTAATTGCCTACTAATGCCAGCGTATCTTCTTTTAATGTTTAATCAATTTCCACCCAATGTTCATGTAGAATATGTCAATTTATTCTCCTCTGCTTTTGTTGTAGCACATAAGCTTAGATTGTGGTTCCTTTGATATGAAATATTACTGATACTATTTGTGCCATCTTTGTATTACATCACCTGACTGCTTTTGCTATAGCTCACTTCAGTATTAATGTCACCCGATTTTCATTTCCAGGGTGAAGCACCTTCATTGTCTGATTTAAAAGTCCTATTCCTCTCCACTTTAGTTTTCTAAACCCAGATATATCAAAATCTTTGCATTCCAGTTATTTTGTGATTTCTGTTTTAGTTATCCATGCTCTTCACATACCATATCCCAATCTCATTTATTTACTTATTTACTTCATTTGTATACCGCTCTCTCTCAGCCCATAGGCGACTCAGAGCGGTTTTGCATATGTCAGTAGCTGAACATCTCATGCATATGTCAGCAGCTGAACATCTTTTGGACACAGCACTCCTTATATTTTTCCTCTATTCTTCCCTAGTAGTTGGTTGATGCCTTCTGATCCAGTAAGCCAATCTTTAGTCACTATCTCTTGCTTCATTTTTGACTGTTTCATCACAGGATTTTCAAGAGAAGATGCGTTCAGGGATGGTTTACTATTGTCTTTTTCTGCATAGTAATAGCTCTTTAGGTATCTCATTTCAAACAAGAGATTGGAAGCAAGAGATACCTTTTTGAAACAGCAACACAAACCCTTAATCAGCTGGCTTTTACTCAATAGCTAATTAACATCAAAAGCTTTTGGGGACAATTACAGTTTTAGTACAACCAGCTGCTTTTAAATGGATTTCTAGTGGAGAATTTTATTCCTTCTAAATTGTATGCAAAACTCAAATGATGGCAATGTTCTCATTCTATTGATCTTATTAAATTATTAATAATATAATAATTTCAGTGGTAATTCATACCATTTTATAATGCTTCACAACAGCACTCACAGTCTGCTGTTTCATTTTTAGTTAATATATAATCCCAAAAAATACTGCGGCGATCATATAAACAATGCTTAAAGAAATTAATTTCAACAATACTATGCATATTTCCATGTGACTAATTATACAACACCTTGGGATTGTTTCCTTTTATTACAAGCTAACTACAACAGGTACTGGAAAAAATACATAAAAAAGAAATAAACTGCTGTTCTATTTTGTAACACGTATATATTCCGACATTGAATCATACTGAGTGTGTGTATCCAAGTCTCAAAATCTGGGATTCCCTTGTTGAGCTCACAAAACAGGTCTTGGAGGTGTTGTTGGAGTCACCCAGATCTTTGCTTCTTGGTGACTTCAACATACCACTAGAGGCCAGTTTGTCAGGTGTAGCTTGAGAGTTCATGTATCCATGAAAAACTTGGGCCTATCCAAATTGGTTTTTGGACCTACACATTCAGCACTAGATGCAGTTTTCATCTCAGAATATATGGATCTGTGGGCAAAAATAACTAGTACCTCTAAGTTGTCATAAACAGATTATTTCCTAGTCAGAGCTAGCAGCACAGTTATAAACCACCCCAGGGGTGAGGGACTTATTAAAATGGTCTGCCCCCCGAAGGCTAATGGATCCTTTGATTTGAGATTTCAGGAGGTTTTGGAGGGTTTATGGCTGGCAATATCTAACCAGGGCTATTGATACGATCACTCCCAAATGTCCTCTCCAACCCATTATGGATCAGGCCCCCTGGCAAACAGAGGCACTCAGGAAATGAAGCAGGAAGGGTGATGACTAAAGAACAGGTGGTGGAAAACTCCATGTTATGTGACAAGACAATATCTTTGCTTCTATAAGGCCGCAATAACCATAGTGAAAAAAGCTTTCTTTTCTGTACACAATGCGCCTGCAGATTCATGTCTAGCTGACAGGTGCCCTCCCCTCCGAATCCATTGCTGGAACCTTCAGTAGCACACTATGATGCCTTTAATAACCTTTTCACGGATAAAATCCCTCGCATAAGCGCTGACTTAGATTCTGTTACTGGAGCAGAAGGTGTCCAGCAACTCTGTAAGTGGAATTACACTGGATCAGTTTCAATTAGTGAGTACTGTTCATATGGATAAGCCGCTAGGGAATTTTCCACCCTGCTTAAAAGAAGCAGTAGTCAGAGCACTGCTGAAAAAGCCCTCCATGGATCCCTTGGACCTTAAGAATTACAGAGCAGTGTCTAACGTTCCTTTTTTGGACAAGGTGATTGAGAAGGCAGTTGCTTTCCAACTTCAGGCAGTCTTGACCCATTTCAAACTGGCTTCAGAGCAGGATACAGACTTGAGACTGCTATGGTTGCCTTAAGTGGATGATCTCCCTATTAACACAGACAAGAGATGTCGATCCTTGATGGTGCTTTTGGATCTCTCTGTGGCTTTTGATACTATTGACTATGGTATCCTTCTGTAATGCCTGGGGGGTTGGGAATCAGAGGCACTGTGTTGTGGTGGTTCTCATCATGCCTCTCAGGCAGGTTCCAGAAGGTGGTGCTTGGGAATAGCAGCTCATCAAAACAGCCATGGGGAGGGGTGCTATCAATATGCTAATATATTTTTCCATACCTTCCAAAACGGCTCTAGCTATGGATCATGTGTCTCCTCTGAATGAATGCCTGAAAGATGTAATGGGCTGGATAAGGAAAAACAACTTGAAATTTAATCCAGACAAAACAGAGGTGCTTGCCATCAAGGGTTCTAATCTGGGACTGGAGGTGTATCAACCAGCTCTCCCCCTGAAAGACTGTTCACAGCTTGGGAGTGCTCCTAGATCCACCTCTCTAAATATCAGCCCACGCAGATGTGACAGTCAGGAATGCTTTCTATCAGCTACAGATGATACGCCAGCTGCATCCCCCGCTAGAATCTGACGATCTGAAGATGATAGTGTAAGCACTGGTAACCTCAAGGTTGGACTTTGGCAATGAGCTTTACATTGATCTAGCTCTGTACCAAGTTTGGAAACTCCAATTAGTTCAAAACACAGCTAGATTGGTCACAGGAACCAATCCACTGGTCACAGGAACCAATCCACTGGGTTACAATTAATTTTTGGGAAAAGTACAAAGTGTTGGTTTTAACCTTTAAAGCTTTAATGATTTGGGTCCAGGTTACCTACAGGATCACCTCCTCCTGCACAATCTGCCCTTTAGGACATTTGAGGTCCTCTATGGGGCGTCTACTCCAGCCTGCCAGAACCTGACTGGCAACCATCACCCAGAAGACCTATTTCACCAGTTGTCCCAAGACTGTGGAGTGACCTGCCAGAATTTAAGATAAAACTGAAGACCCATCTCCTCTTCCAGCAAGCCTAAGTCAATCTTAAATTATGAATTGTAATCTGCATTTAACTTGTATTTTAACTCTCTGTACTTTGTTGCATGTCTTTTAATAGTACTTTATCTCTTGTTTTAATTATGCTGTATCCCGCCTCAAGGCACAGAGGGAGGTGGGTAATAAAATTATATTATTACTATTATTATTATTGAACCATTAAGGTAGCTAACGTTAATACTTTAACATGATGATGATATACCAATGATCCTAATTATAAAACAAACACTTGATCTTGGAAATAATTTTATTTTAGCCTAATGGAGAATATGTTTCTAGGTCATTATAGAACAGTTATTATAAATAAATAAATAAATAAATAAATTACTAGATTGCACTTAACTAACCCCTGGAGATACCATCTGAATATCAGTTCTGAAGCTCTAAGACAGTTTTTTTTCCCCTTCTGCCGTAACAGAGGCTGATAAGCACATGACACTAGCCAATAAAACAACAGATGGCATCTTCAGGGGTTAGTTAAGTGCAATCTGGTCATTTGTGAGAAATAAAAGGCTAGGAAGGGCTGGCCCCAAGCCACTCCTAAGGCAGCTGATGCCCAGTTTGCCACAGAAGGGGATGAAACAAGAAGGCCCAAAATAAAGGCAATACAAAGAAATTGGGGGTGAAATGAGTATCTGGCTTCTAAGACTCCTAGGAGCTCAAATATATTGAACTAGTGGTATATAACCTATGGCTGCATAGAAAGGATTCTGTTCCAACATTATCCTTCAGATTTCTTGGGGAGTGCATCTGAATGAACTAATAAACAGACTGCATTTCAACTAGGCTGTAGCAGCTTCCTCAGACCAATGAATAACCCTAGACTTTTGCCCCCTCACATGGAAAGAAGTGAGGGGATGGGAATTGTGTGTATGTGTGTGTAAAATGGGGAAAATATGGGCTACAACAGCAAAAAAAAAATGTAAACAAAACAGCCACTGTTCCTTACAGTTCTTTTTTAAAGAATTTTTTATTCACTTCAATATAGTCCATGTTAAATACTCCCTTTTAAGAGCAAAATCAAGATCCTGCAAGTTTTATGTTTAAAACTCTAAAGCTGGAATTGCCAATAAATACACCTAAGGAGAAACAGCTGTAGGAGGTTCAATAATTTCCTGTCATTACTTTGTTAAATGGTAAATTAGCAACCACCTACTCAATCTCGTAAAGGAAAGAAAAAGATTAGGGAGGCAATGCTAACCTGGGAGTTCAAAGAGCATGACAACACATCACCTGGAACATGCTTGCAGAAATGAAAAACACAGCACAATCTTAACTTTTAAAATGTTTATGATCCAAAGATCAACAACTAGCACCAAGGCCACAGTTGCCCAAGGACTGCCCAAAAGGTAGAGTTAAGACAGAGTGTGTAACATTAAAGGATGATTTTAAAAGCAGTGAAAGACCTATGCTTTTATGTGTGTGTGTATGTATGTATGTATGTATGTGTGTATGTGTGTGTGTGTGTGTGTGTGTGTGTGTGTGTGTGTGTGTGTGTGTGTGTATATATATATATATATTTCTTGGCAAATTGAGGAACACATTCACTTAAAAATTAACGTGTGTTCTGAATCCCGGCGTCTCAAATTTGGCTATGCCCCGTGTCTCAAATTTGGCTGTGCCAGAATGCTAGCTTTTAAGCTAATTCCAGGTGTTAAAAGACAAAACAACACATGGCAGTGCCAATTTATAGCTTCCCATTCAATGCAGCAGAATGACACAAAGAATTCAGTAAGAAGGATCCTACTATCAACCTAATTTCTGTCATAAACTCAGCAGCCAATCTATGGACAAGCTTCAGTGATATGAAATATTGTATGACCTCCATATCAGCAAGGGATATATTCCTGAGCTTTTAGTGAACACATAAAACCACAAATCATAGCAAACCATATTGAAATGAAGGCTCTCCAGCCCAGAAATATCACATAATCTTGCTGGAGGACCTAGAAAATACTTAGGAATACCATGTTTTATCAGAAGTGGGTAAAAGATAGCTCTAATATCTGCTGTGCAGTGTCATAGTGTGAAGTGATACTGTCAATTACCACAGATGTTTTAAAGGTTATGATCACGACATCTTCTAGCAATTTTTTCCGCAGTTTAACTATGCAATGGATCAAGAGGTACTTCACTCTGTCTTTTAATCTTTCACAATTTGGCTTCACTGTATGAACGAGTGCTTCTTTGTTGTTTATTCGTTCAGTCGCTTCTGATTCTTCGTAACCTCATGGACCAGCCCATGCCAGAGCTTCCTGCCGACTGTCACCACCTCAAGTTCCTTCAAGGTCAAGTCAGTCAATTCAAGGATAACATCCATCCATCTTACCCTTGGTCGGCCCCTCTTCCTTTTTCCTTCCTTTTCCCATAGCATCATTATCTTCTCCAAAGTATCCTGTCTTCTCATTATGTGGCCAAAGTACTTCATCTTTGCCTATAAGATCCTTCCCTCCAGTGAGCAGTCGGGCTTTATTTCCTGGAATATTGACTGGTTTGATCTTCTAATATTACAATAAACAGAAAATAACTTCATTCCATTTACCCTCTCCAAATTATACTTAATTTTCTACAGCTCTTTCGTGTCTGTCCCTTTGGGCATTCCTATTTGTTAAAATATCCCAAATATTTATCTATTTAAATATTTATCCCAAACTTTTCATTGTGACTAGAACTACACGTGGGGCTCTCTGAAATAGTGAATATTGCAAACGAAGTCTCTCCCATGCACTTTTCTGATACTAGCAATTTTATTTTTATTCATTTACTAATTATTCTTAACATGAAACTTGCTCTTTTCATTGCTGCCCCAAACTGAGTCAATACTTTAATTAAGCTAGTCACCAAAATCTCAAGGGCTCTTTTCTGGTCAAGTAATGAACACAATTCAGTTCTTTCAAAGCCGCAATATTCCTTCTAATTCACTCTGAATATCTTGCTTTTCACAGGCCTCCAAAAGAAATGAGATGATCATTGTTCTCATTTAAGTTTCCACGTGCTTGAAAAAATGTTTGCCAGTATAGTAAACCTTGTTGAAATTCTCTTGTGTGGCTTCTGAGCTCCTTAACAGCCATTTGAATGCACTAGCCACATTTCTCCAGAGGTAGTCTGTTTTCACTACCAAGATATTTATATAAAAGTGGCAACTTGATCCCATAAATATACCATATTATTTTAAACAAAGAAATTGAAGACCAGTAAATGTTTTTGAAGACCTGGCACTTATTATGAGCAAGAAACATAATCTCACAGCGGCTCTTTTCCCCCAAAACCCAAATCTGTTGTTGTCTTTGTGTGCCTTCATGTTGTTTCCAACATATGGTAACACAAAGGCAACCCTATCACAAGGTTTTCTTGGCAGGATTTGTTGAGGAGGAGCTTGTCTTTGCCTTCTTTTGAAGCTGAGAATGTGACTTGCTCAAGGTTACCCAGTGGGTTTTCATGACCAAGCAGGAATTTGAACTTGGTCTCCTGAATTGTAATCCACTTGACATGCTGGATCACCCTGAGCATAAAATGATTATAGGAAAGAACATATACATTTGGTTGAACAAAGTACAGCTGGAAATGTCCTTTCTGCTGTGAAAGTATCATTCTAGGCATTAGCCATGCAGTACCACTATAAAATAAACAATAAAACTTTATTTATATCTTGCCCTAGCTCCCTGAGGGGGCTCAGGATGGTTTACAACAGATATCGGTAAACATTCAATGCTGTAAGATGCTGAACAAAGACAAAATAACCAACCCCCAAATCCCAAAAACCAATCCACATCTACATTAAAACTAATAATACTAGAGCTATAGTCTCCCACATCACTTGACTTCCTGAGAGTCTCAAGGTCAGACATGCTTTGTCCCAGAATATTTCTCACTGTTAGGTTTGACTAACAGTTACATTATCCCCACTTAAAACTAGGTCACATTACACAGCTGCTTGGGGCAGGGGGAAGCAAAGAATCATATTATACTGGGAGATGGACTGAAAGAAAACTCCAAAAGATCTAGTAACAAATTGAGTCTTTTAGTTCCTTAAGGTTCCTAAACATGAATACACATTCATTAAAGGCATATTTTATTGCTTTTGTGTGTTTTAGCCCAACATGAGCAAAAACAAAACACAGCAATGGCATTGACTGTTAAATGAAAAAGAAACTTGCACATAATCTTGTTAAAACATCCAAAATAACAAAGAATTAGGATTAGAGTTCTCAAAATCAATTTCCCCACAGCACTCATAAAGTCAACCTTAGACATTAAAATGCCTAGTAATTTGACAGAAAGACAGACAACACCAGAGAATTATTATGGGTGGAATAATTCAACTCTTATATACAAGTTATTACATCAGGGTTGAACAGACACTTCAAAACATACAGCCTACAAACCAGATTAAATTCCAAAAGAATGAAAATAGCCCACTTACATCAAAGAAAGAACTATTTCTACCGCTTACGGTTTGCATATTGGATTAGGAGTTTAGGAGACTACAGTTTGCATTCCTGTTCAGCCACAGAAATGCATCTGGAAATCTTGGGCCAGTTACACTCTTTCGACCTCAGAAAAAGCACTAGTAAACTTACTATGAAGTCTTGTTAAGTAATCCCTATGATAAGGTAGCCATAAGAAGGATCGGCTTGAAGGCAAATAACAAGAACCACCAATATGTACACTACGGTAGGGGGAGCAAAAACAGAACAAAATCTGTAAGCAAACTTCTATTGTTTTCTTAGACTGTTTGCTGACAATCTCAGAATAGCAAACCACGGGGTTGGAGCAGGAAATTAACTAGAGTTGGAAGCAATAATTAAAATTGCCTTCAATTTAATTTGCCCACAAACTGAAGCAAGATCTGCAATTCTTTTCAGGACTGCTTCAGTTGATTTCAGGAAATAGCAGGTCACAATTCACTAGCATCCTACTTTCTTTTCTGTTTACATTAAACATTTTCAAGTTATATGCCAGAGAAAGTGGCTATTGATGGTATCATGGCAGTTAGGGAATAAAATGTCAAAGTCTTAAAGGCATCATTCTGAAATCCCAAAGAATATGATACACTCAATGGGTGAAAAAATCTTCCACTGATCCAATTTCTCTTATTGGGAGAGATGTGAGATTTTGTATTCAGAAAACAGGTATAATGGAAGACCCAGTTAACACAACTAAGGTTTACTTCACTTGAGAAAAAATATACTTAATTTCAACCACAGATCTTTAACCAAATGATGTCAATTTGTGTGTTTTATAACTTCAGTTTCCCCAAATAGCATCTGGGTTAGAGTCTACTTTAGCCTTTCATTATATTAGACCTTTAGAGCTGTAAATATCTGGAATTAATTACACACTGTGCCAGTCCAAGGAGAATTCAATTTCAAATACTACTCAGGCCAGGATTCTGGACAGTTTCCAAAAGACAGTACAGGCAACAAGGAAGATGTGAATATAACCAATTTATCACTTTTTGTCTTCTCTTATAGTTTCCTGCAGTGCATAAACATGTATTTTCACATACTGTATATGTGGAAGCATCCAGTACTACACTTCAAATTATAGATGAGATGGTACATACTGAAAGAAACATTATGCAGACCACTAAGCGATCTACTTCCAATTTTCATCAACTTATGCCAATCTTATGAATGTGAATCTTCCAAGACAACTGCCATCAAAAGCCCTGTTCAATCCTTGCCAACAGCGATCTATGACATCCGTGAAACACTACAATATGGGGTACATCTACACAGTAGATAAGGCTAAAGACCTTGTAAGGCCACAACTCCCATTGATTCCATAGTATTGAGCTATTGCTGTTAAAGTAGTGTCAAACTGCATTGATTCTACAGTGCAGAGATACACATACTCTACCACTTTTCCGATTGCTATTTTGTAAAAAGTCATATTATATTATTCAGTGTTTAAAATTTAAATAATAGAATGACATCTATTTTTTAAAAATTATTCTATAAAATTTAAACACTGAAACATTTATGGAGATGGATGGCAAAATGCATAACTAACTTGTCTCCTTCTGTAGTTCGATCCCTTTACTATATAGGCTGGTGTGTGTTCAGCCTCTGCACGCTAGTGTGAAGTCCTCCTAGAAACCTAGATTACTAACCTGAACCTTTTGTACTTTGGAAATATCATGAGACATTATGACTTTTTACCACATGGCAATCTGAAAAGAGGTAGAGTATGTGTATATGCATTTAGTTTTTCAACTTTGCAACATGCTTATCATTGAAATATTCAAACAGATCTACAGACATAGTACAGATATAAATGAATGCATGTTTTTTGTTTATTCAGTCAATAATTTGTTGTGTATCCTTTTAGAATGCAGTGCTCATAAACTAGTCCCAATAATAAAATCAGTTTGAAAAACCAAGCAAAAAAACAATTACACACAATGACATCTGATTAATAATTTCACACACACATAGAATCATAGAGTTGGAAGAGACCTCATGGGCCATCCAGTCCAACCCCCTGCCAAGAAGCAGGAATATTGCATTCAGAGCACCTCTGACAGATGGCTATCTAGCCTCTGTTTAAAAACCTCCAAAGAAGGAGCCTCCAACACACTCTAGGGCAGAGAGTTCCAATGTTGAAAGCCTCTCACAGTCAGGAAGTTCTTCCTCATGTTCAGATGGAATCTCCTTTCTTGTAGTTTGAAGCCATTATTCTGCGTCCTAGTCTCCAGGGAAGCTTGCTCCCTCCCTCCCTCCCTGTGACTTCCCACATATTTATACATGGCTATCATATCTCCTTCTCAGCCTTCTCTTCTTCAGGCTAAACATGCCCAGCTCCTTTAGCCGCTCCTCATAGGGCTTGTTCTACAGACCCTTGATCATTTTAGTCGCCCTTCTCTGGACACATTCCAGTTTGTCAACATCTCTCTTCAACTGTGGTGCCCAGAATTGGACACAATATTCCAGGTGTGGTCTAACCAAGGTGGAATAGAGGGGTAGCATTACTTCCCTAGATCTAGACAATATGCTCCTATTGATGCAGGCCAAAATCCCATTGACACTACTTAAAGCATGATACACAAATTGCCAAACATTCCAAATTCTAGATGGAATATTTAAAATGTGATGTTCTGAGACTCTCCCACACTTAAACTTCATGTCACCTACAGAATGTGTGAAGGATTTTCAAGAGTAGTGGACTTACATTTGCTAGTTTACTGACTTGGGTAACAGGTAACACAAGAGTGTATGGAATGTATAACAAGGATGCAATTTCTCTTCCACACAAAAGAATACCGCTCTTGTCCATGAACACCACAAACACCCAAAGCCACAAGCCAATCACTCATGACCTCACATCCTTCTCACTCAGCTGCTTCAAAGCAGTGCTCTGTTTGCTTTATTTACCTAGAATTTATTAATTCATTTCTGTAACACCTATCTTAGGACTGAGTAGATTCAGACTACTGACTTCAGGCAAGGTTGGAATTGAGGCCTTCCTCTACAGTCTATTCTAAACTGCTTGGGTGTTTCTTTAAAAACACATTCTGGTCCACAACAAGCAGCAAAACAACACTGTTTTGTATAAAGGCAAGAACTCTGTATTTCTATGACTCGCTATGAATCCGAGTTCTCCTGGAGGAACTCCCAATTGTAATTCCAGTGTTCTAAGAATCCTGAGCCATCTCTGTTGGTCCCAATAGTGCCTGGAGAAATGGCCCATCATCATGAGAAAAGTCTAGCTCAAGAAGCTTTGCCTAAGGAGGAAAATGGTGCACAAGTTCCACTATGAAGAAACAAAAACTTTCCAGTTTTAGATTTGCACACATACTTTCCAATATAATCTGCTGACTCATTTTATGTGGTCTGCTAAATTTTAGAAAAGTAAATTATCTGGCCGTCAAATCTGGGTATTTAATTTACATAAATGACATAAAGCAGATATTAAGACAACTTGCCAAGGCTTGTTAACAGCAACTTGCCTGGGCATCTGCAGCTGAATATGGTTTTGAAAATTGGAAGGTAATTGTTTCTTTCAGCTTCTCAGTTTATGTTTCCAAATGACTAACTTGAGTAGGTGTGGAAAAATGTACAGGCAAGGATCTCTTGCTGACTCATTGAAAGAATAAGCTAAACTTTCAAATTATGTAGTAGCATAAGTTGCAAGAATCCTGAGCAACCTATAAACTGATATGAAAGTTGTGGGTATTTCCCCAAAGAGTTCATGATATGATACTGGGGAAAGTGCTGTTTATAAAGTTTTTTTAAAAAAAAATTCCAGATTTTGAGTGCATTACTAAATATTGTATCTCAATCATACCAGTCCCAAATCCACAGCTGGTGTAGTGCACCTCATTTCCCAAATTAAAATATAGCCCTGGCAAGAATGCTACAGTAATTAATACAGGAGCAGACAACAATTAGTTAAAATGAAAATTAATGTAATGTGCTGCATTAAAAAAAATCTTAATCAGAAGCAGATGAAAAGTGAACAAAGTAAATATTGTTCTAAGGCACTGGAGGACAAATGGGAACAAAACGTTTGAAAGAAGGCACCCTTCTTTACTCTTAAGAACACTGAGGTCTTTGTTGATTTATCCTTTACCAAGTCATAATGGTAATAAAAACCTGAAATTCTAATGAGTTTGAAATACTGCTCAGAATAAAGATGAGACACCCACAAAGCTATAAAAGCCTATACAAGTCAATTGCTCTGTCTCCAGAAAGATAAAATCCCAAAGAAAGCTCAAAACAATGCCTGTTCTAAAACAAGAGGGAGCTATTAACAAGTTTTTATATTTTTTTAAAACTACCTGAAAATATCCTTGAATATTGTAAGAATTCAATGGGATAGCCATATTAACCTGTTCTATCTAACATAAAAAGATATTAAGACTTTCCGGAGAAGTGTTTGTGGATACAGTCCACTTCAGCAGATTCACATCAAGAATGAGAGGCGACTCTAACTTCCATTTTCTTTCAAAACATACCATCATTTCAAGTCATTTTCCTGTAAATATATACTGCAGACTTTCTGATATCAACAGTCAACTAATTTGAGGACATTTGTGGGAATATGTATTTAGCAACTCTTCCATAAGAAAATACTTATCGGTTCACAGATGCTTATTTGTTGCTACAGTTGTCCCCATAGACCGAAATCTGAACCCAACTTGAAGTATTTTTTCAGCTGCAGGTTTAAGGAGAAACAGCTTTTAACTTCAACTGAGTTAAATGCAGATGGGTGGATAGATAATAACAACAAAAACACTTTATTTATATTCCGCCTTCCTTTCTGTGGGGACTCAGAGCGGATTACAGTATAAACAGCTACCGGCAAACATTCACTGCCTTTTTGCAATACAGTAAGACAAACAAACACAAACAAAGGAAAAGGCTTCTCCTTTCATTTCCAGCTTTGGAGGCAGTGCTCATCTCTGGCTCTGGGAGAGGTGCTATTATCTATTACCAAGACAACTTGCATTGTCAAATCCTGATTGTGTGACCGCCATGACTGCTTGGAGAATCTTATGCCTTTTCCACCAAAGTAGCATGTATTTATCTACTCACATTTGCATGTTTTCAAACTGCTAGGTTGGCAGAGAAGAAGAAAATTGTTTTTATTGTGTGTAAGGCATTGAATTTTGCCATTTATTTGATGTGAACTTCTTTTGAGTCCACGAAGGGGTGTGAAAAGTGGTATATAAATGTAATAAATATTTTTTTAAAATTCAGTGAACAAATTGGAACCAGAAGCAGGAATATGTGATACCATGCTTATAAAACAATTACATATGACTATAAATTAGACCATTAAAAACTATGAACCATCAAACACAAACATAAAACATTTTAAGAAAATGTTTTATGTTGATCCCGAGATTGTCATCCATTTGTTCCACTATTTAGCTGAGTACCAGCATTTTTGTATCCCAACCCAGCTCTGCAGAAGATTTTACAGTTCCATCTAACATTCAATGACTGCAACATTTGACAGATTTACTGGGTAAAGGAATACCTCAGTTAACAAAGTAGGTGGAGTCTTGGGCACTGCTTCTAACAGAAAGTCTAGTATCAGAGGAATAACTAACATGGTAAGAATAAAGATGGAGTCCTACACCACAAAAAGGAAGAACAGTCCAATGTATTCTAGTAATATGCACATGTGAAATGAAAAAACAACAGGTCAGGCAAGCCTTGTATAAATAAGCCACAAACATTTTGAACCTTCTAAACACCATTTGAAGCATGTTCCAAATCAAATCAGGTAATTGTTTGTTTTTCTTTTTCTAGCCCCCATTTTCCATGTTTAAGTACAAACTATACTTTTTAGCATGATAAAGGCAGCTGGAAAGCCAAGCCTATATGCTTTCTCCTTTTCTATTTGTTGTACTGCACTTATATGCTCAGTCAGGGATTCCTGAGGCAGTTGCAGTTTATCTTGCCTGTTGTAACTACAGCAGGGTCAGCTAGAGAAGAATTCAATTCATTCCAGGACCAAGATATAGTGCATTATTTACTGCAGATATGTTGCTGCAACCCAGATCTGTAAGTCTGTGTTCCCTAGCCCTCCTTCATCATCCTTCCAATGGTGAAGCCGCTTAAAAAATCTGTCTAGGAAGACAGAGGACAAGGAGGGAAAGAGAAGTAACAACAAACTTCTGGATCAGAGGTTTTGTGAACCGAGGTGTTTCCTTCAGGTCAACTAGCTGATCTTCTAGTGTCCCTGCCTAGGACTTGGCAGCAAACCTGATGCTTCCATATCTAAGATACATTCTTTTTTTTTTAGTTTGTTTGCTAGATTAATAAAGGCTCAGGTTTTCAAAACATAGCATATATTCTGTTCAAGAGATCTGAGCCTTAAATGAGGTTACTGCTCTGACTGGCTGGAAGAAGACATAGAATCATAGATTTGGAAGAGACCTTGTGGGCCATCCAGTCCAACCCCTTGCCAAGAAGCAGGAAAACTGCATTCAAAGCATCCCCAACAGATGGCCATCCTGCCTCTGCTTATTTTCCACTTTTCCATAAAATTTCCAGAGACAACGTGCTAATAACTTAATTGGTGAATACAGAAAAATATATCAAAAGGGTTTATTCTGAGATTACCAGACAGATTTAGCGTTCTCTTCAATGAGAAACCAGTAATACGTCTCAGGACAACCATGCTCCAAACCCAGAGTCAAACTATGAAGCTAGTTGAACCTCTGAAGCTGCAAGGAAATCAGTGCGTTTGACTTTTCACCCACTGGACGGAAAAGTTTGTTAAGGCAGGGAAGTGCTTTAAATAAGGACAATTTTTTGGCAGCACAAATGCAAGTGTTTGGGAATAAACAATGTCATTACTCTCAGTTTACCAATACAGTCAGGCTACTGCTGAGCACAGCTATCTTGGCACCTCACTTTTTGGGCTTTATCTATTTGTTGACACATACACACCTGACAAAGGGAAGCAACGGGGTTTCATCTGGCTCAGAACTAGATTAGTATGGCAACAACTATAGCAGAAACTGCAAACCTGTGTGTGTGTGTGTGCCTACAAGTTACTTGTTGACTTATAGCAACCTCATGAATTTCATTGGGTTTTCTTAGGCAAGCAATACTCAGAAATTGTTGCCATTTCCTTCCTCTGAAATAGAGGCTAGAGCACCTGGTTTTCATTGGTGGTCTCCATTCAAAAACTAACCAAGCCTGATTATGCTTAGTGTCCAAGATCCGATGGGATCCGGTGTCTGAGTATTTAAGCCTGAACTACAGCTCTCCTGTAGGCTAAACTACAATTGGCAATGTGGTGTTATCTCTGCAAAAACTATCTACCTAAGATCCATGATCTGGGCAATTCATGACAATTCTCTCAACTTTTCTTTATAAGCTTGAAATGGCTAGAAGGATGGTTTACTCTTTCCCCTATCTCTATGCTGTTTTCCAGATCCCAAATTTTGTCCACCCGTCAGTTGCTGTTAGCCTCTGTGGGGGTAGGGGCAGATAAGGAAAGGGGGTTAATCCTTCTATCTGGGGCATCCATAGCTTCTTTTTAGGTTTCCAGCATTGAGAAATCTGGTCAGTAATATCCTGTGACGCATGTAGTTTCACCCTAATCAAATATTGATGACCTGAACTACAAGGGCAAACACCCTGATACATGACAAGAAGGGGGAAATGCTTGTCGTAAGATAATTTCTTGCAGATGTCTAAATCATCTCTGCTGAAATCTATCTATAAAAAAGAAAAACATTTACAATACTAAAATTTCAGGGAACCAGATTTTGTCATTAATCTTTTTTACATCTTACAGTACTTATAGACAGCTGACACAGAGAAGAAAAACCCATATTCTTTACTGCCACCTTCCAAACTAAAGCTTTCCAGACATTTTGCAATTTAACTGTCAGCTCTAGTCCACATGCCAATAGTCAAATATACAATTTTAACCCAAAACATCTGGAGGATGAAGTTTGCTTCACTGTCTTATTGTATGACTCTCTCTCTCTCTCTTTCATGGGAACTTATCTTCCATACAGGCTACTCCCAAATTTTAATATGCATTGGAATATATTAGTAACACCAAATACATTGTATTACTTAATGGCTCTGGAATATCTGAAGTCACACATCAATTTCGTGTGGATGTCCTGAAATAACTTTTGTCAATTTAGAGGGACTTATAAAAATCACATCTTTATTGTGGTTATTGTTATTGAAATATGTCCTGCTTCTCCACAATGTGGTATTTATGAACCTCATGAAGTAACTCCTCAAAAGAATATGTACTCATCTTACATATTCATTTCTGGAGCAAATTATAAGAAAAATTATGTAACACACAATGTAACTACAATCTTTAATGTAATGATTAGCAGGCAAGTCTTGGGAACCACAAAAATTACAAAACTACAAACTCAGGAACAGAATATTTATCACAATGCTAGACTTCAGGCCAACATTAAATTTCAACAAAAAACCTTGGCCCCTAAAACAGGAAGAGCAATACATGTGCTGCTGCTTCGAAACCATGGAGAATTTCTGAATATTAGTGAATGGGTCTTTCCATTTGAATTTTTAAGACATCTACATGGCAAACTGGAGGTACAGCACCAACACTTCAGTTTGAATCAGGATGGCAATTTTTATCTTAGAATAGCGATTGACCATTAGAACATTATCTGTGTAAATTCATTGTAGCCAAACAAATCAGTCTTTGCTAGTTTAGCCCATTATTTACAAGCTCAGTCCATTAGTTGCACACCCAGAAAAATGTTTCAAAACACTGTGGTAGAAACAGTGTGTGCAATGCATAACCACAATCAACTGTAGTTCCTAACGTGTACAATGCAAATTCCCACCAAGTGCATACCCTACATCTGTATATGTGTACATAAAATCTCCTCTAAATATACTTTAGAAATATGAAGGAAGAACCCCAATTTCTGCGTATGCCAGAATCTCCACGCAAAGTGAAAAGGCCATAGATGAAAGGCATACTGCTTTACAAGTCCCATATTCAGCCTCCAGCATCAACTAGCACTGCTAAACAAGTAGTTGTTGTGTGCCTCCAAGTCACTTTCAACTTATGGAGACCCTAAGGCAAACCTAGGATGGGTGTCTTGGAAGAATCTGTTCAGAGAATGTTTGCATTTGCCTTTCTTTGCGACTGAGAGGGGCTTGTTCAAGATCCCTCAGTGGGTTTTCATGGCTGAGCAGGGATTCAAATCAGAATCCAAAATCAGGCCAATATTCAAACCACTATATCACACTGTCTTAGGAAGTCTTCCTCTGAAATCCTAGAGACACATGGCTAACCAACCTAGAAAGATGGAACAGTGGTTTGACTGAAAATATGACAGCAGAATGATTGTTTTGCCTCATCCAGTTACACCACTTAAACACAAAGTTATTTTATAGCTTTAATTCATTTAATTGACCCAAACTGTAAAATGGAACCACTATCAATACATACAAACACTGCCTTCTGTCGATGTGAGATTAAAACTAATCTCTCAAAAAATGATTGGTGTTTTTTAATTTAAAAGAAAAAAACACAGATTACTCAATGACTACCAATCCCCACCAATACAGAATGGCAAACCTTACTATACACTCTAGGAAAGCTTGGAGGGAAATCCAATTTAATTAACCAAGGAAGATACAACTGGCTGTAGGACCTCAAAGGAACCGAGATATATGTAGGTTATCCAGGGACTTAGAATAACCTTGGCGACAGCAAGCACTACAGCATCCTTCTCTCAACATCCTCCATACTCTGATGATTCATTTTACTACAAAGGAATTCAGGATAATTTCTCCCAACATGGAGCAATAGATGACCGAATCTGATGCAAACAAGGCGCAACTAACAAAAAAGCAGTTACAAAAAGAGAAAGAATAACAAAATTGCACCTCGAAAGTGAATACCGATGTAAAACCATATTAGATCACACAAGCATGAAGATGAAGAAGGTCACCTGAGGACAGTGTACTACACATATTATTTCATCCTTATTTTACCAGGCACATTTTCAGTAATGATAACTGTTTCAAACCAATTATATGAACCAGTAACATGGAATGTTAAGAAGTTAATTTTTAGAGTATCGTATCCTAAGAATCTGGACAACTAACAGACATTTGAAAAGAACAGAGCCAGTCTGATTCTCCCTTCCACCTCTCAACAGCTATCTATCTGTCTGTCTGTCTGTCTACCTATCGTATTATAATAAATCTCACAGGACTTTTTAAAAAACCTGCAAGACACAGCACTCATCCTTTCAAGGAAATCTAACATATCTGACCTGCAATACATGACCTCCACTTTTTTATAAGCATTTCACTCTGGAGCTCAATGTCAAAGTCATTTTAGTTTACAAAAGGATTTACAGATCTTATGTCTTTTACTAGAAACTTTTTGTTCACTAATAAAAATCCCTTTTAAAATGTTACTTGCTGCCAGTCTGCAATCACTTTACTCACGAGAAATATACTTAATCTCTGCCTCTGTTACCAACAGCACTTTTACGCTTGCTTTTTATTTTCCTCCTTATCGCCTGCCCACAAAGAACTTGGGAGTAGGCAGCAAAGGGCTCTGCTTGCCAAATCAAAACCAGGCCGAGGCAGACTCAATCCCACTAAATATACATCTTACAAACATTGAAGACACATCCAAATAACTCTTCACACTGCAAATGAGATATACATGCACTCATTACCTTGCACCAACCACAATTCCTTCCTGCTCAAACTTAAAAACAACAATGCATCCTCTTAGTATCGATCCACTAAATATACATCTACAAACATTGAAGACACATTCAAATAACTCTTCACACTGCAAATGAGATATACACGCACTCATTATCTTGCACCAACCACAGTTCCTCCCTCCTCAAACTTAAAAACAACAATACATCCTCCTAGCAAAGGATCCATCCTCTTAAATGTGGGCGAAGCAAAGGAAATCATCACTGAGGCAATGAAACTATAGTCTTGGAAGGAGCACTCCTCTATTAACAAGTCAGGAGCAGCCTCCACTTCTAACTGCTGGATGCTAATCCTTACCCTGCCCCCTCCAAGGCTCTCCCCCACTCAACCCCTAAACCCCTTTGAGACAAAATGGCGACAGTGGCCATTTAGAAAGGAAAGAAACACAGGAAGAGAGAGAGAAGGAGGGAGGGAGGGAAGAAGAGGTGTGAAGGGGAGACATTTTAAGAATGAAAACAAAGGATAGAAATCTTGGAACAAAAGAATACAAAAGGCAAACAGGAGATGGGAAAGGGGGGGGGGCTTTCAAGAACAAGGGAGTTGCAATGAATGGGATTAGTAGCACTGAATATTAATAGGATCATATATTGATGGAAGAGAATAGAACAGGCCTGGACAAACTTCTGCCCTCCAGATGTTTTGGTCTTCAACAACCATAGTTCCACACAACCAGTAAGTTGGCTGGAATTTCTGAGAGTTGAAGTCCAAAATACCTGGAGGGCTGAAGTTTGCCTGGAATAGAAGGAGCTAATATGATAGACTCCCAAATACAGGAGGGACTATAACTCTCAAATATAAGAGGGAAATCCCCCCCTTTTTACCTTTCCCAGAATGTACCTTGTTGAAACCCTGACCCCTTCCACACAGCCATATTACCTAGAATATCAAGGCAGAAAATCCCACAATATCTGCTTTGAACTGGGTTATCTGAGTCTACACTGCTTTATAATCGAGTTCGAAGCAGAAAACATTGGATTTTATTCAGGTGTGTGGAAGTGGCTCCAGATAAATAAAATGGGGAAGGGTCTGAAATTTTTGGGCCCTTCCACACAGCCCTATATCCCAGAATATCAAGGCAGAAAATCCAACATTATCTGAGTGTGCACTCAGACAACTGAGATCAAAGCAGATATTGTGGGATTTTCTGCCTTGATATTCTGGGATATAGGGCTGTGTGGAAGGGCCCTTTGAAGGAAGAAACTGGATTTGGCGGGGCGGGGGAATGGGAGTTATCACTTGAACCTGGAGAATAAAGGCTCAGACCTGATTTGGGATTGTGAGGGCCTTTCGATGTTGCCATATAATCCAGAATATCAAGGCAGATAACCCAACTTGACCTGCTTTGAACTGATTACCTGAGGACCCTTCCAGACAGGCCCCTATATCCCAGGATCTGATCCCAAGTTTTCTGTTTATCCCAGATTTTTGAGGCAGTGCGGACTCATATAATCCACTTCAAAGCAGAAAACCTGGGATCAGATCCTGGGATGTAGGGCATGTGTCTAAAGGCCCTGAAGAAAATTCCACATTTTCTGCTTTGAACTGGAATATACCAACTGCAGAGTGAAAGGGGGGGGGCAGGGGACAGGTCCATCTTGTCTCCTGCATATGTCATCAATTGGGGACCCCTCCCCCCAGCACCAACTGCTGCTCTGGACCAGTGAAGAGAGAGGGACCAGAAGACAAGTCCACCTTGTCTCCTGTGCTATGTTAATAATATAATACGTCCTGTCTTGCAATTTAAGATCATCCGGGGAGACCCTGCTCTCACTCCCGCCAGCGTCGCAAATACGTCTGGCGGGGACGAGAGACGGGGCCTTCTCGGCTGTAGCCCCTCCCCCCCTCCCGGCTGTGGAACTCGCTTCCCAACGAGGTAAGACAGGCCTCATCCCTCCTGTCTTTTAGGAAGAAATTGAAGTCTTGGTTCTGGGACCAGGTTTTTGGACAGCAGACATAAATAGCGCTTTGGATATGGAATTTGGCTGGAATGGTGATACGGTGGTTAATACTGTTTTTATTGTTGTTATATTGCTTTGTTGTATTTAATGGCATCAAATTGTTGCCAAATGTAAGCCGTCCTGAGTCCCCTTCATGGGTTGAGGAGGACAGGATAGAAATGCTGGAAATAAATAAATACTACAATATAATACTACTAATAATAGGATATAATAATTATATATTATATGTAATATTACTAATAATACTGCAACATAATGGTGTAGCGCGATATAGTAATATATAATACTGATACTGTACTATGCTAATATCAGGGGTTGAGAAGTAGAAATGCTGGAAATAAATAAATACTAAAATATAATACTAATAATAATAATAATAGGATATAATAATTATATATTTCATATTACATGTAATATTACTAATAATACTGCAACATAATGGTATAGCACCATATAGTAATATATAATACTGATACTGTACTATGCTAATAATATTATATATATGTGTGTGTGTGTGTGTGTGTATATATATCATGTAAGCCGTCCTGAGTCCCCTTTCAGGGGTTGAGAAGGAACGGGGGTAGAAATGCTGGAAATAAATAAATAATACAATACTAATAATAATAATAATAATATGATATTATAATTACATATTTTATATTACATGTAATATTACAATATAGTGGTATAGCACAATATAGTAATATATAATCCTGATTTTGTACTATGCTAATAATATAGTGTGTGTGTGTGTGTATATATCTATCTCCCTTGTACACTGTCCTGAGTCTCCCTTCAGGGGTTGAGAAGGAATTGGGGTAGAAATGCTGGAAATAAATAAATACTACAATATAATACTACTACTAATAGGATATTATAATTATATATCTTATATTACATGTAATATTACTAATCGTATTACAATATAGTGGTATAGCACAATATAGTAATATATAATACTGATACTGTACTATGCAAATCATATAATATATTGTGTGTGTGTGTATGTATATATATATATTTGTGTGTGCGTGTGTGTATATATATATATCTTGTAAGCCATCCTAAGTCCCCCTTCATACTGATACTGTACTATGCTAATATCAGGTTGAGAAGGAACGGGGGTAGAAATGCTGATAATAAATAAATACTACAATACTACTAATAATAGGATATTATAATTACATATTTTATATTACATGTAATATTACAATATAATGGAATAGCACAATATAGTAATATATAATACTGATTTTGTACTATGATAATAATATAATATATTGTATGTGTGTATGTGTATATGTAAATATGTGTATATATATATATATACACACACATACACACACATATAATATATATATATATATATATATCTTGTAAGCCGCTCTGAGTCCCCTTTGGGATGAGAAGGAGGGAAATGTCGTAAATATATAAATGTCGTAAATATATACATAAATAATAAACATGGCAGTGTGGGCTCAGATAACCCAGTTCAAAGCAGATGTTGTAGGATTATCTGACTTGATATTCTGGATTATCTGGCAGTGTAGACCAGGCATGGGCCAACTTGGGCCCTCCAGGTGTTTTGGACTTCAACTCCCACAATTCCCAACAGCCTACTGTTGAAGTCCAAAACAAAACACCTGGAGGGCCCAAGTTGTCCCATGCCTGGTCTACACTGCCAGATAATCCAGTTCAAAGCAGATAATATGGATTGTGTACAGATGTCTAGAAGAGGCCTGAATAGAGAATGAAGGGAAGAAGAAAAAGGGAGTAAGAAAGAAAGAAAAGAAAGAAAAATTGGGAATAATGGAGGGGAAGAGAAGGCTTCCTCCTCTCCTCCATCATCAACAACAAAGGGAGGGAAGGAGAAAGGAAAACAAAAAGTTCAGAAGGAGCAATAACAGAGAGGAAGGAAGTTCTACCATTCTCTCCATCTCTCTCCTCCCCAGGCATTCATTCCTACAGGAAGGAGAAGAGCAAGGCCCGCCTCCTCCTAATCTTTCTCCTCCTTCGTACCTTTTCTTCTCGCTGGAGCCTCCCGGGGTGGCTCCGGGCTCCATGGCGGCCTCGTCGCCGTCGTCGGCGGAGGACGAAGAAGCCGAGGAAGCCAGCTTGGCCGGAGAGGAAGGCCGAGAGACACAGAAAAGGGAGGCCGCAGCAGAGAAGGCAGCCACCGCGAGGCTCTCTTCACTCTCTCTCAGCGCGGTCTGAGGAGGAGAAGGAGGAGGAGGGCAGAGAAGGGGGCGGGGCCTATTCCCGGCTGGCCCGTCACGAGCTCCGCCTCGGCCAATCGGGAGGCGGCGCGAGGACCGCCGCCCGGAGGGGGCGTGGCCCCGCCAAGCCTGCCTCACGTGAGTGTCTCCCCCCCCCTTCGGTTGCGCGCGCAGAAGGCAGGCAGGGAGGACTGCCTCCTCTTTATCCTCCTCCTCCTCCTTTCTCCTTTTCATAGAATCATAGAATCAATGAGTTGGAAGAGACCTCATGGGCCATCCAGTCCAACCCCTTCTGCCAAGAAGCAGGAATATTGCATTCAAATCACCCCTGACAGATGGCCATCCAGCCTCTGTTTAAAAGCTTCCAAAGAAGGAGCCTCCACCACACTCCGGGGCAGAGAGTTCCACTGCTGAACTGCTCTCACAGTCAGGAAGTTCTTCCTAATGTTCAGATGGAATCTCCTCTCTTGTAGTTTGAGGCCATTGTTCCGTGTCCTAGTCTCCAGGGAAGCAGAAAACAAGCTTGTTCCCTCCTCCCTGTGGCTTCCTCTCACATCCTCTTGTTCCCCATCCTCTTCTTCTTCCCCCCCTACTTCTCCTAATCTTTTTCTTCTTCCTTTCCTTCCTCTCTTCCCTATCCTCTTCTTCTACTACTTTTCTTCTTCTTCCCCTTTTTCTTTTTCGTTTCCTCTTCTTATTATCCATTCCTCCTCTCCTCCTTCTCTCCTCCTACTTCTCTTTCTCTTCTTCTTTCCTCTTATCTTCTCGTTCTCTTTTCCTTCTCTTCTTTCCCCTTCCTTTCTTCTCTTCTCCTTTTAGTTTTCTCCTTTTATTCCTCTCTTCCTCTTTCTCTTTTTCTCCTGCTACTTCTCTTTTCTTCTTCTTTTTCTTTTTCTTCGTTTCCTCTTCTTATTCCCCATTCCTTCTCCTCCTCCTACTTCTCTTTCTCTTCTTCTTCCCTCCTCCCTTCTCATTCTCCTCTTTTCCCTTCCTTTCTTGTCTTCTCCTTTTCGTTTTCTCCTTTCCTTCCTCTCTTCCCTATCCTCTTCTTCTACTACTTTTCTTCTTCTTCCCCTTTTTCTTCGTTTCTTCTTATTATTCTCTTCTCGTTCTCTTCCTTCTCTTCTTTTCCCTTCCTTTCTTCTCTTCTCCGTTTTCTCCTTTTATTCCTCTCTTCCCCTTTCTCTTTTTCTCCTGCTACTTCTCTTTTCTTCTTTTTCTTTTTCTTCGTTTCCTCTTCTTACTCCTATCCTCCTCCGCTTCTCCTCCTATCTCTCTTCTTCTGTCCTCTCTTCTTGTTCTGTCCTTTCTTCTTTTCTCCTTTTCGTTTTCTCCTTTCCTTCCTCTCTTCCCCAGATTCTTCTTCTCCTACTACTTTACTTTTCTTCTTCTTCCCCTTCCTTTCTTATCTTCTCCTTTTCATTTTCTCCTTTTATTCCTCTCTTCCCCTTTCTCTTTTTCTCCTGCTACTTTTCTTCTTCTTCCCCTTTCTCTTTTTCTTTGTTTCCTCTTCTTATTACCTATTCCTCCTCTCCTCCTTCTCTTCCTTTTCTCCTCCTATTTCTCTTCTTCTGTCCTCTCTTCTCGTTCTCTTTTC
>NW_026844366.1:13178255-13245188 GCF_025583915.1 Anolis sagrei ordinatus | reverse complement strand
GCTGGTCCATGAGGTCACGAAGAGTCGGAGACGACTGAACGAATGAACAACAACAAACATGAGGCAGGGCACAGTGGACTGTGTTCAATCTTATTTCTCTCACATTTAGCAGCAACTTCCCATCACACATCAGGAGGGGCAATACCAGCTAGAGTTTATCAACAGGTGTAGGTTTAAGACATCCTGCGATTATTCTGCATGTCTCGTCCAAAAGCATTGCTTTTAAACATTTGAAGCGAAAAGGTAAAGTTAACCCATCAAAAAGATTTTCTCTAATTATATGTATGGTTATTTCCTATTTATGACCAACATTGAGAACATAAATGAACTGATCAGAAAAATGTAAAATCAAAAATTTCAGCATGTTTGGCCTTTTATTTATTTACTAGTTTGGGGACCCTGTGATGCCCGGGCTATTTGAGATAGGCATTGTTTGTCTGCGCTCCAGTTGGAGTCTGGATCCAATGTCAGGTGGCTTCAGTGGGTACAGGTAAACTCCAACTCCCATATGTAAGTCCCATCGTCTGTGGTCCTTCCTCCTCCAAACAGCACCAGGATGTAGGATGGATCATGGGGGCTCTGTGTGCCAAGTTTGGTCTTGATCAGTCATTGGTGTGGGTCACAGTGGTCTCAGGAAGTGACTGAAGGTACCATCAGGGGCGGCTCAACCCATTACACAAAGTAAACCATTTGCAGTATAGTTGGTTTTGCCCAGGGGCGCTCTTGAGGACCTCTTGGGGGAAAATAGACCTTGACATATGCGAGTTGTAGTTACTGGGATGTATAGTTCACCTACAATCAAAGAGCATTCTGAACTCCACCAATGATGGAATTAAACCAAATATGGCACACAGAACTCCCACGACAAACAGAAAATATATATCAGTGATTGGTTGTGGGGGCACCAAAATACTGTTTGCTTACCATTGAAAATTACCTAGGGCCACCTCTGGGTACCATAAGACCCATCATCCATGGTCCCACAAACCACACCAGGATGTAGAGTATATTTTCTTTCTCTTTCCAGTATCTGGCTGGAAAACACCCTCATTTTTCCTACGTTACATCTGATCCAAGGTTTAAGCCACCTTATTGCATCACTTCCACTTCATTAGATGTAAGACTGCGATTTATGGCACTCACTACTTTGCATAAGTCTGTTGTACTCAATAAAACTTATTTCCGAAGAAACACAAATACGATGGGGCTGGGAAACACAGTCCCGGAAATATTTTCACCATCCAATAAGTAGTTTTGGATAATTGTTTCAATGTGTTGCTTCTCACGTAAACATACACAATTAGAACTAGAAAGAGGCAAACTTGGGAATCTTCCACATCCAAATAATAAGCATTTCCCCTGGGCTCTATAGGCCCTTCCCAAGCCTTATATGCATCATGTTTTGACATGGGAACAATATAAAAAGCTCTGGGGTTGCTCTGCACATGAAATGCAGAGTAAAAACTTGTTTTTCTATTTGCTCAGACTGCATTTCTAATATGTGACAGGGAGCACAGGAACATCTCAAACGTCTCTTAAATTTGCATCACAATATTCACATTGCTATGTTGAATCAATGAGCCCCTAACTACCTGACACAGACTGTTGCACAGGGGATGTTGGGACATGTTTGAGCATGAACAGCAGGGCTAGGCTGGTCCTGACATCAGAAAGAGTTAAAATGGCTATTTTAAGCAGCAAATTTTGGGTATCATGAAAAGGCTGCAAATGACTTTTATATTTTTACTACCAGAGATGGAAAAAAGGTTTGTGGGATATTCGATTCCATATAAGTAGTGTTGGATGGATGGAGAAGGGTGTTATTTTGCTACCCTGCTTTGGGCAGTAAAAATGTTGGGTCTGTCTTTCTGCACATTCAGTTTGTATGGGATCCTGCCCAGTCTGTTGGCCATTTGAAAGGAGAGCTTGACATTTCTGGGCAAGGTTCTAGAGAAAGTGGTGGCCTCCCAGCTCCAAAGTTTCTTGGAGGAAATCGATTATCTGGATCCATTTCAATCTGGTTTCAGGCCCGGCTATGGAACTTAGATGGCATTGGTCGCCTTGGTGGATGATCTACAAAGGGAACTAGATAGGGGGAGTGTGTCCCTACTGGTTCTCCTGGACCTCTCAGTGGTGTTTGATGCCATCGACCACGGTATCCTTCTGGGCCGCCTCTCCAGGATGGGGTTAGAGGCCACTGTTTTGCAGTGGCTCCCATTCTTCCTGGAGGGTGGGGCCCAGATGGTGGAGCTGGCGGATACCTGTTTGACTCACTGGCTGTTGTCTGCGAGGTCCCTCAGGGTTCAGTTCTATGCCCCACGCTGCTCAACATTTACATGAAACAGCTGGGAGAGATCTTCTGGAGTTTGGTCTCACTCCATGCTATCATGCTGGCCACATGACCTTGGAGGTGTCTATGGACAACACCGGCTCTTCATCTTAGAAATGGAGATGAGCACCAACCTCCAGAGTCAGACACGACTGGACTTAATGTCAGGGGAAAACCTTTACCTTTACTACTCAAATTGATGCAGATGACATCCATTTATTCATTGCATTTATTTACTGCTTTCCTCGCTCCTGGGGAGACTCAAAGCGGTGTACAACAAGTAATGGCAAGATTCAGTATATACGTATATACAAAGCCAGCGTATATACAAAACCAAAGCATGATAACCAAAACAATAACATATAACTATAAATTAAACCTTAAAATCATATTAAACATAGAACATGAACAGACATTTAAAATTAAAATAATAGAACTAAAAACATCTTAATATAGCATTAAAATCACAAAATCCTAAACTGGTGCCTGTCATCAATAATGAACTGGATGAAGGCAAACAAGCTGAAATTAAATCCAGACAAGACAGAGGTACCTCTGGTCAGTCGGAGGGCAGATCAGGGTATAAGGTTACAGCCTATGTTGAATGGCGTTGCACTCCCCCTGAAGATGCAGGTTTGCAGCTTGAGAGCAATCCTGGATACATCACTGAACCTGGAACCTCAGGTGTCGGCGGTGGCCAGGAGTGCCTTCATAGAATCATAGAATCAAAGAGTTGGAAGAGACCTCATGGGCCATCCAGTCCAACCCCCTGCCAAGAAGCAGGAATATTGCATTCAAATCACCCCTGACAGATGGCCATCCAGCCTCTGCTTAAAAGCTTCCAAAGAAGGAGCCTCCACCACACTCCGGGGCAGAGAGTTCCACTGCTGAACAGCTCTCACAGTCAGGAAGTTCTTCCTAATGTTCAGATGGAATCTCCTCTCTTGTAGTTTGAAGCCATTGTTCCGCGTCCTAGTCTCCAAGGAAGCAGAAAACAAGCTTGCTCCCTCCTCCCTGTGGCTTCCTCTCACATATTTATACATGGCTATCATATCTCCTCTCAGCCTTCTCTTCTTCAGGCTAAACATGCCCAGTTCCCTAAGCCGCTCCTCATAGGGCTTGTTCTCCAGACCCTTGATCATTTTAGTCGCCCTCCTCTGGACACATTCCAGCTTGTCAATATCTCTCTTGAATTGTGGTGCCCAGAATTGGACACAATATTCCAGATGTGGTCTAACCAAAGCAGAATAGAGGGGTAGCATTACTTCCTTAGATCTAGACAATTAAAACTTGTGTGCCAGCTGCACCCATACCTTGAGACACCAGACTTTGTCATGGTAGTCCATACCTTAGTTACATCCCACCAAGACTACTGCAATGTTCTCTACATGGGGCTGCCAAGACAGTTCAGTTGGTACAGAGATAAAATAAAATTGCATTGGTTGACCTGTGTTCATTCGTTCAGTCGTCTCCGACTCTTCGTGACCTCATGGACCAGTCCACGCCAGAGCTCTCTGTCGGCCGTCACCACCCCCAGCTCCTTCAAGGTCAGTCCAGTCACTTCAAGGATGCCATCCATCCATCTTGCCCTTGGTCGGCCCCTCTTCCGTTTACCTTCCACTTTCCCCAGCATCATTGTCTTCTCTAGGCTTTGCTGTCTCCTCATGATGTGGCCAAAGTACTTCAGCTTTGTCTCTAGTATCCTTCCCTCCAATGAGCAGTCGGGCTTTATTTCCTGAAGGATGGACTGGTTGGATCTTCTCGCAGTCCAAGGCACTCTCAGAACTTTCCTCCAACACCACAGTTCAAAAGCATCTATCTTCCTTCGCTCAGCCTTCCCTAAGGTGTGGTTGACCTAGGGATTCCTAAAAAGGTGTGTGTTCTCTCTGGAAATTTCTAAGTCTTCTAGAATAACAAGAAGAAGTTGACTACAGTTGCATTAGAAGACCTAGAAATTCCTTGTGAAAACATGTTAAATCAAATCCATAACTACATTCCTTCGTGGCAGAATGGTGTTGGACTGGGTGGCCCTTGGAGTTTCTTACTCTAACTGAGCAGATGGCATGAAGTAAAAGAAAGAAGGTGCAAAAGGAGAACTGAGCTTAAGAAATGAAAATGTGGTGCCAAAAGAGAACTAAGTTTAAGGCATAGAACAGCCAGTAGTGTGGGTGGTCAGGGAAGCGAGTGGGCACCACTTTCAGAGTCAAACAAACCCCTACATATGGGACAAGATCAAAAAGGATGCCTCACCTTGATGGACACATTGACAGAGATAAAAAAATAATAATTTTCTCCTGAAAACTGCACAAAACATTTATAAACCGTCATTTTGGTGGTCTGATAGTGTCACCCAGTGTGTTCTGTATCCACAGCCATTATATTGACACCAGTTTGTGTCAATCCTAAGATTTTCTTGGCAAAGTTTAATCAGAGGTGGCCTTTCTTTTGTGACTTTCCTGACATTCCCTAATGGGATCCTATGGCTGTGTGAGGATTCAAATACTAATTTCCCACAGATCTAGCCCAATACACAGGGCTTTTCCAAAGAAACCTGCAAACAAAAACCTGTAATATTGAGAGATGACTTCTTTGCAGAAAAGCCAACCTCAAAAATCCATGCCCAGTGTTGGGGAAAATGTCTGATATCTATTCATGAATCTAAACATCAGAACTTCCCTTTCTTCTTGTGCTTTTGAAAGGCACATCTGTAAATCAAAAAGACCACAGACAAACAATTCCCAGGCTTATGAGAGTAGCACTCCTACACACCTAAATGACAAAAGGCTGCCATGAAATTCTCCCTATTACTCATATATCTGTTTTCTTTGAGGAGTAGCCAGGGTGTAGTAATGTGAGCTGAGCATTCAGAAATACATTCCCAAAGCCTAAAGATAGATAGATAGATAGATAGATAGATAGATAGATAGATAGATAGATAGATAGATAGATATAGAGGCAAAGTACAAAGGGTTGGCAATAACCTTTAAAGCCCTATAAGGTTTGGGTCCAGGTTACCGACAGGTTCAGCTTCTCCTATATAATCCACCCCATACACAGGTCCTCTGGGGGACATTTACTCCAACCAGTCAGAACCCAACTGGCAACTGTTATCCAGAGGACCTTTTCATCAGCTGCCCCAGACTGTGGAATGTCAACAGCTAAATGAACTGTCAGAATTTAAGACAGAATTAAAGACCTATCTCTCTTCATGGCCAAAAGTGAGGAGGAGCTGAGGAACCTTCTAATCAAGGTGAAAGAAGAAAGTGCAAAAGCTAGGTTGTAGCTAAACATATAAAAACCAAGATTATGACAAAAAAATGGTTGATAACTGGCAAATAGAGGGGGAAAACGTGGAGGCAGTGACATACTTTGTATTTCTAGGTGCAAAGATGACTGCAGATGCAGACTGCATAGAGGAAATCAGAAGATGTTTCCTTCTTGGGAGGAGAGCAATGACCAATCTCCATAAAATAGTGAGGAGTAGAGACATCACATTGGCAATGAAGACACGCATGGTCAAAGCAATGGTATTCCCCATAGTGACCTATGGATGTGAGAGCTGGACCGTATGGAAGGCTGAGCGAAGGAAGATAGATGCCTTTGAACTGTGGTGCTGTAGGAAAGTTCTGAGAGTGCCTTCTAACCAATCCATACTTCAGGAAATAAAGCCCAACTGCTCACTGGAGGGAAGGATATTAGAGGCGAAGGTGAAGTACTTTGGCCACATCATGAAGAGACAGGAAAGCTTAGAGAAGACAATCATGCTGGGGAAAATTGAAGGAAAAAGGAAGAGGGGCTGACCAAGGGCAAGATGGATGGATGACATCCTTGAAGTGACTGGCTTGACCTTGAAGGAGCTGGGGGCGGTGACAGTCGACAGGGAGCTTTGGGCTGGTTCATGAGGTCATGAAGAGTTGGAAGCAACTGAACGAATGAACAACAACAACTCTTTTGGTAGGCCTACTCAGTCAAATTTTAAATGGTGCACCTCAATTTTGTATTTTATTACTATTGGTGTTTTAACATTTGTTTCATGTTTTTTAAATATATTTATTTTAGTATTATTGTGTTTTGTCTGTGTGCTTTAACTATGTATACGCAGCATACTGCAATGCCGCATTATCACAGGATGCCTACGCCCAACATCGCTGGAGAAATTATACTGTTTAGCCAGTATTGCACCACCTGATACCCACAAGGAAGTAGCAGCCAGCAATGAAAGGACAAAGGCAGTAACATCTCTGGCCCATCCTCTGTTTGGATATCAGCCAGCATGCCAACACCTTAAGTCAAGAAATAGCTTTCTAAGATCTATAGAGATACTCACAGGAACACCTCAGCACCAAGAGTCCAAAAGTGGCAGGCTAAAACCCAGAACCTCAATCAGTGGCTGAGACCAAATAAGAGACTATCCCCCTGGGCACACAAAAGACTGGGCGACTTGGAAGGCGCTGAACAAACTGTGCTCTGGCACCACGGGATGCAAAGCCAAACTCAAGAAATAGGGCTACAAAGTGGAATCCACAACATGCAAGTGTGGAGAAGAGCAAATCACAGAACACCTAATACAATGCAATCTGAGTACTGTCACTTGCACAATGGAGGACCTTCTTACAGCGACACTAGAGGTACTTGAAGTGGCCAGCTTCTGCTCATAGAAAACTTAGCATAATGCCAAGTTTTTAGCTTTGTGGTGTGTGTGTGTATGTCTGTACACAAACACATTATAACTATATTCTCAATTCGCTTCTGACGCAATAAATAAATAAATAACTACATGAGAGTGCCTTGGACCACAAGAAGATCCAACCAGTCCATACTCCAGAAAATAATGCCCAACTGCTCACTGGAGGGAAGGATATTAGAGGCAAGGATGAAGTACTTTGGCCACATCATGAGAAGACAGGAAAGCTTAGAGAAGACAATGATGTTGGGGGAAATGGAAGGAAAAAGAAAGAATAGCAGACTTATTTTCTTGGCTTCTTCTTCTACCAAATTGCCAACTGAGCTTTTAGGAGGCTAGTTATGTGAACACAGCTGTTCGGGGAAACCCCAGATCTAATCTGTAGCTATTCATGTGTAGATGAACTTGTTTGCCACAGGGTTGGAAACCCTAAGCAAGACACAAAAGGAGTAAACAGACTAATCCAATGTCAGAAACTTCAGAAGAATACCCCAGAATCTTTCATTTGCCAACACCTTCTGTCTCAATTTCACAGCATGAAATGTACTGTTTGTTCTTTGTTTAACCAAGATTGCGTTCTTCAGTTTCTTCCAACACAGCATTTACAACAAATTCAAAATAACTCTATGTCCAACTATCTCCCCCTGCCCTCTTATTGACAAGAAAACTGAAGATTTCTCTCTCTCTCATGCTGAAATAAACATATATTACTAATCAAATTGCAGAAAATTTGCCATCCTTGAAACTACAAGATGTTTCCACCCACTCTGTGAACTTTGTCTACATCTTCTCTAGACAAAGAGTGAGTTTCCTTCCCAACTGCAATGCTTTTGAGATTTCTTGAGGTCTGTCAGACCCAGTGTAAGCTGACAAAGGAAATCCTGATGCTTTATGCCCTCCAACTTCCCTCAGAGGAAAACCAGGATACATGTGGCCAAGCAACAGCAAAATGTAGTCAAGATGGCAAATAGTGATTAATGACGCAAGGAGAAACTGAAGCAGGTTGCTTTTGCCTGATCCTATTGGAAAAGGCATGGTTCAGACCTCTCTTCTCCATCCTTGGTTATTGGCATGCAAAATTCTTTTGTCATTCTCATTTCTCAGCTCTTGAATTAGGCTGAGGACAAAGGGAGTGGGGTGAGAGGAGTTGACAAAAATAGGGACTTTTTAAAAGCAGCTAAAATTAGATGATAAAGCAATGGTTCTCAATGTTCCTAATGCCGCAACCCCTTAATACAGTCCCTCATGTTGTGATTACACCCAACCATAACATTATTTTTGTTGTTACTTCATACCTGTGATTTTGCTACTGTTATGAATCGTAATGTAAAGATTTGATATGCAGGATGTATTTCCATTCACTGGACCAAATTTGGCACAAATACCCAATATCCCCAAATTTGAATATTGGTGGGGTTGGGGGGGAATTGATTTTGTCATTTGGGAGTTGTAGTTTATAGTTAACCTACAATCAAAGAGCATTCTGAACTCCATCAACTACTGAATTGAACCAAACTTGGCACACAGAACTCCCATGACCAACAGAAAATACTGGAAGTGTTTGGTGGGCATTGACCTTGGGTTTTGGAATTGTAGTTCACCTACATCCAGAGAACAATAATGGATCTGGACCAAACTTGGCACAAATATTCAATATGCCCAAATGTGAACACTGGTGGAGTTTGGGGAACATAGACCTTGACATTTGGGAGTTGTAGCTGCTGGGATATATAGTTCACCTACAATCAAAGAGCATTCTGAACCCCACCAATGATAGAATTGGGCCAAACCTCCCACACAGAACCCCCATGATCAACAGAATAAATAAAATACTGCATTTTCTGATGGTCTTTGGCAATCCCTCTGACAACTCCCTCACAACCCCTCTAAGGGTCTTGATCCCCAGGTTGAGAAACACTGTGATAGAGGATTAATTGACAGTTGGGAGGTTATGATTCCATCAGCTTTGCCTTCGAACAATCCTGCGAAGGCAGGTGGACAAACGCAGGGTTCTGGAAGAAACGAAGACCACCAGCACTGAAGCAATGTATTGTCGAAGGCTTCCATGGCTGGAATCACTAGGTTCTTGTGGGGTTTTTCGGGCTATAGGGCCATGTTCTAGAGGCATTTCTCCTGACATTTCACCTGCATCTATGGCAAGCATCCTCAGAGGTAGAGCAATGATTCTGCATCACCAACTTCACTGAACTGACCACATTATCTGAATGTCCGATCACCATCTCCCAAAGCAGTTATTTTATTCTCAATTTAAGAACTGAAAACAGCATATTAGTAAACAGCAATGGGGGATTTAAAGATGTATTTATAGCTAATCTAAAGAATGTGGTATAAACACAAAGAACTGGAAAGCCATGGCACTCAAGTGTTTAACTGATGGTCAGCTGTTACAAAGAGTGCTACGGATTTTGAAGAGGCACGAATACAGAGCGACAAGGAAAAATGTGCCAAGCACAGGACATCTCAAGCAAACCCTTGTTGTAACCATCTTCCACCTGGAAATCTATGACCTCATTGTGAAAGACCATGTGGAACTAGAAAAGGATTCAGTGCTTCATGTGGCATTTCCAGTTTGAAAAACACTAGTACAATTTTATTTTGTGGCTTGTTATGTACATACACGTGGACTCCAGCTAATGGCAAGTTGGCAACACAATGCCAGGATTTTCTTGTTATTGTTTCCCTTGAAGTCATTTCCCACCTAAGGTGACCCTATTGAGGAGGGGACTTGGTAAGATTGGTTTGGAGCAGCATTTGCCATTAGGTTCTTGTGGGTTTTTTTGGGCTATAGAGCCATGTTCTAGAGGCATTTCTCCTGACGTTTCGCCTGCATCTATGGCAAGCATCCTCAGAGGTTGAGAAGGTCGAGAAGGCATTTGCCATTGTCTTTCTTTTAGGATGAAATAGTGTCTCTTGGCCGAGGCCATTCTGCAGGTGTCTGTGAGTGAGCAAGCATTCAAACCCCTGTTTTCCTGAATCCTAATCTAGCACTGTTACCACTACGTCATAACGCTCTTCATAGCGTTATTACTTATAATTTGTTTACTTGACGCATTTATACCTTGCTGTGTGGTTGGAAATGTAACCACAGTGACATACAGATGAATAAAAATAACACAGACCTTGCCCTCAGGTTTATAGTCTGATAAAAAAAAAGCCTTGACACACAGAAAATGTGATGAGGAAAAGAAAACAAGAAATCTCAGAGAACCAATCTTAATGTTAACATGCTCACAGGTCTTATCGCATCTCTTCGGCTGTGTCTACACTGTAGAATTAATGTCTTTTGACACTACTGTAACTGTCACGGCTCAATGTTATGGAATCTTGGGAGTTGTAGTTTGGTGAGGCACCAGCATTCTTGGGAAGAGAAAGTAAAATTACAACTTCCAGGATTCTATAGCCTTGAGCCATGGTATCAACCTGCATTAAATCTACAGTGTAGACCAGGCATGGGCATGTTTTGGACTTCAACTCCCACAATTCCTAGTAGCCAACTTGGAGGGCCAAAGTTTGCCCCTTGCTTGGGGTGCAAGCTCCCACTTTATTTGCCTTGTATTAAGTGTTTGCTTGCAGCCCAAGGCTTGGGATTCTGTAGAAGGGTGGCTTCCTGTTAAAGTTTGCAGTTATAGCGCAGGCCCCCTGTCCATCATCGTTAAGTTTGGTTCCGCCCCCCCTGTTCAAGACAATTGAGAAGGGAAGGGAGCCATTTTCAGTCAGTCTCAGCAAGGAAAGTCAATGTACAGGACGTGTACAGACTTCTCCTGTACAAAGGCTTCAACCCTTAAGACCTCCCGGGGGAGAACAGTCTTAAGAGCAAAAGGATTCCCAAAGATTCCCAGGGAAACAGCCCTAAAGCTCTGAGGAATTTCGGAGGGAAAAACAGCTTTGAATATCTAAGAACTCCAGCTGAAGTGACTACAGGCCTACTGGTAGGTCCACTCGGTGCTTTGAGACGCAGTTCAACCCGGTAGTGGCACCCACATCAGTTAGGTTTAGGTTCACAGTTAGCCTGGGAGAAGTTTGGAAAGGGATTTTCCTTTAGAGTAAAAGTAACAGTTAGAAGCCACCAGTTGCACAAAAGCCTGGAAGCATTTGTTTAACCTTTTGAAGACAAAAGAAGTTTCTGTTGATTGTTCACCAATAAAAGACTTTGTTATATTTCACAAGCCCTCTAGAGACTGTTTATGGTGAAAATCCTTACGAATTTCTCTTCGGGCCCTCTGGCTTCCCGCTGGGCTAAAGTTGCACGTCCTGTTTTAAAAGCAATTCTTTTCAAGCCCAGCGCGCGACAGAACACTTGGTGTAGACCTGCCCTAGAAAGTCTTTCTTTCATAGGGCTACTATAAGCAGATGCCTATTTGATGATGCAAAACAGCACACAATACAGTTTTTTTAAAAAGCAGCCTTCACTTTTGGAGATCATTGCTTTCCAGAACCATAATCTTATGGGATTATTTTGAACCTCATTGACCTTTGCATGCCTGAAATAGAAAAAAAGAGCTTTAAAGAAGAGAAAAGGATGCATTTAGATAAAAATCAGGTGGAAGACAGCAAACACATGCAGACACAATAACAAATTCTTTCTTTTGTTGTGACTGTTGCCATTTAGCTACAGAAATGCAATTACGGAAAAAGAATAAGCATTTGTAAAGTGCTTGGCAACATCCCAATATCTTTTACTTATTTTGTTTTGTTAAGCACCTTCAAAGAGACCTATTAATTCACTCTTTATGGTGAATCCCATGGAGTGGATGGGAAGCTAAGGTACAGAACTACTTAGATTCACCTGATGTTCTCATGGCAGAGATGAGATTTAGTATCTACGCTGATGGGTTATAGCAGTTTGAAACTACATTAATTGCCATGGCTCAACACTATAAGAATTCTCGGAGTTTTGTGAGATATTTGGTGGTACCACAAGCTTCAAATCCTTGGATTCCATAGGATGAAGCATGGGCAATTAAAGTGATGTCAAACTGCTGTAATTCTGCAGTATGGATAAGAGGTCTGTCTTTTTAGGTGAACCCTGACTTCACTTATTCAGACGTAAGCCCCATTGATTTCAAGTGGGCTTTCTCCAAGCTAGGTTGCTTAGTATAGGAATGCAGCCTCATTCACTGAACTATTAAGATACACACACACACACACACACACACACACTTCACACCTAGCTCCAGCAGACAAGAGTCCTTTGTCTCACCCTGGTCATTCCACAGATATATAAACCCTTTTTCCTAGTTCCAACAGACCTCACTACCTCTGAGGATGCTTGCCATAGATGCAGGCGAAACGTCAGGAGAGAATGCCTGTAGATCATGGCCATACAGCCAGAAAAAACCTACAACAACCCAGTGCTTCCGGCCATGAAAGCCTTCGACAATATAGATAGATAGATAGATAGATAGATAGATAGATAGATAGACAGACAGACAGACAGACAGACAGACAGACAGACAGGTAGATGATAGGGATGTTTGTTTGTTTGAACTCTCAGATGTTTTTGGAGTCTATTGTAAGGACCAAAGAGACAGAAGTGATGCCTCCAAGCAATTGCCACCTGTCTTATTTAAAGCATATTTGAGACTTCTGAACCAAAATCCATCTACTGACACTGTCACATTTTCCCTGAAATTCATATGACACAACACCATCACAGCCTGTGGCATGGTGCCTTTGAATTAGATCTGAATTTATTCATGAGCTTGGCAGCCACAGCAAAAGTTCATCTGCATCATAAGCGCTGGACCACAGATATTTGTTTTTCTTCATTGACGTGATATGAAAATCTAACCACACCAGTCATCAGGCTTACATTTACAACAACAATTCCTGAGGGCAAGAAAGCATAAGAACATCTTGGAAAATCTAGCCAGCTGAAACTGCAGCCTCCTTCGGTCTTTGTTAATAGTTACATAAAGACCTGCATCTTCCTCGATGTAGAATTTGCATATGTAAAATGTTAAACCTAGCCTTACATTATAAAATCAGTGTAGTTTTTAATGAGAAACAAAGAAAAGGAAGAAAGGAAAAGCACTTTCTTGCATCTGTATAACTACTATGGGTGCACCTACACTGTAAAATTAATTAAATCCAGGCAAAACGTAAGCCCTTGGCCCTTCATTGTCTTAGGAAGACAAGAGGTTGCTTTATAGCAGTGGTTCTCAACCTTCCTAATGCCGCAACCCCTTAATACAGTTCCTCATGTTGTGGTGACCCCCAACCACAACACCATTTTCATTGCTACTTTATAACTGTAATTTTGCTACTGTTTTGAATCTTAATGTAAATATGAGTCGTAACGTAAAGATTTGATATGCAGGATGTATTTTCACTCACTGGACCAAATTTGGCATAAATACCCAATATGCCCAAATTTGAATACTGTTGGGGTTAGGAGGGGGGGATTGATTTTGTCATTTGGGAGTTGTAGTTGCTGGAATATATATATATAGCGTACAATCAAAGAGTATTTTGACCTCGACTAATGATGGAATTGAACCAAACGTGGCACACAGAACTCCCATGACCAAAAGAAAATAGTGGAAGGGTTTGGTGGGCATTGACCTTGAGTTTTGGAGTTGTAGTTCACCTACATGTAGAGAGCACTATGGATGCAAACAAGAATAGACCTGGATCAAACTTGGCACAAATACTCAATATACCCAAATATGAACACTGGTGGAGTTTGGGGGGGAAAGCCCTTGACATTTTGAAATTGTAGTTGCCAGGATTTATAGTTCACCTACAATCAAAGAGCATTCTGAATCCCACCAACGATAGAATTGGGCCAAACTTACCACAAAGAACCTCCATGACCAACAGAAAATGCTGTAATTTTTATGGTCTTTGGCGATCCCTCTGACACCCCCTCATGACCCCCTAGGGGTCCCGACCCCCAGGTTGAGAAACACTGCTTTATAGGGTGTCGGACCATTGGTCCAGCTACCTATGATTAGCTCATCTCTGCAGGATCCTTTCCACCTCCCTCCTTTAGGTGCCATGAATTGAACATGGAACATTTCACACAAAACAGATGCTGTGTCACTAAGTTCTTTCTGTTTGTAAATAAAGCAACCATTACGAGTCAATGTCCAAAGCCAATTTGATCTTTTGCCCCACCACATTCCTTTCCACTTGCACCCCTCTCCTGGGCAGATCAGTAAAGAGACCAAATCTTCAAAATAATTCAATTACAGTTTATTAAATTTCCCACCATGACCAAAGCCCATCAGCAATGATTTTGGACAGAGGGCCAGACCAATGAGGGAACGGATCCTACTTGGCCACATTTTGGATCAATCGGAAGTCAGCATGGTAGTCTTGAATAGCTGTCAGTGCAATAAATAAAACTGTATGTTCGTAATTTTGATATGTTAGTTATTTGGAGCACTGTCTCTGCTGACATCCTCTTTGGTCATTGAGAATAAAGCCTCTGATTTTGCCTTCACCCTGTCCGTGTCTCATCTGGCCTTCTGGAAACTTGACACGCCGAACTCCGAAGCTGTGGTTCATGAGGAAGCAAAAATCACATAGCATGTGTACATTCACACAATGCAAATAAATGTAGTTAAGCTGTATTATATAACTCCGTATTAGCACACTTCAATCAAGCAGACAATACATGTATTTGTATGCAAGATAGGGGTGGGGGTGTGCGGGATGGAGCGTCCATAGCCATGTGGCCAAAGGCAATGCAAAGGACTCGAAATGAGGACTGATCCCTAAACATTAGATGAATTCAGCAGGGGAAAATTATAGCAATCTAACCAAGGCTTGTGTGATGAGTGTGGTATTTACAGGATCACTTCAGGGTCAATACTGACTGGAATGGTGTATAAAGGTTCATTTATACACCTATGGTGGAAGTGCAAGAAAATCAAATCCTTCTGGCAGTTGATACACAAAAAGATAGAATTAATTTTGCAGATAAGTTTTGAGTTTAAACCAGAATATTTCTTATTAGGATTAATGGACTTTGAAATGGAAAAGAACAGAAATAGAATTTTTAGTTATCTAATAACAGTGTTGCAACCCAGAGCAGGAAACGAGACCCTAAGATAACAATCCACCACATTTAACTGTGGGAAAAACAATCCCTTTTTATTGATGAAAAATGGTTACAAAATAGAGGAAAATGCAAAGTCAAAAAGCCACAGTAAAAATCAGCAATCACAAATATCCATGAACTAGATCAAAAACCAAAAGCAACACTGTAAAATCCTGGAACCTGTTAGCAATCCACTAACCATACTTGGAGCACTAGAAGCCTCTTGGGATGAAGGCCACGAGAAACAGGAGATCTGCCAAGGTAATGCCTCAGTCTAAAACGATGCCTGATCTAAAGAGTCAACCCGGTGAGAGGCACTTTCCAAGCCTTCCAAGCCTGCAGGAGTTTCTTCTACACTGACCTCAGAATCAACATTTTCATTAGCATCAGAAAATACATTTTCAGTAGCATCAGGAAATACAATCAGAGAAGCAGGTTCAGGTTCAGGTTCACACCCAGGCTGAACCCCAACAAACGGCAGCGAGGATCAGGTTGGCACAACTATAGAAAACCAAAGAAATACTGACAATTGAAAACTGGCTATTGAAAGTTTGAGAAATAATGAATATGGATCTGCTTATGCAAAAATTAACAGACAATAATATACAAAGACAAAAAAACAAACTGGGAAAATGTATTGATTTTATTAGAAAAGACAAAGTAGAAATCTATATTCAGGAAGTATAAAAAAAGTTTCAAAGGTTAAAGTTTAGAAATAAATCAGATGGCAGTCTGACTGAGAACCCAACAAAAAGAGTTGTAAACACAACCTAAAGCAACCTGTAAGAGAGAGAGAGATAGAGAGATTTTTTCCCTCTTGCCCTCCAACCCTTATCTCCTCCCTTTCCTACCTTTCTTTCACATATTGTTCTCACTTCTTTCACGCTCCAATCTATCGGAGACAATTTATTCTCAATAAAAATAATTTGAAAAAAAAAATACAGACTGGGAAAATGTGGCACCAAACTGAATTTATTTTGTCAGTGTAGAGAAGCCTTTGGTGGTGTATTCTTGCATGTTCAAGAGTTGGAGCAATTGGCCTTAGCAGCCCCTCACAGCCTGGTGCCATTTGGAAATAATTTTTGCATTAACAGCATGCCAGGAGTGCATCTGCACCAAAGAATTAATCCCATTAGATGCCATCTGAACCGCCATGGCTCAGTGCTATGGGATCCTGGAAGTTGGGGTTTTCCAAGGTCTTTAGTTTGGTGATGCACCACAGAGAGCTGGTGCATCACCAAACTACAACTCCCAGGATTTGATAGCATTGAGCAATGGCAGTTCAAGTGGTGTCAAACTGCATTTATTCTACAATCTACAGTATACATGCACCCAAGGATATAAGCAGAGAAGAGCAACAAGCAGATATTCACAATATGGGTCTAATTATAGCTCCTTATCGCTGTAATTGAACTAAATACACAGAAAAGTATAATCAATGTGATATTTGACCTCAAGCAAAAAAAAATTCACCAGCAGCCTTCCAGTTACAAGCATAAGATAAGAAGCTGGGCACTTTCCCGCTGCATTATTTCCTTGCCACATATCCTGTCTGAGGGCTAGCTAACCTTTTGCCCTCTTTCCAAATGAGTCGTAATCTTGTGTAAATAACACCTTTGCGTCAGAAAGTTTGGCTAATGAAGTATGAGTCTGAGAGATTGAACTATGTACATCAGTTGACTCCAGGAAAAGTCAGTGAGTCACTGCCTGCTGTTACCGTCTTCAAAAGGGCATGCAAATGAGCTTACTTTTCTTGTGTGCAAATGAGCACACAATCGGGATTTCTTTTCTCAAAAAGATAAAATAGAGAGTAGATACCAAAGAACTTTCAGAAAGAAAACCAGAGAGAAAGCGAAGACTATTGGTTTTCCCCCCTGTTGATTTAGTTTTTACGCATATTGCCTTCCCACACTACCTCCCAGGCATCTCCTTTAGTCCTTGTAACAATCCTGCTGTGCAGATTGAATGTGTGACATAATGTGAAGCTGATTAATAACTGTTTTAGTTCTTGTTGCATGCCTTCATTTCCAACTTATGGCAACTCTATTGTGGCTTTTTTGAGTTTTTTTCGTGTCAGAAGTGACTTGAGAAGTGACTTTTTGGGACTGAGCGTGTGTGACTTCCTCAGGGTTACCCAGCAGGTTTCCATTGCCAAGTAGGAAATCAAATCCTAGTCTCAAAAGTTGTAGCCTAACCCCTACATCATAGTACACATGGCATGGACAAACTTGGACCCTCCAGGTGCTTTGGACATCAACTCACACAATTCCTAACAGCTAGCTTATCAGCTGTTGGGAATTGTAGGAGTTGAAGTCCAAGTCATCTCAAGGGCCGAAGTTTGCCCATACTTGGACCGGCCACGTTGTCCGAATACCCGACCACCGTATCCCAAAGCAGTTGCTTTGCTCCGAACTCAAGAATGGAAATACAGAATGTTGGAGGACAGGAAAAGAGATTTAAAGATAGGCTCAAAGCCAACCTTAAAAAACTCTGGCATAGACACCGAGAACTGGGAAGTCCTGGCCACTGAGCACTCCAACTGGAGGCCAGCTGTGACCAGCAGTGCTGTAGAATTTGAAGAGGTACGAATGGAGGGCAAAAGAGAGAAACGTGCCAAGAGGAAGGCACATCAAGCCAACTCCAACCAGGACTGCCTTCCACCTGGAAACTGATGCCCTCACTGTGGGGGAACATGCAGGTGAAGAATAGGGCTCCACAGTCACCCTATGTACCCACTGCCAGTACACCGATCTTGGGAGACAATCCTACTCTGACAAAGAGGGATCGCCTCAGTAAGAAGTAAGTAAGTACACCATAAACTACTATATAGAATAGTATAATAAATTAGCATCCCTTACAAGTGCTGGAAAAAGCCTGAGGATCTTTGAAATGGTAACAGGAAACAGTAGTATTTGCCTAGACATCAGCATCGTACTTGGTGTTTAGCAAATTTTGCAAATTTTTGAGCCATGATTGGTTGAGTCTATGGATGCAGAACCAATGGATACGGAGAGACAATTTGAGAAGGGGTGATTGGACTAAAGCCAACAAGTAAAGTGAATTTCATGGTTAAACAGGAAGTTTATTTATTTATTTATGACATTTATAGCCCGCCTTTCTCAACCATACAGCGACTCAAGGAGGGTTACAGATTGGCACGATTTGATGCCATGCATTCATAAAAGTGCAATTAAAAACACTCAACATTATAAAAACATATATAAAACCATTAAAACATGTACTCACCAATGTCATCTTGTGAAAATCATTTTCCAGTAACATCGCCTGGCCATTCCATGTTCATCATTCATAGTTTCATGTTATCTATTCTGCTGCATTCTCAAAAACTTGCTCAAAGAGCCAAGTTTTTACCTTTTTTGGAAAGTCAGGAGGGAGGGGAGGGGGATGATCTAATATACCTGGGGAGGGAGTTCCATAGCTGGGGAGCCACCGCTGAGAAGGCCCTGTCCCTCGTCCCCGCCAATCACGCATGAATTCATTCCTCCAATTCTCAGAATTAACAACCGGAAGCCATGTTTTTTCTTTTTTCCATGCTGAGATCCAATCATTATATACACATACCCATCAGGCCTGTAGCCAGGATTTCGTTTCGGGGGGGGGGGGGGGGGGCAAATTTTTAGGGGTGGTTTCGGGGGGGCTGAGTTTGGGGGGGCTGAGTCTGAGTGAAAGAGGGTCTAACCTAGCAAACCTTTTGTATCATTACCCCAATACCCCCATGCATATGGGATATATTGAGTATGGTGATCAGATCATGATATGAATAAACATAACAGTTTAAATAATGTACCAGTAAGGCCTTTTCGCAGACCACCATGAGAATTTCGGGGGGGAGGGGCTGAAGCCTCAAGCCCCCCCCCCCCCCCCCCGCCTACATGCCTGATACGCATTCTCCACAGGTATTGGTTTCCAACCGAGAGACAGGTTGGTGTAGTAGTATGCACATTGGACCAAGACTGAAGATTTAGATTCAATTCCCTAACTTGGCTTTGGAAACCCACTGGATGACACTCACAAACCCAGAAAACCTCATGATATGTTTGCTTTAGATCTGTGATTCCCAACCTATTGACCAGGGACCACTTCGGCCAGGGACTGCTCTCAAACATTAGTACCAAAAGGGCTATGAATCAGTTTTTGGTGAACTTTAGATTCGGTTTGATTATTTGGGGTGCCGATTCAGAAAATTGCATTGGATAGACCACATCAGCTCTAGTTTTTGATACAGAACATATGCCATCCAGTAGTCACCATCTACTCACCCACAGAAAACCATATTTAATAATCTAGAGCTGATATGGTATAATCTTTTGTCAGCCTCTCCCTACTGACATCCCCATTGCCTTGGCACTATAAAAGGGTTTTGTGAGATCCGTCGCTCTCATTGCTGTAAGGTTTTGAGGCAATAGTTTTGTAACGGTGAGGCCACGGACCATATTTTTGTTCTTGCAGACCACTGGTGGTCTACTGACCACAGGTTGGGAACCACTGCTTTAGGTTCACCATAATTTGGAATCCTAAGCTAATGGTACTTAGAATCATAGAATCAAAGAGTTGGAAGAGACCTCATGGGCCATCCAGTCCAACCCCCTGCCAAGAAGCAGGAATATTGCATTCAAATCACCCCTGACAAATGGCCATCCAGCCTCTGCTTAAAAGCTTCCAAAGAAGGAGCCTCCACCACACTCCGGGGCAGAGAGTTCCACTGCTGAACGGCTCTCACAGTCAGGAAGTTCTTCCTAATGTTCAGATGGAATCTCCTCTCTTGTAGTTTGAAGCCATTGTTCCGCGTCCTAGTCTCCAAGGAAGCAGAAAACAAGCTTGCTCCCTCCTCCCTGTGGCTTGACGAGTCCATCCTCCAGTTTCAGAAACACTTTTTCATTTATTTCATCAGAAGTTGCAAATTTCCCTTTCAGGACAGCACTTCCCAGAATTCCCTAACAAGGGGATTTGGGTAATTGTTATCCAAAGAAACGGAGCTCTCCCATACACTGCATTTCATAACAAGAGGGAGGCTGACAGTGATGTCAGTTGCCAACACTTCTTTTCAAACTGTGCCACAAATGAAAATAGGTTTGTTTTGCTGAAAAGTTGTATGCAAAAGGAGGAGGAAAACTTCCCAAACAGCTCTGCTTGCTATGATGCAAGATGCCTTCTATGCTCAAGAAATCCCCTTGTGACAGGAAAGAGCAAGTTTAAGGCAGCCTGGTTTATGCAACCGGCCTGCAAGATACAGGAGATGAACCACTACCCGATCTGGACCAGCTCAACTCGTGCTTTTTAACGGATCCAGAGTACACACAAATTGTCACATGCAGCTTGACCTTTGCCTTAGAGCAGTTAATTTTTAAATGAAACACACTGTGTATAAGCAATGGAGCAACAAGTATTTTCTGCTGTTTGTTCCATGTGTGCCAGTACATCATGATCCATCGAAAGCATTTTGGGTAATGGCTTATCAAAGGCTTTCATGACCGGAATCACTGGGTTGCTGTGAGTTTTCCGGGCTATATGGCGATGTTCCAGAATTATTCTCTCCTGACGTTTCGTCTACATCCGGCAGGCATCCTCACATATTGTGAGGTCTGTTGGAAACTAGGCAAGTGAGGTTTATATATATGTGTGGAATGTCTTGGCCCTTTCATTATTGGCTGTTACTTCCTGGTGGATGTATAATTTCTCCAGTGGTGTAGAGTGTAGGCATCCTGTGCTAATGCAACATGTCTCATTAAGAGCAACATCCACTGTTTCAGTGTGGTGAGATGTGTTCCACACTGGGTGTGTGTGCTCAGCAACAAAGTAGCAAAGCGCAAGGGCAAATGTCTTCACTGTATCTGGTTGTGATCCCTAGGTTGTGCCCGTCAACTTTTGTATGATATTGTTTCTTGCTTGATATTCAAGGAATGCTTCTTGTAGGCCAGAGCATGGCCTGCATCTCATGGTGTATACTCCCAAGTATGTTGGTGTGCTGCAATACTCCAGTAGGATTCCTTCCTAAGTAATCCTCAGAGCTCTAGATGCTTGTCCGTTCTTAAGATGAAAAGCACACATCTGTGTTTGAGATGGATTAGGAATTATCTGGTTTTCCCTGTAATAGGCAGTAAGAGCACCTAAAGCTTTGGAGAGCTTCTGTTCAACCATTTCAAAGCTCCCTGTTTGGGCGGTGATGGCACAATCGTCAGCATAGATGAAACTCTCTGCCCCTTCTGGCAGTATCTGATCATCTGTGTAAATGTTAAACATTGATGGAGCAAGCATGCTCCTCTGAGACAGGCCATTCTTCTGTTTTCGACATCTGCTTCTCTGGTCCTGGAATTCAACAAAAAAGCTACTGTTTTGTAGCACATTTCCTATGAATAGAATCACAAAGTTGGAAGAGACTAAGGGCCATCCAGTCCAACTCTCTAAATACAGAAAAATACAATCAAGGCACTTTTGATGGAAGGTCAACCAGCCTCTGCTGAAAACCCCCAAGAGAAGGAGACTCACTCCACCACAGTTGCAGACAGCAGCAGATTCCACTGTCAAATAGCTCTTACCATCAAGATGTTCTTCTTAATATTTAGGTGGAATCTCTATTCTTGCAATTCAATTCCATTGTTCTAATGTGTCCTGTCTCCAGAGCAGCAGAAAACAAGTTTGATTCATCTTCAATGTGACATCCTTTCAAATATTTAAACACGACTGCCATGTTATTCTCTCTCAGGGAGAGAATACTTATTGCTTCCAGTTACATGTAAACTGATCTGTTATCTATAATGTACTGTGTAATTGAATAAGTTTGTTTTGCTAAAATATTGTCAGTTCCTTTGCCAAAATCAATATGTTGTCAGCTCAGCTAATCTAAGAATGTAAAGCCTTGTTTACATTGTAGCCTAAAAACTGGCAAGTCCTTTGCATTCAGCATCAAGAATGCTGCCAAATTAAAAATGATTCCTGGATAGCACTTTTCTATCTTTTTTTTCTGTATAATCTTTATTGAGTTTTTCAAAAGCAGTTAAAAGGGAGGACTTGGTAGGGGAGTTGGGTGGGGGAGATAGAAGAGGGGGAAAGAAAGAGTGAGCAGGGAGGGAGAGAGAGGGGGGGTGGGGGGAGTAATAAAAATAAAAAATAAAAATTATTTTCGTGACTTCCCGGTATCATCTTGGGGGTCTTTTCTTTTCTTTTACCCGTCTCCTTCTCCTTCATCTTTTGTTTCTTACTTGTTCCTTCCTCCCTCTCCATGTTCTTAGGTTTTATCTTCGATGGTATTTACCTGGTCAATTTGTTAGGATCTTCTTGTTTCTTTCTTTAAAGTATTCTGACACTTTCTCCCAGTTTCTTTCTTTCTTGTTTATGCCTTTATTCTTTAATATTAGAAAGGTAAGCCTATCCATGTTTTTGATTTCTAGTATCTTCGTTAAGCACTCATCTTTGTCCGGGATTTCTTTCTGTTTCCATTTTCGTGCATAGCAAATTCTAGCTGCTGTCATCATCAAGAACATCAATTTGTCCGAGTTTTGATCAATGTCTAAGTCATACATTCCTAACAGGAATAATTCTGGATTCCAGGGGATGCTAATCTTCAATATTTTTTGTACTTCTCTCTGTACTTCCTTCCAATATGTTTTTGCCTTAGGGCACGACCACCACATATGATAGAACGACCCTTCTGTTTCTCCACACTTCCAGCATTTTGTGCTCATGTTTTTATAGGTCTTCCCTAATTTCTTTGGTGTCATGTACCATTTGTACGCTATTTTTACCCAATTCTCTTTTAGATCCGTCGCGTAGCTAAATTTTAATCTTTTCCTCCATGTTTCCTCCCATTCTTCTTTCCTAATAGTTCTTCTTAAGTTTTCATTCCGTCTTCTCATCTTCTCATCTTGCTGTCTGATCCCACAGCAAGCTGGCTTCAGAAAAGGCAAAAGCTGCACATCGCAAGTGCTGAACCTGACTCAGCACATAGAAGATGGCTTTGAAAGGCAGCAGATCACAGGAGCTGTCTTCATAGACCTGTCAGCAGCCTATGATACTGTGAACCACCGCCTCCTCCTGAGAAAAATGTATAATATCACAAAGGACGACCACCTCACCCGCCTCATAGGAAACCTGCTACAAAACAGGAGCTTTTTTGTTGAGTGCCAGGGCCAGAGAAGCAGATGGCGGAAACAGAAGAACGGCCTGCCTCAGGGGAGCGTGCTTGCTCCATCCATGTTCAACATCTACACAAATGACCAGCCACTGCCAGAAGGGACAGAGAGTTTCATCTATGCTGATGATCGTGCCATTACTGCTCAAGCAGGGAGCTTTGAGATGGTTGAACAAAAGCTCTCCGAAGCTCTAGGTGCTCTTACTGCCTATTACAGGGAAAACCAGCTGATCCCTAATCCATCTAAAACACAGACATGTGCCTTTCACCTTAAGAACAGACAAGCATCCCGAGCTCTGAGGATTACCTGGGAAGGAATCCCACTGGAGCATTGCAGCGCACCCAAATACCTGGGAGTCACTCTGGACCGTGCTCTGACCTACAAGAAGCACTGCCTGAACATCAAGCAAAAAGTGCTAGAAACAATATCATACGAAAGCTGACTGGCACAACCTGGGGATCACAACCAGACACAGTGAAGACATCTGCCCTTGCGCTATGCTACTCTGCTGCTGAGTATGCATGCCCAGTGTGGAACACACCTCACCACACTAAAACAGTAGATGTGGCTCTTAATGAGACATGCCGCATTATCACAGGGTGTCTGCGCCCCACACCACTGGAGAAATTACACTGCTTAGCCGGTATTGCACCACCTGACATCCGCCGGGAAGTAGCAGCCAATAGTGAAAGGACCAAGGCAGAGACATCTCCAGCTCATCCCCTGTTTGGGTATCAGCCAGCACGTCAACGACTTAAATCAAGACATAGTTTTCTTAGATCTACAGAGACACTCGCTGGAACACCCCAGCAAGCGAGAGTCCAAAAGTGGCAGGCTCAAACCCAGCACCTCAATCATGGGTGATACCAGATGAGAGACTCCCCCCTGGGCACTCAGAAGACTGGGCGACTTGGAAGGTGCTGAACAGATTGCGCTCTGGCACCACGAGATGCAGAGCCAATCTTAAGAAATGGGGCTACAGGGTGGAATCCTCGGCATGCGAGTGCGGAGAAGAACAAACCACTGACCACCTGCTGCAATGCACCCTGAGCCCTGCCACATGCACGATGGAGGACCTTCTTGCGGCAACCCCAGAGACACTCCAAGTGGCCAGATACTGGTCAAAGGACATTTAACCAAATACCAAATTTGCAAAATCTGTGTGGGTTTTTTTCCCTTTCTTTTTTTTCTTTTTAATCTCTGTGTTTGTTTTGCTCTGTTAGAATTGTAATACAATGGTTGCTGATGACATGATAAATAAAAAATAAAAATCTTCTCATATATGTTCCTCCCTTTTTTTAACTCAAATTCCCATTCAAGTAGTTTTTTATATATTTTCGTTATCAGTTTTTTCTCTGATTCCATTATTTTATCCCAGAAGTTCTTTTCCTGATTAAACCCTATTTCCTTATCTTTTTTACATCTTTCTTTGATTTGTCAATATTGCAGCCATGATATTTTTTGGTCTATCGTGTTTAGTTCATGCGATAGCACTTTTCTATCTTATAGACCTGTATCTACACTTAATACTACTTCACTTTTCATAGATCAGTCCAACAAAATCCTGGAATTTGTAGATTGCCAAACTGCTGATAAGTATTTTTTTTTTCCGTGTCAGGAGTTACTTGACAAACTGCAAGTCGCTTCTGGTGTGAGAGAACTGGCTATCTGCAAGGACGTTGCAGATAGCCTGGATGTTTGATGTTTTGTCATCCCTGTGAAAGGCTTCTCTCATGTCCCCGCATGGGGAGCTGGAGCTGACAGAGGGAGCTCAACCCACTCTCCCTGGATTCAAACCGCTGACCTGTTCAACAGTCCTGCTGGCACAAGAGTTTAACCCATTGCACTCCATAAGTTAGAAGTAGGCAGATCCTGAGTGCATAGCATTGCTGTTGGCGGGTCTATCAAATATTCTTTAATCTCATATCTCTTGCAGATATTGTCCATTGTCTTCTGTAACTTCCTTATCATGAAAGTTGGGCAGCTGCAAAGCTTATGGTTTTATATGGTGCATTATTTAAACTTATGTTTATTCATATCATGATCTGATCACCATACTCAATATATCCCATATGCATGGGGGTATTGGGGTAATGATACAAAAGGTTTGCTAGGCTAGACCCTCTTTCACTCAGACTCAGCCCCCCCCCAAACTCAGCCCCCCCGAACCCCCCTGAAAAAAATTCACCCCCCCCCCCCCCGAAACGAAATCCTGGCTACGGGCCTGACAGGAAGTCACTGGTGATTATATGTTTTTAATGATTTTTACATGGTTTTTATAATGTGTGCTAAATGTTTTAAATTGTGTTTTATGTCTACTGTGGCATCAAATTGCTGCCAATTGTAAACCCCTTGAGTTGCCTTCAGGCTGAGAAAGGCGGCATAGAAATACCGTAAATAGCTCCCTGTCAGCTGTAACCACCCCCAGCTCCTTCAAGGTCAAGCCAGTCACTTCTAGGATACCATCGATCCATCTTGCCCTTGGTTGGCCCCTCTTCCTTTTTCCTTCCATTTTCCCCAGCATCATTATCTTCTCCAAGGTTTCCTGACTTCTCATGATATGACCCAAGTACTTCATCTTTGCCTCTAATATCCTTCCCTCCAGTGAGCAGTCGGGCATTATTTCAAGTACTTCATCTTTGCCTCTAATTTCCTTCCCTCCAGCGAGCAGCCGCCTTTATTTCCTGGAGTATGGACTGGTTGGATCTTCTCGTGGTCCAAAGCACTCTCAGAATATTCCTCCAACACCACAGTTCAAAAGCGTCTATCTTCCTTTCATCAGTCTTCCTTATGGTCCAGCTCTCGCATCCATAGGTTACTATGGGGAATACCATTGCTTTAAGTATGCAGATCTTCATTGCCAGTGGGATGTCTCTACTCTTCACTATTTTATTGAGATTGGTCATTGCTCTCCTCCCAAGAAGTAAACATCTTCTGATTTCCTGGCTGTAGTCTTTGTCTGCAGTTATCTTTGCGCCTAGAAATACAAAGTCTGTTGCTGCCTCCGCGTTTTCTCCCTCTATTTGCCAGTTATCAATCAATTTGTGCTAGTTGGAAATAAAAACAGGATTGAGGCCAGTGGTTCTCAAGATCTGTACCTCCAGGTGTTTTGGACTTCAGCTCCTACAATTCTGAACAGTTGGTAAGATGAAGCCCAAAACACCTGGAGGACCAAAGCTTGGGAACCACTGATTTTAGGCCTTTGTATATTACCTGTGAACATCCATACCAATATAGGGATTTGTGAATATTCCTTGACCCCACCTACACTGCCATTTAATGTAATTTGAAACTGCATTATATGGCAGTATAGATGGGGCCCTAGAGACTTTCTTCTGTAGGGCTTAGAAAGATCATATTTTAGATTCAAACTCTCACAGCCCCTCAGCCAGCAGACCTACTCATTATTTGCTTGAAAGATTCTTGATATTGTAGTCCAAAAAGTAAATTTTCTTAATTTTGCCCTTCTGAAAGTGTCCCTCTGCAATTGCACGAAGTTCTTATTACTGCCTTTATGGAAGAAAAAAGTGATGGAACACATGAGTTCTTAGAGAAATAAGAAGAGTGGAGTATCAGGGTTTGTTTCTCAACTCAATAAAATACAACAGAAAGGGGGAAAGAAAGAAAATCACAACATTTCTATAAGTGCAATAAGATATGGTAGGATGGGGGGACCTGCATATAGATCGCGAAAGAAACAATCTGTGCATGTGGATTTATAAATTCATTGTGTTGTGCACCCCTTATTTTGTTAAATAGTGACTTAGCACAAATAAACATAGTCAGCAGATGTACAACTGAATGCCTAAGCACATCCATTCATAATTTGCAGTACACGATGAGCAATACACAATATGCATCTGGTTCAGTGACACTGCACGGGTAGCTCCACTTCCAAAGCGTACAACTGAATGTGGATGTTTTATATTGGACGAAAACGTGCAGCCAAATCCATAGGGAAGCTTATTCATGCATGAGACACCAGTAGCACTCCTATTGCTGGCTACTATAATGAAAAATAGAGAGCCAACACATTTCATCATAATGAGAAAGAAGACAGTGATTGGATGATATGGATCCTTGCTTCTTAAGTAAAGGTAAAGGTTTTCCCCTGGCATTAAGTCCAGTCATGTCTGACTCTGGGGTGTGGTGCTCATCTCCATTTCTAAGCCGAAGAGCCAGCATTTTCCCTAGACACCTCCAAGGTCATGTGGCCGGCATGACTGCATGGAGCACCGTTACCTTCCCACTGGAGTGGTACATATTGAACTACTCACATTTGCATGCTTTTGAACTGCTAGGTTGGCAGAAGCTAGGGCTGACAGCGTACGCTCACGCCGCTCCCCGGAATCAAACCTGCAACCTTTCGGTCAACAAGCTCAGCAGCTCAGCGCTTTAACCCACTGCACCATAGGGGGTTCCGGGGCCTGATTTTGTCAAATTCCCTAATATTTTGGCTACAATATTGTACGTTGGTTTGATGCTGGAGGAGGTCCATGGGGTGAAATCATGAATCACCATATTGACTGAGAGCAATTCCAGTGATAAAAGCAGGACACATGGCCCTCTTGCAATCTTTCCGGCTATTTCTGCCCAGGAGATCAAAAGATAGTGGACTCTACCTCAGAACATTTTCCAAGAAGTATCAAAGAGGTCAAGGTTCCTGTGCCTTCCTCAATGGCATAAAAGAAGGAATCCCCTTTCTAACAACATGTTGAAAAGCACACAACACCTTTGCATAGCTGCATTTTGCCATCTGATTCTTTATTGTCCCTTTCCACAGGGGCTATAAAGTTTAATAAGACTTCAGTCATTGTTGATGCCTTCAAGTTGACTTCAATATATGGTCACCCCATGAATGGGAAACCTGCAACTCATCCTATCCTTAAGACCTCTGCTCAGGTCTTGCAAACTCATGGCAATTCTAGTCTCTCCCACAGCTGTATAAAATCCACATTTAATATGGCTGTGTGAACTCAGATAATCCAGTTCAAAGCAGACATTGTGGATTATCTGACTTGATATTCTGGGTTATATGGCTGTGTGGAAGCAACAGGAAGAGAATGTTATTCCCTTTTTAATTATTCCTGTTTATCAAGCTTTTGCAAAATGCACAGCCTCTGAGAACTCACAGGAGGAGAAATGGAAAAATTATGAAAAATCATTTTCATGTTTTTTGAAAATATTTTTGTTAAATTTCTACAACACACAATATGTATTTATACCCTGCTTTTTACTTGCCAAAGGAGACACAAAGCAGCTAACATTAAGAACCATGACAATGTGTGAATTAAAACTTAACATGTAAACATTAAAATAGAATCAAATAAAGACATAATAAAATACATTGATGAAACTAATAAAAACCATCACACATATCCATTAAACTCCATAAAGCACAATATATACAATATCACAGAACAGCTAGAAATCACAATCTAAACTCTTGCCTTGTCCCATCTACCATCCTCCCTCCTCAAACCACAGATATTTTCAAACTACTTCCCTGTCAATCCCCTTACTAATAAATTGTCATCTGCTCTGTTGTCTTATTGTATTAATAATAGTAATATCTACCTGTAGTCATTTATCCAAAATCTCACTTAATCTAAGGGTAGTTTAAATTTGCTATGGCGCTGGCACATAAAGCTGATATACTCTCTGTATAATCTCAAAACAATTTCTCTTTTATTTCTCCTCTCTCTAACTTTACTTTGTATATTAGTTTTTCAGATCAAGCTATGGTGTATTATTATTATTGTTATCATCATCATCATCATTATTATTATTTTATGCTGGGGAAAGTAGAAGGTAAAAGGAAGAAGGGCCAACCAAGGGCAAGATGGATGGATGGCATCCTTGAAGTGACTGGACTGACCTTGAAGGAGCTGGGGGTGGTGACGGCCGACAGGGAACTCTGGCGTGGGCTGGCCCATGAGGTCACGAAGAGTCGGAGATGACTGAACGAATGAACAACAACATTATTATTATTATACTGACACAAAAGCACAGCATGTCACAGCAAACGAGATCTATATGCTGGATTTCATATCACAAAATCACAATTCGAACACTTCCCAAGCGTCTAGGACTGTGTAATGTATTTTTGAATGATGTGTGCAGATCCAAGTCAGGTGGCCTTTTGCAGTTGACAGATCATGATTTTGTCAATGTTTATTGTTTCCAAATGCTGGCTGAGATCTTTTGGAACGTCACCCAGTGTGCCAATGACCACTGGGACCACCTGTACTGGTTTATGCCATAGCCTTTGCAGTTCAATTTTGAGGTCTTGATAGCGGCTGAGTTTTTCCTGTTGTTTTTCCTCAATGCGACTGTCGCCTGGTATGGTGACATCAATAATCCAGACTTTTTTCTTTTCCATAATAGTGATGTCTGGCGTGTTGTGTTCCAAAACTTTGTCAGTCCAGATTCAAAAGTCCCACAGTATTTTTGTGTGTTCATTTTCCATGACCTTTGCGGGTTTATGATCCCACCAATTCTTTACTGCTGGCAGGTAGTCCTTGTGACATAAGTTCCAGTGAATCATCTGGGCCACAGATTTGTGCCTCTGTTTGTAGTCCGTCTGTGCGATTTTCTTGCAACAGCTGAGGAGATGGTCCATGGTTTCATCATCATCATCATCATCATCATCATCATCATCATCATCATCATGGTATTATTATTATTATTATTATTATTATTATGGCTCATGTTCTGTTTGACCAATTATGTATAGATAAATTCTCTTAATTTTTCCGATATTACAAGGTTGTCATGAACTCTGGAGAATATACACTGCAAGGATCAAGTTTCCACTTGCTAGAACACTGATCTTTGAAGCCTGACCCCCAACATTTATCGTGTCCTTATGCAATAAGGACAAAGAAGCTGGGAGGAGGTAAACAACAAAATAACACCAAGAAGTCTATAAAAAGAAGCATTAAAACTCAACAGGTGCATTCGCAAGGGATTTTGGAGGCAGTATTGCTATAAATTACAGCACCCTCCGTAATGCCCAATTCAATTTACTACAGGATGACCACATGACAGCATTAAAACAAGGAGAGAGAGAGAGCTCAAAACAAACCCTGCAGAGGCTAGGCTTTATTTATAGTAATTTTAATGAATGCTGCTAGGAGAGGTTATTTTAGGATACTCACAGCCTGGATTTCCTGAACGCTCACCATTATGTAAAGCTGAATGGAAAAGAAAGAAGAAAAAGAAAGGAAGGAAGGCAGTTCAAACTGTGCCATATTTATAGTGCCTTGTGCTTCTATGGCATTGAATCAGCATGGTATAGAAAGTAAGGTACCCACAGTATAATAAAGCAATCCTATTGACAATTTAATGGGGAGCATTCAAAGCAAGGTCACTGCCAAGGAATGTGAATGGTACAAGAAACCCTCATTAGAGCAAACAAGGACTTCATGGGCAGAGCAGCGTGCTTGTATCTTTTGGACCGTTGTCCACTGAATATATGTCAACTTAGGGGGAGGAGGGTATTTTGCCTTGTTTGTTTTTCTCCTCCTCCCCCTTAATCATCTTACCAGAAAATTTGTTCTGTTTACAGAGCAGCAGATCCCGCTTCTCACATTGCTTGAGTTCCCCGAGTTATGTAACCTCAGCAGATGGGCTCTGAGCAATTTTATATACATATATATGTGTGTGTGTGTGTCAATTCATATTATGGTCCAAAGAGACTGCAACCATTTATCGGCTCTTTTACAGCGCAAAGCAAACAGGCTTTGGGACTGTAAAGGGCAACGTTACGTTTCTCGATTCACATTGCTGCTTCAAGGTAAATAAAAGGCTTTATGGTGGGGTCATGCATTTTGAAACATGAAAAATTAACTTGTTCTCTTGCCATTTCTGTGCCTCATCTCCATGCAGCAATAGGGTTCCAACACTTTTTTAAAAAATGTGCTTTCCTAAAGTCAAACGACCTTCTTTTTTCTTTGCAGTGTTTGTCCAGCTTTCCAGCATTATATAACTGATCCTTCATCCTCCACAGGCCAAATGTTTATGAACAATCTCTGAAAGCTCAGGGATCCAACCAATCAACCTTGTTCTTTCATCCCATCTGCACCTATCCTGCCAATACAAAAAATTATTTTAAGGGTGCATCTACACTGTAGAATTCATGCAGTTTGACTTCACTATTCTGTGTCAACAGCATTGCATAAATAGATAAGTCTAAAACTGATAAAGGGATCACAAGCTGCTTGCAGTTGTTCTCAACCTGTGGGTCCCCAGGTATTTTGGCTTACAACTCCCAGAAATCCCAGCCAGTTTACCAGCTGTTAGGATTTCTGGGAGTTGAAGGCCAAAACATCTGGGGACCCACAGGTTGAGAACCACTGTGCAAGATAGTTTTAGACCAGAAATGGGCAACAGCGACTGCACTGTCTGTGGCTTTAAACAGTTCTTCCTCTGTGCATGAGGCAGGGCATTGTGGACAAACATATACAGATGCTGAGTTGTTTGTTCTGCTCCACAGTCACACAAGGTGGAGGATTCTTCTAGGTAGCGCAATTTAGATAGGTTGTCTTTTGATCTGCCAACTCTTTTTCTGAGTTTGTTCAAGTTGCCCATTCTTCGTTTGCCCCTGGAGGAAGACCCTTCTCACTGTAACTGCCATGGTACAATGCTATACCATCCTGGGATTTGTAGTTTGGTGAGGCACTAGCACTTTTGGACAGATAAAGATTTTATAAAACTACAAATCCCTGGATTCTGTAGTATTCAGCTGTGGCAGTTAAAGTAGTGCCAAACTGCATACAGTGTGGATGCAGCCAATGGCATCACTGGTATTGCAGGTAAAGGAGACCAGAGCAGCATCTGGCTGTGTCTTTGAAGACAGATGCAAAATTATTATATTATCCACTAAGATCTCTGGAGGACTCTGACAGAGGTTGTGAGGATGCCTGCCATAGATGCGGGCAAAACATCAGGACAGGATACTTCTGGAACATGGCCATTCAGCCAGGAAAACTCACAGCAACCCTGTGATTCCAGCCATGAAAGCCTTCGACAACACATTTCTAGATTTATATGAGTATATCCAATAAGACACAGGGAGAATGTCAGTCACCAATTGTTCATCTAGGCAGGCTTGTCCTCACTGATTGGTGCAATTCCGTTACTGGAAGTGCTAAGAATTACATCAAGGACCTCACTACCTCTGAAGATGCTTGCTATAGATGCAGGCAAAACGTCAGGAGAGAATGCCTCTAGAACATGGCCATATAGCCCGAAAAAACCTACAACAACCCAGTGATTCTGGCCATGAAAGCCTTCGACAATACATTGATACATCAAGGATATTCTGGAGGCTTAATGGGGACAGACAGGAAAGCCGCACCCTGTCATGAGTTGCAGGGATGAAGAAAACTAATAGTTCCTATACCAGTTTGAAATCAGCAACTAAATCTTGGACCTCTACATTCATTTAAAATTCTGCACCTGAGATTAATTTGAATCTTGCCAAATTTTGCAGGTGGTTTTGTGAGAGGAAGGGGAAGGGAATTCATCTATTTTACTTGTTGTCTTTGTGCAATGCGATTTGTCTTTCCCGCTTGGCACCCAGCCCACTTTCGTTCTGGCTGGGACGCCCAAATCCCACTGGAATTAGAATAGCTTTCTTCTTCTCCCTGTGCAATGTGATGTAATCGACTTGACTCGGTATTCCTCAACTCTGCACAATGTAAGCAGGCTAATCCTCTGAAACACCGATTTGGCACAAGTCCAATTTGTTTGGACCCAGCAGTTGGGCAGCTTGCAATCCAAGAAGGCTGTTATTTTGGGGATGAGAGATGGAGAACGCCTCGATTAGGGGCAAGATCACAGTTCAAACGAGGACATCATGTTTCTCCGTAAATGGTTTGCCAGTCCAGAGGGCCATCTGATGATTGAACTAAGCCACATAATGTCTTAGGCTGTTATGTAAGAGACATCACGGGAGCAAATGATGTCTCCCCGCCCCCTTTTCTCCATCCTTGTGAGTTGGTTATTAGGACTTTTGTGCTGTTATTAAATGGGTTGTTTGATTGGACTGGATTTTTTTCATCCTGGCTTTCTTCAAGGCTGGAATGCAGGGGATTTCATAATATGATTGTTTTATATGATTGTTTTATAGTATTGAAACAGCATGTGTGTATGTGTGTGTGCAGTGTTCTTACCCTGAAATCTCTGGAAAAGTACTAGAAACAAAAGAACACAGGTCCTCAGATCTGGTACCCTTTCACACGTTATATGAGTGTGTGCCTTCAAGTAACACATAGACATAGGTGACCCCATGAATTTAATAGGATGTTCAGAGGTAAGGAATACTCAGAATTGGGTTTGCCCATGCCTTCTTTTGAAAGATATCCTACAGTGCCTAGAATTGATTGGTGGTCTTCCATCCTAGTACTAACAGGACCTGGACCTTCTTAGCTTCCAAGATCAGATGTGATCTGGTGGCAACAACAACAACAATAATAACACTGCCGAACACACATTTTGGTGCTTCAAACATTAGACTTGTTTTTGGGTATATTCGACCTGGCATCTGTTTTCCCCTATAAGCTCTAGCTTTTGAGATATAGAACTTATACCATTTAGCAGTCACAATCTTCTCGCGGTCTCAGAACTTTCCTCCAACACCACAGTTCAAAAGCATCTATCTTCCTTCGCTCAGCCTTCCCTGGCTTGGCTAGGAGACATTATTTAGCTATTCATACATAACTAAGGCTGAGAGTGCCTTGGATCACAAGAAGATCCAACCAGTCCATATTTCAGGGGAAAAGCCTGACTGCTCTCTGGAGGGAAGGATATTAGAGGCAAAGATGAAGTACTTTAGCCACATAATGAGAAGACAGGAAAGCTTGTTGTTGTTGTTCATTCGTTCAGTCATCTCCGACTCTTCATGACCTCATGGACCAGCCCACGCCAGAGCTCCCTGTCGGCCGTCACCACCCCCAGCTCCTTCAAGGTCAGTCCAGTCACTTCAAGGATGCCATCCATCCATCTTGCCCTTGGTCGGCCCCTCTTCATTTTTCCTTCAATTTTCCCCAACATAATTGTCTTCTCTAAGCTTTCCTGGAGGGAAGGATACTAGAGACAAAGTTGAAGTACTTTGGCCACATCATGAGGAGACAGCAAAGCCTAGAGAAGACAATTTCGCTGGGGAAAGTGGAAGGTAAAAGGAAGAGGGGCCGACCAAGGGCAAGATGGATGGATGGATAGTATCCTTGAAGTGACTGGCTTGACTTTGAAGGAGCTGGGGGTGGCCATGGCCGACATGGAGCTCTGGCGTGGGCTGGTCCATGAGGTCATGAACAGTCAGAAGCGACTGAACGAATAAACAACAACAAAGTAATCAATGTAAAGTATTGGCAGCTTTATATTTACTGATAAGTCATTTGCTGTCTTATCCTATACATCATAAACCATACCAACCCCCTTCTGACACCTATTTTCTCTAATGCCAATGGGTGTTTTTGAATGCCTAGATAGGGGAAATGACACCGGCAGCTAGGGACAGCTGGCTCTCTGAGTTGACATTTGTGATTTCCCCTCTCTGTGAAATGGTCCTCTACTTATCCACGCGTTATATCAAAATTCAAAATTTTGGCCTACGCTCAAGTGATACACGAGGCCAACTTATACATTAGTATATATGGTATGTAATTCTAATTAAAGTGATTCTGAACTGGTATAATTGGGTAGCACAAACACATCTGATCATGCTCCTAGTGAAGTGTGGTGGAATGCAGGGAAGTCACATCACAACACATCCTAGTCATGCTTCTTGCATATCAGTTACTGAGGGGCCAGTAGTGGTGAGCAGGCCTGTTACTTGCCATGTGTCCCATTGTGTGAAGCAAAGATGTTGACTGTATGGTCCTGGAAACCTAATCCATAGGATGTCTGTCTTATTTTTAATGACTTTAAGCTTGTTGTAATAGGTAGATAGAAATATGTTTATATTAGATATCACAATTTGCTTGGCTTCTTTTTGTTTTACTGTATTAACCAAACCATTGCCATCTTTGGCTGCCAAGGCTGTCTGTCATGTTGTCTGCTCAGCTTGTTTTAGCCTAAGACATCCTGACAGTTAGCTTGAAATGTAGTTTCAGTCCACTGAATGTTCATTGTTGTCTGGTGCTTTGGTTGTTTCTGCTTTAGTCTCATCATTTCTGCTTGATATGCAAATATTTCCTGGAGACAAAGACTGGCACCGTTCATTGGATTTAAATGAGGGTCTTTGTCTACCAGTACCAGGAATGAAGGCAACTTGCATACTGATCACTTGAGCTGAGAAGTATATGATCCAGGTGTCAACTTATGGCAACACTATGATTTTCATGGGGTTTTTCTTAGACAAGGAATACTCAGAGGTGATTTTGCAAATTCCTTCCTCTGATCTACAGCCTCATTGTACAAATAAATTTCAGCATCGTAGGACTCTTTTGCTGAAGTTGAGTCATGGAGCCCCACATAGTCCATCAGATGACATAGGTTCACTTCTGGTGGAGCTCCATAGCTCAATTGGGGCACAAGCATCCTTCAGTGCTGTGCCAACAACACTGGAGCCTCCCCATGTTTCATTAGGAACAACAGGGCTAGTGGGTGTTGGGATTGATCCCCTGCCCTACTGATTTGCCACAGTTGCTGGCAAATTGGAATGCAGGACTTCATCAATGTGATGAGGTCCATAGTATGGGTTGGTGGTCTCCCATCCAAGTACTAACCAGGTATGGCTTTTACACTTCAGGGCCTAAACCAGAGACCTAGGACGTCATCACACTAGAGCAGTGGTCCTCAACCTTCCTAATGCCGCGACTCCTGAATACAGTTCCCCATATGTTGTGGTGACCCCCAACCATAAAATTATTTTTGTTGCTACTTCGTAACTGTAATTTTGCTACTGTTATGAATCGTAATGTTAATATATGATATGCAGGATGTATTTTCATTTCCTGGACCAAATTTGGCACAAATACCTGATACACCCAAATTTGAATATTGGGGGTGGTGGATTATTTTGTCATTTGGGAGTTGTATTTGCTGGGATTTATAGTTCACCTAAAATCAAAGAGCATTCTGAACTCTACAAACGATAGAGTCGAACCAAACTTGGCAAACAGAGCTCCCATGACCAAGAGAAAATACTGGAAGGGTTTGGTGGACATTGATCTTGAGATTTGGAGTTGTAGTTCACCTACATCCAAAGAACACTGTGGACTCAAACAAGGATGGATCTGGATCAAACTTGGCATGAATACTCAATAATGTGAGCACTGGTGGAGTTTGGGGAAAAGAGACTTGAAATTTGGGAGTTGTAGTTCCTGGGATTTATAGTTCACCTGAAGCATTCTGAACCCCACCAATGATAAAATTGGGCCAAACTTCCCACACAGAACCCCCATGAGAACAAAAAATACTGTGATTTCTGATGGTCTTTGGCGACCCCTCTGACACCCCCTCACAACCCCCCCCAGGGGTCCCGACCCCCAGGTTAAGAAACACTGCACTAGAGCATCTAACCACTTTAAATCCAGTTGCTCCCTCCTGCAGAATTCTGGGCTTTATAGTTTAGTAAAGCCCAGGACCACTCTGGCTGTACAGTTCCCTAAACTACAATCCCCCGAATTCTGCAGAAGGCAGCCACTGGATTTAAAATGGATAGATGCTCTAGTATGATGAATTCCTTAGACCTAGACCTAGATACCTTGTAATATCATGATGTAGACGCTGATGATGCCTAGGATCCCATGTTGGGAGAAAGGCAGGATATCAAATAAATGAATGGATATATGGTGGACGAATAATCCAATAATGCAGTTGTGCCGTTAACTGCTCTCAAGTCAGTTTAAAATATCCTTGGCAGGCTGGATCCTAGTGGGTGGGAATTCAATATATTCCACCATGGCAGGCAGCATGGCAGCACCAATAGGAGAAAGCCTGGTTTCCACAGCTGTGAGAAGGAGTGTATATATGTATTTGTCTGTCTTTTTCTTTCTCTCCCTTCCCCTTTCCCAAGACTCCACTGTCATGACAGCACATGCTTACCACCCATGCTCAGTCTCTTCTCTCTCACTGCAGGTCACCTCCACCATCTGCTACTGGGGATGACACCATGAGTTACCATACTAGGTGACACCAACTCTAGTGATGTCACTGGAGGAAGGGATGTTTAAAAGACCCCAATAGATGAAATGTTGACCTTGGCCAGGTAGAACTAGAACAGCAAACTGTATGTTGCTCTTCTAGTACTTCCCTCAGTCCTATTATGGCCATGCCCTGAAATTCCTGTACCCAAAACCTGTTGGGATTCATCCTTCTAAAAAAAACAACAACATTGCCCAAGGCTCCATCTTTGGCACAGAAGGAAACACATCTGTTGCCTCTTATAAGGGCAGCTGTATGCCTTCCGGCTTCTTTAATATTTCTTGATCCTCGCATTCTATTAAAAGGGGAAATTGAACACATTCATCAGATTCCTAGATGTGGTTTTGTATCTACTCTGATCAACCTGGAATGCCACAGAAATGTGGAGGATCCAAGACTGTAAAGATGGAAGAGCCCACGCCCCTGACTTTGCCTCTGCACAGCTGTGTTCCTGCTTGCCTCTTGTTATCTAAAGTTCATCAAATAATTCACTAAAACTTTAATCTGGTATACATGTAGCTGGAAATTATTCTCATTAAATTCTGTGAGGGATTTACTTCTGAGCAGACACTTGACTGTACCCTAACACGAGCAGGGTACAGGGAGCATACTATTCCTCTGTTGCACCAGCTCCACTGGCTGCCAATTAGCTTCCGAGCACAATTCAAAGTGCTGTTGTTAACCTATAAAGCCCTAAACGACTCCAGCCCAGTTTACCTGTCCAAACATATTCTCCCCTATGAACCATCTAGGTTGTTAAGATCATCTGGAGGGGCCCTGCTCTCGGTCCCACCGGCCTCTCAGGCATGTCTGGTGGGGACGAGGGACAGGGCCTTCTCGGTGGTGGCCCCTCGACTCTGGAACTCTCTTCCACTGGAGATCAGAACTGCCCCCTCCATTCTGTCGTTCAGAAAACGGGTGAAAACCTGGCTATGGGGTTTGGCTTTCGATGAGTGAATCAATATTTCTGTGATCGGATAGATGACGATGAATGATGGAAAACGAATTCACTATGACGACTGACCATTGTTATTATGTGATTGCATTTTGCTGTTATAATGTTTTAATTGAATATGTTATATGATGTTTTTAATGATTGTTTTGTGATTTTATTGTTGGAAACCGGCCCGCGTCCCCCGATAGAGGGGAGAAGACCGGTATACAAAATTGCTAAATAAATAAATAAATAATTGATGAGACAACTTGTGACTGGAAAGCTAGGATCTCAGCATGCATTATATTTTGTGCCACATTTTGTTTCCTGGTTTATTGGTACACATTATACCTTGCTTTTTCTCATAAAGATTCAAAATCAACTAATCATTAATCTTCTGTAGAAAAGAGATGGATAATGGTGGGGATGAATGTGAAGCTCAAGGCTTCTCAGTGGTGACCTCAGTTTTTTCCACAAGGTCAATCCCACCCTTCATTAGCTCTGCTCTGGATTATTGGTATTGGACTAAATCCAATTAGAGACACAGACCTGCATGTGTCCTTTTGTGGCCATTGTGGTAGGAGGTGTCCAGGACCTTCTTCATGCAGTAATCCCCTGCCTGCACAACCTACATCCTTGAGACCGGCATTCAACGTCAACTGCCATGTAGTGAGAAGGGACAGCAGAAGTTGCCAGACTTCATGGAGCTGTTCTTGCAGTTGGGCACATGCAGGAAACATATGTTGGAGGCAAAGAGGTATATTTTTTTCTATAGGAATGTTAAGTAAATGGAGATGAGCACCAACTCCCAAAGTCAGACATGACTGGACTTAATGTCAGAGAAAAAGTTTACCTTTACTATATTTATCTCTCTTTTTAAATGTGTTTTTATTTGGTGTTCTGTCGCACGCTGGGCCTGTAACAGCTGTCTTTTCATAGGACGTATACTTTAAGCCCAGCGGAAAGCCGGGGCGCCTCAAAGAAAGGTTCTCAGGGATTTTTCTGAAGTGATGGTCTTTAGAGTCTTTAATGATACAACAAAGTCTTTAATATGGAACGAACAACAAATCTTCAATGGTTCAAACAACACTTCAAGGCTTTCTTAGTTTAGTCTTCAATGGACTGGTATCTGACTTTAATTAACTGTACTTTCTCTGTAGGAAAAACCCTTTTTAACCTCTCCCAGGCTGCTTACTATCTATGCCTCATCAGTGTGGGAGCTACTACCGATTCCAAATGCGTCTGGGTATCGAGTAGACCTACCAGCCGAGGCTTGAAGATATTTCATCTGGAGTTCAGTAGATCTGTAATGCTGTTCTCTCTTCGAGAATTCTTAGAAAACTTCAGGGCTGTTTCCCTCTGATGCTGTGAGGCTGAGAGGCTGTGAGCTCTCAGCCAGAGCTTTTGGGACCTTTGCCCCGGAATTTCTGTTTCTGTATCCCCGGATGTTACCCAGATGTTCTTGAGAAAGGAAGCTTTTCTACGGGACGAGCTGGTCTACGTCCTATAGCTTAGCTACCTTGTGTGAGACTGCCCAAAATGGCTCCTTTCCCTCCCAGAGCCCTGAACAAGGGGCGGAACCAAAGCTTAATTATGATGGACAGGTAGCCTGTCCTATGATTGCAAACTTTAACAGAAAGAAAATAAAATTGGAGCTCCTGGTACAGCCGTACCAGCACATTTGGGTTAACTCTGTGATTATTGGGCTTTGCCCTTCTTGTAAGCCGCCCCAAGTCCCTTCGGGAAGATGGTGGTGGGATATAAAAATAAAGTTATTATAAGGCTAAAACTATGTAATACTCTCCAATTCCTTAGCATGGAGCCATGGCAGTCAACATGGTGTCAAACTTCATTCATTCTACAGTGCAGATATGCACACTGCAGGTACATAATGAAGCTACAGGTGGTTCACTGGAATAAAACATAAAGCTTCTTTCTACTCTGCATCCAGACCATGCCACACAATCAAGAAAGTGCTCTTTCCCATAGAGATGGTTTCCCCTGTGCTCTTCTTCAGTGCCAGCTGAGTCCGAGTTCAGCCTGTCAAGCTTGCTTGGCCTACTGTTAGCATTTTATCTGAGTCCTGCTGGCCCCGCAGGGTCATCTGAGGTGACTCGAGCTGGCAAATACATCTGCTCCCTCCTGTCCAGTCCTCTTAAAATCTCATTCTAATCAGTATTGAACTGTAACTTCATTTCCGGTGTGGGTCCCCGCCACGCCTCCCTTTCCCATCTCCTCCTGCGGCCCCCTTCTCTCCTCCTGCCAGGAATTGCAATGTTGTTCATCGCAGAGTCCTCTTGGGGGAATTGAGGACAAGCTGTCATTGATCTATAAGCCTGGAGCGCCTACCATTGCTGGGGCTTTTAACTCTTTCCATGAATGCTCTCTGTGTGCCCGCTAATAATGCCTTCTGGGCGACCGTTACGTAAGGTCCCACAGCAACCGGCAGCTCTAGCACTTCTTTGAAGAGGAAGGATGCAGATTTTAAAAGTAATCTCTTTTAAAAACACATTACAGCTGAGATCCTACATGTGGCGTAAATCTCCGCATGTGGAGTTACCCGTTAACTGTGCCATACGATGCATGAGTTGTACATTGTGCAACTAAACCAAGACACAAAATTTGCCACTGACTTATATGCCCATCCATGTATAATGGGCATCTCAGCAGGTTTCTTCCCATATTCCAGAAGTGGTGCAGGTGAATTATTCCATCCTGTTAAGTATTTAAGTTGTTCACTAGATTTATGACTTTGCAGATGTTTCTATTCACCTCTACAGCCATGACACCATTACCACAATCTCAGATGCCACCTAAAACCCACCTTAAAAGCCATGCAACTCCACCAACTGAAGGAGTTTAGGTGTTAGAAAGCAGCACGCTGAAAGATGACACCTCCAGCTTTCTCTCACCAGCAAGTCACACTGTGACAAGTAGTTGTGGCAGGATCCCACAGGGATCATTGAGACTCACTGTACCTCATTGACAAAAAGGAGCTGGAAGCATCATCTTGATAACCTCCAGTCACCAGAAAGCAGAACTCTTGTACTTCATATGACTTTTAGGATTGGTTTTAAAGGGTCAGATTGGGACACAGACCATAGCTTTCAAGATTAGACAGGGTCTGCTGACATCAGGGTGTTTAGGCATATTTCCCAGCCCACTGAAACTGAGAAAGAGGAATTTTAAATGCAAAGCCTGTGCTCTACCAAAAAGACTGGAGTTTATCATGCTCATCATCAGACTGTTTGTTGTTGTTTATTCATTCAGTCGCTTCCGACTCTTTGTGACCTCATGGACCAGCCCACACCAGAGCTCCCTGTTGACCATCACCATCCCCAGCTCCTTCAGAGTCACGTTGGTCACTTCAAGGATACCATCCTTCCATCTTGCCCTTGGTCGCCCCTCTTCCTTTTTCCTTCCGTTTTCCCCAGAATCATTGTCTTCTCCAAGATTTCCTGTCTTCTCATTATGTGGCCAAAGTACTTCATCTTTGCCTTTAATAGCCTTCCCTCCAGTGAGCAGTTGGGCTTTATTTCCTGAAGTATGGACTGGTTGGATCTTCTCACGGTCCAAGGCACTCTCAGAATTTTCCTCCAAGACCACAGTCCAAAAGCATCTATCATCAGACTGTAGTCCACAAAATAATCTTTGTATGCACTGGTTGTAGCACTGGACTATGGCAAAATATACACTATACTTTGCCATAGTATAGTGTATACTTTTGGGTGTGTGTGTGTGCGTGTGTGTTGGGCGATACATAACTAAGGAATGAATGAAATATCATTTAAGGAATATTTACTTTTGTAATAATGTATATTGAAATAAGTCCTGTATGGCAAAATTTTGTTGATTGTTGGGGTGTATAAAAAATGGGAGGAAAGAAAGTATACACTATGGTACTGAGCATAATATGGGGATTTTGTACTCTTTTAAGTTTTTTTCTCTCTCTTCCTCCTTTTTGCTCTTCTTTCTCGTGCTCTTTTTAAAAACCTTAGCTATTTTTGCTTATAAGAATGATTACAAAAATGAGGAATCTCAAGTGTCCGATAACTGAAATTAGGGCACAAATTAGGAGTACAGGCAAAATCCAATTTGACATGAAAGGCTATCATAGTCATTCTGGGTCAGGAAGAGCCAGGTGGCCTGAGCAAGGGGGGGATATATAATCATAGATTTTCAGGCAACCACAAAGACCATCTAGTCCAGCCTCCTGACATCCAGAGCTGAAGGACTGCTGAGAGGTGCCCACCCAACCACTGTTCAAAAACATCCAGGACTCCCCACATTCAAAGGTGGCATAATTCCATAGCTCCATACTACCAGGAAGTTCTTCTTAGTGTTTAGATGGAATCTCCTTTCTTGTAATTCGAATTCATGGATTCCTGTCCAATAGGAGCAAAAAAGTACAGCTTTCTCCATCTGTTGCTGTTGAGGATGATAATGATGATGAAGGGCTTATACAGAGATTGATATTTTTCTGGTTCTAATCCTGGTAGCTACTAATGATGGTATAGAGTAGAAGAAAAGAAAAGAAGAGCAGCAGTGACAACAAAATCTTGAAAATTAATTGTTGGTCTCATTTCCCCAAAACATAAACAAGCTTATGGATTGCATGGCTTGGTATGTGATCCCTATCAGTATATCACCCATTTGTGTAATCATAGCTCTTTGCTATCTGTTGTATAGAAAGACAATCAATGCATCATTTCAAAGCCCTGCTGCATTTCCCATACTGTCATTTAACCTTTCTCTGAGGTAGCCGGAACACTTCAGTGCACTTACAAGACTGAAATAAAACCCAGAGCAACCTCGCTCCCTTATGTTTGCAAATCTTATTTTTTTGAAAAATAATCTATTGACTGATTAATGTGCCCCCCCCCCCACACACACACACACACACACACACACTTCATCTTTCAGCCGGATGGCTCCAGAGGGGTTACATACTTTTCAGAGTCAGAAATCAACAAAATTAACTTTGCATTACAGTACAACTTTCACATTTGCAGCCAATATATTTATTTGTTGTTTGTTTGTTTATTTATTGTACTTATACAATACATATTGTACTTATACAATACACTGCCCAGTGGTTCAGTGGGTTAAACCGCTGAGCTGCTGAACTTGTTGACCGAAAGGTCACAGGTTCAAATCCAGGGAGCGGCATGAGCTCCCGCTGCCAGCCCCAGCTTCTGCCAACCTAGCAGTTTGAAAACATGCAAATGTGAGTAGCTCAATAGGTACCGCTCCAGTGGGAAGGTAACAGTGCTCCATGCAGTCATGCCAGCCACTTGACTTTGGAGGTGTCTTCGGACAATGCCGGCTCTTCGGCTGAGAATTGGAGATGAGAACCAACCCCCAGAGTTGGACACGACTGGACTTAATGTCAGGGGAAAACCTTTACCTTTACCTTTTTCTACTTATAACCTGCCTTTTTCATCCCCAAAGGGGGAATCAGGGTGGCTTACAAACTATGGCAATAATTCAATGCCAGATTCAGACAATAACAATAACAGTTAACACAATATTATAGAACTGTAAAAACATACGTTGTTGTTTATTCGCTCAGTCACTTCTGACTCTTCATGACCTCATGGACCAGCCCACGCCAGAGCTCCCTGTCCGCCGTGGCCACCCCCAGCTCCTTCAAGGTCAAGCCAATCATTTCAAGAATACCATCCATCCATCTTGCCCTTGGTTGGCCCCTCTTCCTTTTTCCTTCCATTTTCCCCAGCATCATTGTCTTCTCCAAACTTTCCTGTCTTCTCATTATGTAGCCAAAGTACTTCATTTTTGCCTCTCATATCCTTCTCTTCAGTGAGCAGTCGGGCATTATTTCCTGGAGGATGGACTGGTTTGATCTTTTTGTGGAAGAATTTTCCTCCAACACCACAGTTCAAATGCGTCTATCTTCCTTTGCTCAGCCTTCCTTATGGCCCAGCTCTCACATCTGTAGGTTACTATGGGGAATACCGTTGCTTTAACTATATGGATCTTCGTTGCCAGTGTGATGTCTCTCCTCACCTCACCTCTGAGGATGCTTGCCATAGATGCAGGCGAAACGTCAGGAGAAATGCCTCTAGAACATGGCCATATAGCCCGAAAAAACCCACAAGAACTTAGTGATTCCAGCCATGAAAGCCTTCGACAATACATTCTCTACTTACTATTCACTATTTTATCGAGATGGATCATTGCTCTCCTCTCAAGAAGTAAACGTCTTCTGATATGTAAAAACATATGCATACCAATTATAAATAATCTTTCAGATGATTAAAAACATATCAAAGGTCTAGCAGGAACTTTGCTTTATAAACATTAAACCAATTGCTTTGCGGGACTTGGCATGAACATACAAAATTGCATATAATCACAAACATGTTGAAATGAAGGACTTCTTGCCCAAGAATGCCATAGAGTTATGCTGGAGTATTTATTTATTTATTTATTTATTTATTTACAGTTTTTATATTCCTCCCTTCTCACCCGGCAGGGGACTCAGGGCGGATTACAGTAAACACATATATGGCAAACATTCAATGCCAGTTTGACAAACAACATATACAGACAATACACAGAGGCTATTTAACTTTTTTCTGGCCGCCAGGGGAGCTGCTGCTTTCATCGTCCACCAGCGACACCGATGAAGTTCTTCCGCATTCCACATTCCCCGGAGTCTTTTCTTTATGGCCTCATAAATTAGTTAATTTAGCCTCCCACACAAGGTGGTACCTTATTTTCCTACTTGACAGATGCAACTGTCTTTCGGGTTGCAAAGGTCGACAACAGGCTACACAATGGCTGGACACCCACTCCAACCCGGGCTGGCTTCGAACTCATGACCTTTTGGTCAGAGTGATCTTAATGCAGCTGACACTCAGCCAGCTGCGCCACAATCCCAGTGCAGCTGTGCCACAATTCTGGTACCTGGAAAATGCCTCAAGAAGAACATATTTAAAAAAAATTAAAAATTCTAAAACACAGTCATACCTGTGAGTCATTGGGTTTCTTCAAACACGTACCAAAGCACCGAATAACAATGGTCAACATCATCACATGACTATAGTACATTACTCCAGGTGAAAGGCCCATTAAATAGCCATGTTTTTAAGCTCGAACGGAAGGTTTGGAGATTTGGGGCTAATCTAATCTCTCTAGGGTGGGCATTCCAGAGCCGGGGAGCCACCACCAAGAAGGCCCTCTCTCTCATCCCCCACCAACAGTACCTGTGATGGTGTTGTATTGTACTTTGTGTACTTTGTGTAATTTTAAAACAATCATTTGGGAAAGGTTTTGCACTGAGCAAGAGTTTGGACTACCTGAACTTAAAGGTATCCTTCCAACCCTAAAATTCTATATTTTAAGTATAAATAATGAACTGCTCCTTGGAAATATGGGACTGGTAAGAAGCTGTTGTCATAGTCGCTACCATTTCTGTGTGCATAATATAAGCCATTCACACAATGCCTGGGGCTGAAAGAGTATGACTTGCCCAAGGTCACCCAGTAGATTTTCATGGATGAAGAGGGATTCGATCTCCAGCCCCCCAGAGTCCTAATCCAACACTAAAAGCGCTCTATCAGGTTGACTACTTAGTCAGAAAGCTAGAGGCAGCAATTTAACAGATGCATTTTTTTCTAAACCACTGCAGTTTACACTGATGCTACAGTTTTGCTCCATTACTGCATGGGTTTCTCCCCTCTAGCCTTTCAATAAGCAAAGTCTTACTTCGCTCCTCCTCTCCTCTTTTACCTTCCCCACTGTGCCACTTGCCAGCCAAGCAAAAGCAGATTTCTATGCTCTCAGGCGGCCTGTCTCTGTAATCGAAAGGAGCCAGACAAATGAGTCAGCCCCTCTTCCAGCTTCAGAATGGAGACATTGGGACGGCAGCAACAGCAGCTAAATGATAGCCCATGGGGGACAATCCCTTTGCTCCTAATCATGTGTGCATATTTTGCAAATAACAACACCAATGACATGAAATCAAATAATTACTTTAAATGAATCAAAATATTTATTGGCAGTTAAACTACCAGCAAAAACGAATCCTGATATTTGTTTGTTTCTACCTCACCAGTTACTGGTATTCATAGCTTAGTCATTTTCGGCTCCCAGCAAAGGAAGAAATTATAGGTTTGTGCATGACCAAAAAAAAATGCTGTTTCTATTGGGTGGAATCCAGAACTTTTTTAAGCAATTGGGCTTTTGCCGTTAATGTTTCAAAATAGGGCTATGAATTGCACCCTTTGTTTCTTTCTTTGTTTACATCCCAGCCTACTTATAAATCAAAAGTCTTGAGGCAGCATACAGAAATGTTGGTAAAAACAATAAGAAAACTAGCAAGCGCCACACAAACAAAGCATAAGGAAAACCAGGAGATCATCACTAGGGAAAGAAAATCAATTTATTTCAAATGAAGTCCTAGAGAAGAGTTATAAAGACATTGCAGACTGCTAAAAAGACAAGTAAATGCATTCTTAGACAAATCGGGCCTGAAGTCTCCCTTGAAGCCAAAATGACTAAACTGAGACTATAATATATTGTCAAAGTCTTTCATGGCTGGAATCACTGGGTTGTTGTAGGTTTTTTTGGGCTATATGGCCATGTTCTAGAGGCATTCTCTCCTGACGTTTCGCCTGCATCTATGGCAAGCTTCCTCTAGAACACGGTCATATAGCCCGAAAAAACCTACAACAACCCTGAGACTATAATACTTTGGACATGGCTCACTGGAAAAGATAACATTATGCTTGGTAAGGCAGAAGACAGCAGGAAAAGACCTCATTGACAAGGCTGCAGCAGGTTGCTTTTGCCTGAGCTTCTTGAGAAGTTCAAGATCTTTTCTCCACCTCTAGGCTGATTTAATTGAATGCAAATTCCTTTTGCACTTTGAATCCCATTTGTAGCAAATGAAGTCAGTTGTGCATGAGCAGACAAAGTGGGAAGAGGAAAGAAACTGGGACATTTTAAAAGCACCTGGAAAAGTTAGATCACCAAAAATTGACGGAACAGTTGCAGGTTATGCAATTTATTTTATCATTAGCTTGAGTACCCGGCATCTCCTGAGTTGTATTGTCGAAGGCCTTCATGGCCGGAATCACTGGGTTGTTGTAGGTTTTTTCAGGCTATATGGCCATGTTCTAGAGCTCTAGAACATGGCCATATAGCCTGAATAAACCTACAACAACCCAGTTTCCTGGGTTATTTGAAAAAGTCATTTTTTATTTTACAAAATGCATAAGGTTGTGGGTGAACTACAACTCAGATCATGCCAGGTTAACCCCCTGAAACTCCATCAGTGGTTAAAATTTATCTTGTTGGGCAAGTTTGCTCTCAAGATGCATAATCGGTGGGGTCTGTGGAGTCTCTGGCTGCATGATGAACTACAGCTCCCACCATGGTGAATCAGTCCCCTCAAACCCCTCCAGAAGGTTTAGTTGGTTATGTGAGTTCTGTGTTCCAAGTTAGTTCCAGATCCATCATTGGTGGAGTTCAGAGTGCAGTTCTTAGATTGCAGGTAAACTATACATCCCAGAAGTTACAACTCCTATAAATCATGGTGAATGTGAAGTCTTGGCTCTGCGTTTTCCTCTTCTCTGTTTTAATTCCCCCTATATATAGGCTTTCTCAATAGTGTAGATACCTTCCTCTATATTAGTTTTTTGGTGGAGCATAAAAACCCCCTAAAGGCCAACCTTAGTTGGTCTATTCCATTTGCCTGTATAGAACACATTTGCTGGACTCCTCCTTTTTCTGCAGCAGAGTTACAATAAACAGAGGCTTGGGCATTGTCTGGAAATCCTAGGCCCAAGCAATCCAAAAGCAGGCATCCTTAGCACCTGCATTCAGCAGTATTCTTATACCAACAGTCCCAGTGGCAACAGAAGCTTTTGACCAGTTTAAGCTTCAGAAGAAAGAAGATTGAGACAGTTGCTTTGAACCAGAGGCAGAAGACTCCAGAGAGATGACTGCAGCCAGCAAAGGCTCCTTTTGTAATGTACTGTTTTAAGTTACCTTATAATAGTCCCAAGTGGAGTTAAGCCTTTATTCATCTTGTTTTCAGTAAACTCATTTTGGTTATCTTTTCACCTTTCCTAAAGTGCCTCTGTGTATTAAGAGTCTCAGTCTTAACAGAAGTATGCCCCTGAGTAAAGCCAGACACTATAGTTTTTCGCAAAGGCTAGGACATGCCATCACAGTGAATTCTCCTCAAACCTCTTTAGTATGTTCAGTTGCTGATAAATTCCTTTTTGCTCTGTGCCATAGAAAAGAATAGGAAAGGGTTTAGGGAGAGGCAGTGGGTGGGGTCATGCAAATTCCACACCAATGGAGAGAGTCAGAAAAACTAGGATGTCTGTGGAGGAAATACATACAATCTAGGATAAAATTGTCCCCATATTATTATTATTAATAATAATAATAATAATAATAATAATCCTTTATTTGTACCCCGCTACCATCTCCCGAAGGACTCGGTGCGGCTTACATGAGGCCGAGCCCAAATACAATAGTAAAAACAACAACAACAACAACAACAACAAAATAACTCAAAAAACAAAGCAATGGCATTAACAACATACAATGACACAATTAAAATCAATGGCAGGGCTAAATGTAATAATTAAAATTAAAAAGGTGGGGTGTTTGGAGGGGGATGGGCATGCAGATATCCTAGATCTCTGATAAAGTGCGCTGGGACATAATGCTAGGAGTTTCCTATTCTGGGAAGGCACACTGGAACAACCATGTTTTCAAGCTCCTCCTAAAGATTGCTAAAAACGGGGCCTGCCTGATGTCCTTGGGGAGAGAGTTCCAGAGTCAAGGGGCCACCACAGAGAAAGCCCTATCCCTCATCCCCACCAATCGCGCTTGCGATGCAGGTGGGATTGTGAGCAGGGCCTCTCCAGAAGAACGAAGAGATCGTGTGGGTTCATACACAGAGATGCGGTCACGAAAGCTGTCACTTGGGTGGTGGACAGTCTCTTGTTTGTGGAGGACATTGGCAGAGGTTGGTGACTCTTGTTCATGGCACTCTCTTTAACCTACAATGTCATTGGAGGGAGGACCTTTGGTGACTCCTCATTGATGGAGGTTATAGTTGTTTGTGGAAGTGGGTACCCCCTCCCAAACACACACACATATTTTCACTGATATCATTGACATACATATATACATAGGTTGCCATGGACCACAGCCTGTGAAACCCAGAAGGAGATTTTTAGTCCATAAAAGCTTATGGTGAAATATCTTGGTTAGTCTTCAAGGTGCCACTGGTATGCATCACCACATCCTAGAAGCAAATATTTTTCTATAAATAATAATCACACCACCATAGAAGTGAAGCGATTGCCCCTTTCTAGGCTTCTCCATAGCTTGATAGCTAATAAAGGTGTTTGATTCATGAGCTCTGATTGTTGTTTGATGTTCCCAGAGGCTCAGAGGGCAAGTTGTAAGGAGAGTTGAGGGAAGCAGTTTTACAGTTTGTGAATGCTGCCAAAGAGGGGAAAGCTAAAAATGAAAATGGTAGTAAAGCCAATGATCTTAAAAGGTATTCTGGTGCTTAATAATAAAAGGTAAAGGTCGCCCCAACATTAAGTCTAGTCGAATCCAACTCTGTGGGGTGGTGCTCATCTCCATTTCTAAGCTGAAGAGCCAGCATTGTCTGTAGAATCATAGAATCATAGAATCAAAGAGTTGGAAGAGACCTCATGGGCCATCCAGTCCAACCCCCTGCCAAGAAGCAGGAATATTGCATTCAAAGCACCCCTGACAGATGGCCATCCAGCCTCTGTTTAAAGGCCTCCAAAGAAGGAGCCTCCACCACACTCCGGGGCAGAGAGTTCCACTGCTGAACGGCTCTCACAGTCAGGAAGTTCTTCCTCATGTTCAGATGGAATCTCCTCTCTTGTAGTTTGAAGCCATTGTTCCGCGTCCTAGTCTCCAAGGAAGCACAAAACAAGCTTGCTCCCTCCTCCCTGTGGCTTCCTCTCACATATTTATACATGTAGACACCTCCAAGGTCATGTGGCCAGGATGACTGCATGGAGCACTGTTACCTTCCTGCAGAAGCAGTACCTATTGATCTACTCACATTTGCATGTTTTCGAATTGCTAGGTTGGCAGAAGCTGGGCCTAACAGCAGGAGCTCATCCTGTCCCGCAGATTCAAACCACCAACCTTCTGGTAGGCAAGTTCAGCAGCTCAGCAGTTTAACCCGCTGCACCACCGGGCCCCCCATGCTGAATAATACAGATAAATATTTCTTCATTATTTTATACACCAAATGAGATGTTCTCTAATGATTCTGAAATCCACTCGAGTGCATTCAAACTAATGCAATTCACTTATGCTAACTCAGCACAAAATAATTTGCAAGGTTTAGAGTTCTGTGGAATTCTCAGAACACAGCTTTCCAAAATGTATTGTGACACATTAGTATATTGGCTGCAGTGTGTAGGTGTGTCACTCAACCCCCCAAAAAACAATCTGAGTCTATGATAAATAGTAATAAATATAAATCATAGAATCCTAGAGTTGGCCATCCAGTCCAACCCCATTCTGCCAAGAAGCAGGAAAATCACATTCAAAGCACCTCCGACAGATGGCCATCCAGCCTCTGCTTAAAAGCCTCCAAAGAAGGAGCCTCCAATACACTCTGGGGCAGAGAGTTCCACTACTGAACAGCTCTTGAAGTTAAAAAGTTCTTCATAATGTTCAGGTGGAATCTCCTTTCCTGTAGTTTGAAGCCATTGTTCCGTATCCTAGTCTCTAGGGCAGCAGAAAACGAGCTTGACTTGGGATATGTCGGGAATTAATTGGGATATGTTGTGTCGCCACACATTTTGTTAAACCAACCCCTTATATCTCTTATAAGGGGTTGGATTAACCCAGTCATGGGCAAACGTGGGCCTTCCAGGTGTTTTGGACTTCAACTCCCACAATTCCTAACAGCCGGTATTTATGTATTTTATCTTATTTATATATGATGTTCCTTTTTTGTCTATTATGTTCTGATTTATTTTTTTAATTGGTTATTGTTGATCGTGCATTTAATTTGATGTATCTATTTGTTTGGAGCCCCGGTGGCGCAGTGGGTTAAAGCACTGAGCTGCTGAGCTTGTTGATCGAAAGGTCACAGGTTCGATTCCGGGGAGCGGCGTGAGCTTCCGCTATCAGTCCTAGCTTCTGCCAACCTAGCAGTTCGAAAACATGCAAATGTGAGTAGATCAATAGGTACCGCTCTGGCGGGAAGGTAACGGCGCTCCATGCAGTCATGCTGGCCACATGACCTTGGAGGTGTCTACGGACAACGCTGGCTCTTCGGCTTAGAAATGGAGATGAGCACCACACCCCAGAGTCAGACATGACTGGACTTAATGTCAGGGGACTACCTTTACCTATCTATTTGTTTTATTATGTATTTTGTGATTTTATATTGTTGTGAGCCACTCAGAGTCCCTGCGGGCAGAGGAAGCAGGATATGGTGTTAGAGCAGAAACTTTTCCCCATATCTTAGTTGTTGCTTGCTCTCCTGGAATACGGTGCAGGGACCCTCTTGCAGACCTCAGTTTTGTGGCCAGCATATCTGACTGCCTGTTGCATTTCTATATAATTCATTATGGGAATGCGCCTCTGTTATTTCAAAAGTGGATCCAGTTGAAAGAAGACTGATTGTTCTGGCCAGAGCTGTGCTAAGGGCCTGCTAAATCTCACGGGTGGTAAGTGCTTCTGACACTAATGTTTGTTCCTAAGCAAACATATCAAGGTAGCTGGAAATTGAGTGCTGTGGGAAATCCCAGGAGGTCTGCTCTGGTGAGAAAGCGCTTATGCACCATGTGAACTGACCCAACCGCAGAGGAATGAAGCAAGGGAGCGTGTTTTCTTTTGTTCTTGGAAAGTGCTTGGGGCAATCTGGTGGGAATGGAGGAAAAGATAGGGAAAGCTCAGCTATAAGAGTGGGTACGGAGTCTAGTTGTTTTGCAAGAGTCCTATAATTTGGACTTTTTTGTTGGATCAAAGATGAGCCAATGGCTTAAGAAAAACCAGGGGTCAAAAGGTGAGACCGAATTGGATGGGGACCCCTGCTTTCAAGCTGATCTGACCTGCAGCAGGGAGTTCTGCAGTTCCCGAATGCCCCGTTGGGCCAGCTTCGATTGGAGTGGGTCTCAGCAGCTGCCTCAACCGGGGATCGATTTCCCCTTTTCCATTCTTCCCCATGCCCTAACATTGTAACAAATCCCCCCCAATAAAGTTTAATTAACTTGTAACTTCCACCTCTCCATAGTGCTACACTGTGTCAATTCACTTGCTCAAACTCTCTAAAGCAGTGGTTCTCAACCTGGGGTCCCCAGATGTTTTTGGCCTACAACTCCCAGAAATCCTAACAGCTGGTAAACTGGCTGGGATTTCTGGGAGTTGTAGGCCTAAAACATCTGGGAACTCCAGATTGAGAACCACTGCTCTAAAGCATGAACCTACCCTCTCGCGAGTCACAGGCAGCCATAGGCGCCAACTGTGACCGTACCTTGTGAAGGCGGATCTGGCCAGGGTGGTCCATGCCTTAGTCACCTCCAGATTGGATTACTGTAATGCACTCTATGTGGGGCTACCCTTGAAAATGGCCCGGAAATTTCAACAGGTCCAATGGGCAGCAGCCATGGTTGTTATCTGGTGCTCCTTACAGGGAGAGGTCAACCCTCCTGTTTAAGGAGCTCCATTCGTTGCCATTCATTTTCCGGTCCCAATTCAAGGTGCAGGTGCTTACCTACAAAGCCCTAAACGGTTCGGGACCTGCATACCTGCATGACCGCATCTTCACTTAACTTCACTTTATCTCTTCGTTCATCTGGAGAGGCCCTACTCATGATCCCACCTCCATTGCAGGCACGATTGGTGGGGACAAGGGATAGGGCCTTCTCAGTGGTGGCTCCTCAACTCTGGAACTCGCTCCCCAAGGACATTAGACATGCCCCAACTCTGGCAGACTTTAAGAGGAGCCTGAAAACATGGTTGTTCCAGTGTGGCTTCCCAGAATAAGGAACCCTAAGCAACATGTCCCTAATCGCACTTTACTAATGATCTAGGATTGTCTGCTCGCTCCATCTCCCTCCAGATACTTATCCTAGTTATATGTCACCTCGTCATGCCCAGTATTTTAGAATTTTAATTATTACATTTGGCCCTGCCATAGGTTTTAATGCCTCGTGGTGTTATTATTACTGTTTATTGCTTTGTTTATGAGTTTATTATTGTCTGTATTGCTGTGTTGTTTTATTGATGTATTTGGGCTCGGCCTCTTGTAAGCCACACCGAGTCCTCCGGGAGATGGTAGCGGGGTATAAATAAAAGTTTATTGTTATTATTATTATTATTATTATTATTATTATTATTATTATTATTGGCTTGTCTGGGATGCTTTCCTGGGGAGGCCGAAATTGCGTTTCTTTGAACTGCAGATACAGAAACCCCTCAGGTCCCCGTATTCACGAGTCAACCAAATGTCTCCATTTTGGTGCCATATTTTTCCTAGGCTAATTCTAAGCCTAACTGCTATCTCACTTTCTGCATTCTGGACCCCTGCACTCTGGAAATAATCTTTTTGTTTTTAAGAATATTTTCATGAAGAAACAGCTGATTGTCAAACTGAACTTCCATCTGAACATTAGGAAGAACTTCCTGACTGTGAGAGCCGTTCAGCATTGGAACTCTCTGCCCCGGAGTGTGGTGGAGGCTCCTTCTTTGGAAGCTTTTAAACAGAGGCTGGATGGCCATCTGTCAGGGGTGATTTGAATGCAATATTCCTGCTTCTTGGCAGGGGGTTGGACTGGATGGCCCATGAGGTCTCCTCCAACTCTATGATTCTATGATTCTATGATCCTGCTGCCATGCTGTTCCCACCGATGCTCCCCCACCCATCCAGGAGCCCCCAGACCTGGGGTACTTGATGTGGACACCCCTTGAAACACAGTCTGGCTTTAGTCTGGGACATGGAACCGAGACACCCTTGGTTGCCTTAGTTGATTATCTGTGTCCCTGTTAGTTCTGCTGGAACTCTCAGTGGCCTTTGATATTGTCGACCATGGTATCCTTCTGGGACGCCTCGTGGGAATGGGTCTTGGAGGTACTGTTCTGAAGTGGCTCCGGTCCTTCCAAGAGGGTCGCTCTCAGAAGTTGTTGTTAGGAGACACCTGCTCGACCCCACAACCATTGTCTTGTGGGGTTCCTCAGGGCTCAATATTGTCTCCCATGTTGTTTAACATCTACATGAAGCTGCTGGGGGAGATCATCCAGAGTTTCGGGGTGTGGTGTCACCTGTGTCATCTGTACGCAGATGATGTCCAACTCTGTCACTCCTTCCCACCTGCTACTAAGGAGGCTGTTCAGATCCTGAACTGGTGCTTGGCTGCTGTGACAGTCTGGATGAGGACTAACAAATTGAAACTGAATCCAGACAAGACAGAGGTACTCCTGGTCAGTCGGAAAGCAGATCAGGGTATAAGGTTATAGCCTATGTTGAATGGGGTTGCACTCCCCCTGAAGATGCAGGCTTGCAGCTTGAGAGCAATCCTGGATACATCACTGACCCTGGAACCTCAGGTGTCAGCAGTGGCCAGGAGTGCCTTTGCCAGCTGCGCCTGTACCTTGGGAAGTCTGACTTGGCCAAGGTAGTCCACACTCTGGTTACATCCTGTATAGACTACTGCAACGCTCTTTTCGTGGGATTGCCTTTGAAGACTGTCCGGAAGCTCCAGATGGTCTAGCGAGCGGCAGCCATGCTGCTAACGAGAGCAGCACACAAGGAGCACACAACGCCTCTGTTGCGCCAGCTCCACAGGCTGCCAGTTTGCTACTGGGCACAATTCAATGTGCTTGCTTTAGCCTATAAACCCTAAACGGTTCTAGCCCAACCTACCTGTCCGAATGCATCTCCCCTTATGAACCCTTCAGGACTTTAAGATCGTTTGGAGAGGCCCTGCTCTCGATCCTGCCTTTGTCACAAGTACGGCTGACGGGGATGAGAGACAGGACCTTCTCAGTGGTGGCCCCTCGGCTATGGAATGCCCTCCCTAGGGATATTAGATCAGCTCCTTCCCTTTTAACATTTCGAAAGCAGGTCAAGACTTGGCTCATTGAGCAAGCATTTGCAGACACACATGTAGAAAAACACGGAATGATTTGACTATGCTATTGGATAACGCTTTTAACTAGGAGACTCAAATTGATAAATGTTTTTATTGATATTGATTGTTTTACTTGGTTTTATATTTAAAATTGACTGTTTTTAAACTATATTTTATGTCTTTGATATTGACTGTAAACCACCCTGAGTCACCTGCGGGCTGAGAGGGGTGGTATATAAATGTAGTAAATAAATAAATTTCCACTGCCATATAATCTGAGATAAGGAGATAATCTGGGATCAGATTGTAGAAGAGCCCAGAGAAGCCCTATGGTGCTCTCTTCTCAAACAAAAGATAACAAAGGACATCAGGTTTGCCCCAACTCTGTCAGTCTTTAGGAGGAGCTTGAAGACGTGGTTGTTCCAGTGTGCCTTCCCAGAATAATGATCCCATAGCACTTTGTCCTCCAAAGCACTTTATATTGTTTTAGGTCTGCTTGTATGTTTCCACAAACGCCCATGTCCAGCATTATTTTTCGCCCATGTCCAGCATTATTTTTTAAATTTTTAATTACATTTGGCCTACCCATAGATTTTAAAGTGTGTTGTCCTACTGTTAATGCTTATGTTATTGTTTTATTGTTTTTGTTTGATTTTAATTGCTTGTATTGTTGTTGTTATTGCTTGTATTGTTGTATTATGGGCTCGGCCTCATGTAAGCCGCGCCGAGTCCCTTGGGGAGATGGTAGTGGGGTATAAATAAAGATTATTATTATTATTATTATTATTATTATTATTATTATTATTATTATTAAGCACCAAAGACTTTTGGGAAGAAGGAGAACATGACCTTTACATGCAGGCAGGGAGCAAAACACATTGCTATATAAAACTGTTGAGATTAACTTCAAAATTCAGCAGCAGATCAGTTGCACAACTTCAGCGCTTTCCAGTAGCTTCTTCCTGCACAGTATTTTCAGTCAACTGCTCCCACAGCCTGCAGTCACTCTGGAACCTTTTACAGAGACTTGAGCACATGCTTGGCTATTGTCAGTTTTACCATTGTCTTTCCCCCAGTCTAGATGATATTACAGAGTTACCACAGCACAAGGAGAAATATACACTGTACATGATTTCCTTATATACAATTCATTTACACACAGCAATCACAGATTGGTTGCCAACTCATTGACTCAACTCAAACCCAGGATTGCATCATTCACAATCACCTGGACTAGGCCAGAACACATTCCCCAAATGAAGTCCTATATACAGTTAATGCATGACTCAACATTCCCAATAGAAGCCCATTAGCAATGCATGACTCAGCTATATTACATTGGAATACATTGTAAAACCTGACAAAAATCCACACTGAATGGATTATATGGCAGTGTGGACTCAGAAAACCCAGTTCAAAGCAGATATTGAGGATTATCTGCCTTGATATTCTGAGTTATATGACTGTGTGGAAGGGTTGCATAGATCCAGGAAAAGAGGGAGAAATAAGACACCAGGCATGCAATACAGGGTTCCTTTTCCTCCTAATTGTTCTATATATTAGCACTGATTCTTCTTCACTTCCAACAGACACCAACGATGCAAGCAAATGTTCATTCATGGATAGTCCATGCCTGCATGCACAAGCGAACTGCAGGCTCAATTGCACTTTTGCAACCTTGAGCCGAATGCTTCTAAGATCAGACAGGATCTGGTGCCTTTAGGGCACGCAGGCCAGGCCAGCACTGATCTTCCCCACCACTCCATGGCTTGCACTGTCCTCTGTTCCGACGGATGCTTCTGTGCGCGGCACATGCCACCTCTTTCGCCCCGCCTTTCGCTCGGCTTTTCATTGTCCTCGCCGAGAGGTCAGCACTTGCAAACAAGCGGGGAAACTCTGCTCCAAATAAAGAGCATATGATATTATCCTTCCCTCCTCTTCTCCCTGTGCCACTGATAGGCAGCTCTAAATGCCGGCCAGCGGAAAAGCTGACCTTGGTTGCTCTTGGGCTGCCTAAATCGCAGGGATTAATGAAAAGCATTCATTGATGCCAGAGAGTGAGGAGTTCTTTTCAAGGTAGGCAAACCCTTGGGAAAAGCGACACAATGTTTCCGTGCATGCACAAGGCACTTGGGCCTTTTTCACTCAAGGGTTGCCAGAATAGTTAGGATGCTTCTTCCCTTTAATTGCTAGGAACGGGGAAAATGAGGCCATTATTTTCCTCATTCACTTTCAATGAGAGGCACTCAGCAAGCAATTCAACATGGTTCACCCATACCACACCATGAAAGCTGGAATGAGGAGCAAATGTTACTTCGGGACACGTTGGCTGGAGTCTTGCAGATGACATATACAGGTGTAACTCTCTGTTATGCCAATGTATACACTTTTAAAGTCATAGCGGAGGCAGGTATTTGCCTTCCTCCTTCGGCACAGCCAAGGTTTTCCATAGTTTACTTTATTTGTTTCTAGCCAGGGTGCATCTACACTAGGTTCTTGTGGGTTTTTTTCGGGCTATAGAGCCATGTTCTAGAGGCATTTCTCCTGACGTTTCGCCTACATCTATGGCAAGCATCCTCAGAGGTAGTGAGGTCTCACTACCTCTGAGGATGCTTGCCATAGATGCAGGCGAAACGTCAGGAGAAATGCCTCTAGAACATGACTCTATAGCCCGAAAAAATCCACAAGAACCTAGTGATTCCAGCCATGAAAGCCTTCGACAATACATTGCATCTACACTGTGGAATGAATGCAGGTGGACACCATGTTAACTACCATAGCTCAATGCTATGGAATCCTGGGAGTTGTAGTTTTACAAAGTCTTTATCCTTCTCTGCCAAAGAGTCTGGATACCTCACCAATCTACAACTCCAAAGATTCCATATCATTGAGTCATGGCAGTTTAAGTGGTTTCAAACAGTATTTATTCCATATTGTAGATGCATCCGGGAACAGCCTTTTGCAATCTGCTGCTCTCCAAATGAGTTGAACCACATTGAATCCCACAAGCATGTGGACAGCTTCAACAGAAAGGAGGAAACAATGAAAATGGACAAAATCTGACAGAGAATTCCCCCAGACAGTAACAAGCCACACCCAGAGGCGGCCCTAGGTAATTTTCAACAGTAAGCAAACAGTATTTTGGCACCCCCCCCCCCCAACCAATCACTGATATATATTTTCTGTTCATCATGGGAGTTCTGTGTGCCATATTTGATTCAATTCCATCATTGGTGGAGTTCAGAATGCTCTTTGATTTTAGGTGAACTATCCATCCCAGTAACTACAACTCGCATATGTCAAGGTCTATTTTCCCCCAAGAGAGCCTCAAGAGAGCCCCTGGGCAAAATCAACTAAACTGCAAATGCTTACTTTGCGTAATGGGTTGAGCCGCCCCTGGCCACACCTAAAATCTGTAAGGCATCAAATGCTAACCAAGGTGGCCAATTGAAACATTCACACCTACCTCCAACAGACAAGAGTTCTTTCTCCCACCCTGGACTTTCCACAGATATATAAACTAATTTTCCTAGTTTCCAACAGAATTCACAATTTCTGAGGATGCCTGCCACAGATGCAGGCAAAACGTCAGGAGAGAATGCTTCTAGAACATGGCCATATAGCCCAAAAACCCTACAACAAACCAGTTGGACCACAGTTTGCATTATCACAGTGGCGGACCAGACTCGATGGGGGATGATGGGACTTCTTGAGATTTTTGAGAAGGTGCCACATTGGGGAAGGCTGTTTTTAGACATTATGAAATTGCCAATAAACAAAAAAAGCCAAAATAACCCTGAACACTTCTATAAATAAGAAAAGTGCTAGATTTTATAACAATATTCTAACACAAAAGCAACCAAATTGACACATTGAATGTGGGATTTCTATTGCCTAGAGAAATTTGAAGTAGTGGTAAACTGGGTTTATTAAATTTCTATCAACCTATTAGCACAAAAGCACTGCCTGGAATCCTATTAGAAACAGCTGGACGTTTGGATCAATCTTTTTTTTCCCCAAAGAAATAAGCAATAATTTATTCAAGGTAAATTTCCATGTATATGTTACATGTCAAGAAGACCTGTACAAGGTGAATGGCTACCTGTGTTTAAGAAAAATCAACAATCCCTAGTCAAGTCAAGTCTGGTGTTCAAGTAGATTAGATGATGTGTCAATTATGCATTGTTACTTCCGAGACAAGCAAAAAAAAAAGATAAATGGTTAGACGCCTGCTTATCTAACATAATGTGAAGCAATGTAATAAATAGTTAAAATCTGCCTGTCTGTCTTAGCCCCTTGTGCATGAGGTATGAGTACCTCGTGATGATACAGTGGATTTTCTCAGCCTTGCTAACTTCTTCCTCACTTTCTTTTTTTCATTTTGTCCACATCTGGAGTATCAATTTCTTCACAGAGGTTTCACTTTTTTGCTTATGTTATTGTGTAAAATACTATGTAAGCTAATGGCAATAATTAACTAATAAACATATCTTTGAAACACTGAAACATGCAACATGAAGTCAAAGAAGCAATTTCTGCGATAACCTTTCCGAGCTAGATCAGCCTTGTTTGATTTCAACTTCAGCTCTTACATTTTTTTATTTTTTTAAATTTTTTCCATGTATTGCATTTATTCAATTTAACATAAACACATTAAGTAAATATACCTTTATCACTAAATTATTCCTATACTCTATAACTACTACAAATTCCAACTAACTATAAATCAATTCAGACTTCTCTCAATTTACAAAACAAAAAATAATAATTAGAATCTGACCAATCCTTATAATCAAGTCACCCATTCACTCTCCAAATATAATATGATCGTAACATATATGCAACATGCAAATTCTAGACATATCCCATCATTCAATCTTATTCTGTTTTGGAAGCATAATGATGAGCACTCTTTGGATATTGACCATGGTCCATTCCTGTTGTTTCTCTTTGATACTTCCCCTCCCCCTTCCCCTTTGAATCCTATTGGAAACAGCTGGACGTTTGGATCAATCTGATTTGAGAATTGCATGCTCTGATCAGATGTGAAGCAGCAGAGTTGCACATGGGGTGGCATTGTGCATGTGATATATGCATCTCTGGGAGTTGTATGTGAATTTGACTCTGTATCTGGTTGCACATTCAGATAGGCATTCAGTTATTCAGCGCATGGATGGTGCAGCACAATCAATGCATACCTTCATGTGTGGAAACTTTGCAACCCTAATGTCTCAACCCGGGAATTATGGTAATATTAGTAGCCAAGGATGCTTTCTAAGCTGTTATGACCCAGAGGAAGCTGGTTTAGCAGGGAAAGTAGGACACTCCGCACACCGAAAGACAGCATCATTAGATGCTCAGTACAAACATGTAACACAGGACCCATCTATACTGTCGTATAATGCAGTTTGAAACTGCATTATATGGTCATATAATCAGTAGCAGCTGGATTTAAAAAGATTGTCAGGAAACGGTGATGGTGGTGGTGGTGGGGGGGGTACCTTAATCTATAAATTTAATTACATTTATGGTAAAGTAGATGGCCATAGAGAAAGAGAAAGACGCAGCTCTGAATCTGCAAGGCCTGAGCTGTGCAGTTGATGACTGGGAATCCTGGAGGTTTTCCAGTCATTGGCCTGCTATCCTATAAGTCAAAGTCAACTTGTCAGGGGATCTCCAGACAAAAAACAATCAGGAACGGCTAATCACCTCTCAACAAAGGATTCCCCCAGGCACTAACAAGGCACACCAAAAACTGTGAGCATCAAATGCTGATCAAGGTGGCCAAGTGAAACATTCACGCCTGACTCCAACAGATAAGAGTTATTTCTCCCACCCTGGACATTCCACAGATATATAAACCCAATTTTTCTAGTTTCCAACAGACCTCACTACCTCTGAGGATGTCTGCCATAAATGCAGGTTAAACATCAGGAGAGAATGCTTCTAGAACATGCCCATATAGCCCGAAAAACCTACAACGACCCAAGTTGACAATAGGTAACTAAATTTGCTGGTATGTTTTCAGCTTCTAACAGAGTCGCCAATAGTGTACCAATTCCTGGGGTGCTTTCTTTGTTCCTTTCTTCCTCCTATGTGCAAGGATTTTTACGACTTGTAGTTTTACAACCAGATCCCCACATTAACAGGTTTAATCTTCATGGATGTGATTATTCATTGATTATTTGCTGCTGCCTCTGCTACCATTTTTAATAGGGACTTGTAAGTCTTGCCTTGCATTCACAGTCTCTCTGCAAGCCTCGCAAGACTGCTATTTCAAGCTGAGGCTTGTAAGTCCCTATTAAAAAAATGCTCAGGGAAGCAGTGGAGGCTGCAGCAAACCCCACTAGCTTCCCACTTCTTCCTTGTGAAGGAACCCTGCGGCCTTAATGGCAGAAGCAGAGGGCTGAATTCTTCCTACCATAAATGTAAAACTATTGTGTGTTGTTCATTTGAATAAGCAGTGAACTGAATCCATGAAATGTAACTTGTTGGTGTGTGTTAAATATGGTTTGGAGGACCTAGAGATATTCATGTTTTGCCACTTTCATGAGGATCCTCTGCCACTAACCCCCACAAATATAGAGGGGCAACTGTAGATAGCCTTCTTCAAAGTTAGGACTAAAACCTGGATCCATCATGTCACAGATGCAAGAGCTATCAGCCTCAAGGGCTCTGACTCCCTTTCATGTATTGAGAAGGATGTTGGAGTTACAAGCTGGGTAGATGCGGAGAATACCGTGGATGTAGCGTACCTGGATTTCAGTAAGGCCTTCGACAAGGTCCCCCATGACCTTCTGGCAAGGAAACTAGTCCAATGTGGGCTAGGCAAAACTACGGTGAGGTGGATCTGTAATTGGTTAAAAGGACGAACCCAGAGGGTGCTCACCAATGCTTCCTCTTCATCCTGGAAAGAAGTGACGAGCGGAGTGCCGCAGGGTTCCGTCCTGGGCCCGGTCCTGTTCAACATCTTTATTAATGACTTAGATGAAGGGTAGAAGGCAGGATCATCAAGTTTGCAGACGACACCAAATTGAGAGGGAGAGCCAATACTCCAGAGGACAGGAGCAGGATTCAAAACGATCTTGACAGATTAGAGAGATGGGCCAAAACTAACAAAATGAAGTTCAACAGTGACAAATGCAAGATACTCCACTTTGGCAGGGAAAACGAAATGCAAAGATACAGAATGGGGGACAATGCCTGGCTCAAGAGTAGTACGTGTGAAAAAGATCTTGGAGTCCTCGTGGACAACAAGTTAAACATGAGCCAACAATGTGATGTGGCGGCAAAAAAAACCAATGGGATTTTGGCCTGCATCAATAGGAGCATAGTGTCTAGATCTAGGGAAGTAATGCTACCCCTCTGCTTTGGTTAGACCACACCTGGAATATTGTGTCCAATTCTGGGCACCACAATTCAAGAGAGATATTGACAAGCTGGAATGTGTCCAGAGGAGAGCGACTAAAATGATAAAGGGTCTGGAGAACAAGCCCTATGAGGAGCGGCTTAAGGAGCTGGGCATGTTTAGCCTGAAGAAGAGAAGGCTGAGAGGGGATATGATAGCCATGTATAAATATGTGAGAGGAAGCCACAGGGAGGAGGGAGCAAGCTTGTTTTCTGCTTCCCCGGAGACTAGGACGCGGAACAATGGCTTCAAACTACAAGAGAGGAGATTCCATCTGAACATGAGGAAGAACTTCCTGACTGTGAGAGCCGTTCAGCAGTGGAACTCTCTGCCCCGGAGTGTGGTGGAGGCTCCTTCTTTGGAAGCTTTTAAACAGAGGCTGGATGGCCATCTGTCAGGGGTGATTTGAATGCAATATTCCTGCTTTTTGGCAGGGGGTTGGACTGTTTCCCCCGGAGGTCTCTTCCAACTCTTTGATTCTATGATTCTATGATTCTATGACTCCAGCTCTGTGATTCTAAGATAGGAACTGTAACCACAAAAGCAATGCCTCTTTGCATTCTTCCTCAGGGATGTTTACTTCCTAGTAACAAGATATTTCTCAAATCTCTCCCCAGTTTACTACCCTTTAGGTTACTAAGGGCAGTTACCCAACAATCCTTTGCACGAAACCAACCGTCCATGAGCAACAGTAGCAACTGTTTCACGTGAACATCTCACTAAGCCTTAAAGATATGCTTCTTTTTAGAACATTATTCAGAAATAATGGTAAAAGTTGGAACTATCCAGAGTTAGTTAAAATTTGTTCCTAGGACTACTGCTTCCCAAATGTCCCACTCAACGTTATCAGTGATCATTCTTGGAATTGTGACCTTCAAATGTGCTTCCACCATCCCAACCCATCATGCTCAATCAGATTGGGGGAAACTATGCACTGTATTTATTTATTTATTTACAGTATTTATATACCACTTTTCTCACCGATGGGGAGGATTCAAAGCGGTTTACACAAAAATAACAGCAAAATTAAATGTCTTACACAAATTTATAAATATATTTATTCCTGTGATATGGAATATAACTGAGCGTCACACAATTGGATCGTGTATGCTTCTATCTTTGCAAAAAGACTTGTTTAAAGTGACAAAGAAACACCATCTATTATTCAATGATTAGAAGATCTTATTGCTTTAGCCAGGCACAAATACATATTTTGTAGCTATCAACTAATAAAAGTGTTCCTACTGTACCATTAAGGGAACCACTGACCTCATAGGGAAGCTGATGAAGAAACAACGTACAAACTACAGATCCACTAAGAAAATCCAAAAAATGCTGCATTCAGCAAAGGACAGCAGTGGTGCAATGGGCTAAACCAGTGGTTCTCAACCTGTGGTTCCCAGATGTTTTGGCTTTCAACTCCCAGAAATCCTAACAGCTGGTAAACTCGCTGGGATTTCTGGGAGTTGTAGGCCAAAAACATTAGGGGACCCCAGGTTGAGAACCACTGGGTTAAACCCTCGTGCTGGCAGGACTGGAGACCAACAGGTCAGAGGTTCGAATCTAAGGAGAGCGTGGATGAGCTCCCTCTGTCAGCTCCAGCTCCTCATATGGGGATGTGAGAGAAGCCTCCCACAAGGATGGTAAAACATCAAAATATCTGGGCGTCCCCTGGGCAGTATCCTTGCAGATGGCCAATTCTCTCACACCAGAAGTGACTTGCAGTTTCTGAAGTCACTCCTAACATGAAAAAAATCTCTTTTATGGAGTATGTATCCTATATATTCTTCTCCCCTTTTTTTTCTCCCACCCTTAATTTCTTTCTGTTTGTAGTAATACTTTAACAACCTCATTAAAATGCTTTCAACATTTTAAAAAAAATCAACCCTGTCTTGAATTGGTTTTTCAGCCTCGAATGGCTGGGTGCCAGCAGAAGAGTCAAATCTCTCAAGGGGTGCAATGTGAACTCCATCATTTTAAAGTGTCTTACACTGTAGATTTATTTCAACAACTTGTGGCTTGTGAAAATTATGCAATCCTGAAATAATTTTGGTTTTTGCAATCGTGGCCAAATTGCAGCCAAAAGTAAGAAGAGAGGGGAAGACAAAGAAGGGAAAAGGTGATGCATCCCCAGATCCAGTGCTTCTCTCTGAGTAAGAAGCCAGTCTAAATCCGATGAATACATACTTTTTAAAGCCTTAGAAAAGCAAGAGATTCAAAATAGAATGTGTCAGATGGGACGGGAATGTGACCAAAGTAATATTGGTCCAGGTTTAGTTTTGTTGCTTAAATCCTGGAAACAATTGCTAGATTAGAGTTCATTCCCTACACATATAATTTCTGGGAAAGTAGTTGTGCATTTTTGTGCAGTTCAATGTGAAACCATTTCCCTGGCATTTTCTGTGATTTTGCTTTAGGCAATATAGACAGACCCTATATTCTCTACTCCAGATAGGGATAGTTGGTTTTCCCTTAAGCTTTGCAAGCAAAGCCCTGTTTGAAAATTAAACGGATTATTTCCCTACCCCCATCACACCTTTCTCCTCTTCCGCTTTCTTTAGGATTTATATGTTTGATTTGACATCACATGGTTTCTTCCCACTGTCTCTCCCTGTTTCTTTTTTTTTTTTAAAGGTTTGTCATTGTTATCTTGGGAGTTCAATATCCAGCCTGAAAAACTCAAACAAGATATACAGAGGGGTTATTCTTATGTTGCAGAATTGAGAACAGGAGGGGGGGGGGGGATGAAGCTCTCTTATGTCTCTCTCTGCTAACCTTTTAATAGGCAAAACAAAAGCCTGACAGCACAGCAGAAGTTTCAGAGAGGCAATTGATAAAATAGTAGGTAAGAGTTAAATAGGACTTTAATGAGAAGGAAAATAACGCAGGAAGTGTGGCCAATGTTGAAAGAGGGAGCTCAGAGACAAGTCCAGGGTTTTCCCCCCTGAATGTTTTGGATATCTTTGAATGTTTGCTATACCTCCCAAAGTGGTAATGGCGGAAGAAAGGAAGATATACTTCCCATCTCAGCTTCTCCTTCCATAGTGATGTCATCATTATGTTTACAAATGGGTGAGGGGGAATTCCAATCACATGTTAAATTGGACACTTTTACACATCTCTGTATGGGGAATTGAGGAATAAGTCACTTGTGAACCAGCTTAGGAAAACCCACACTTTAGAAACCGCAAGCTACCTCTACCCCACATTTGAAGCTTGTGTTGTGTGCAGGACACCATCAGTTGCAGTTTCTTAAGTGTGTATAAACACTTATTTTATTGTGTGTGATGAAGTCGGATAAGTTGAGAATCATTCTGCTGAGAGGGGAGAGTACCAGTGTGGTCTTGAGGGCCATCTGTCCTGGCTGCTGCCGCTACCACGTTCCCTCCCAGGCATTCAAAAAAGCCAGATACAATGCTGCTGCAGAGAGAGTAGATTATGTTGCGTTTTCTTTATGTTCGCCCTGAGTTGCCTTTCACCACTCTACTCAGAGAATGGGATGGTTCCTTTTCTGGCAAGAATTAAGATACAGTACTTACATTGACCCATGGATAAGTCAACCCAGGTTTTCAGGTCAATTTTTGGACTAATATTTTTAGACTTATGCATGAGTATACACAATTATTATTATTATTATTATTATTATTATTATTATTTTGTATCAAAAGCTTTGCATAAATTAGTACAAAACTGATAAAACAGTTATTATTATTAAAATATTAATAACTGTGTGCAGGTGGCTAAATAACCTTTTTACCAAAAACGGGCAACAGCAACAACATTGTCTGTAGCGTCCAACTATTCCTCCTCTGTACATGAGGCAGGGCACAATGGAAAAGCACAAAGATGCGGAGTTGTCTGTTCTGCTCCACAGTCACACAAGGTGTGAGATTCTTTTAGGTAGTGCCATTTTGCCAGGTTGTCTTTTGATCTGCCCACTCCGCTTCTGAGTCTATTCAGGGACTTCCAGGTTGCCCATTCTTGGTTTGCCCCTGGAGGAAGACCCTCTCTTGTGGGGGGCCATTCGGTTGGGATTTCTTTGTTTAGCTTGCCCAGAGGGATACCCTTGCTGTTGCTGGGGGG
>NW_026844366.1:13010155-13172745 GCF_025583915.1 Anolis sagrei ordinatus | reverse complement strand
TTGCCTGACCCCCTGCCGAATTGTTTCCCCCTCCCATTCTGTTTACATTTCAGTGATGAAGGGCTGGAAGACATATAGTCCTTTTTTCTCCATCCCACCTTCATTATTTGTTGTTCTGTAGCCCGCTATCAGAAATATAATTTGCTTTTACTAGAGGCCTCAACTACATGCAAGAAAAGCTTTCAAAATATCCAATTGCATCTGGGAACTTCCCATTTCAATAGGATAGCGCTTTGGAAAATCCCACTCTAGGACTTAATTCAAACTTTCAAGGGAGCTTTTCAAGGTGCCAAACCAATAGAAGTGGAGAGTGTCTAGTACCCTGGATACCTCCGTTTCAGTTTAAACTAAAAACCAGAGGAGATATAGTTTGACTTTTGTGGATTTGATTATTTGTGGATTTAATTGAAACTCGATAGGTTCTCCAGTGCAACTCTGTGCTCAATTTTCACCAGAGGTTGTGCATAATATTTCCTTGGAGGACCTAGAGATTCCTAGTAAGGACACCTTTCCAGTTTACCAGATGTTAATGGGGAGTCTACTATATAACCATTTTGGGAGTTGAAGGCCAAAACAGCTGGGGACCCACTGGTTTAGGTCCTGCAGCTGAAGCACAATACTGACATTAAAACCTGTAAGTAGATCCAAATGTGACAGGTTGCACTTTCCCACCAATCACTTCAACATGATCTTGATCAGCACGAGGTATTTGTCATGACACAAAGCAAGCCTTCTCACTTGCTTCTTCCTGCAGAACAAACTGCTGTTGCAGGCAGAAAAATAACTGGCTGCTGGATTGCTAGCAGTCTTTCCCCTTCCTCTCCTTTTGCATGGCTTAAGTTGCACTTCTAATTTCCAGGCAGTGGGGACGAATGAGATGATTAAGACCCGTGTTGCAATTTCCATGGCTTCTGTCCAGTGGTTGCTTTTTGTTTATGTATTTATTAGGCATTTATTTATTTATTTACAGTATTTATATTTTGTCCTTTTTACCCCGCAGGGGACACAGGGTGGATTACAATGCACGTATACATGGCAAACATTCAATGTAATTAGACATACAACATATATAGACAGAGACACAGAGGCAATTTAACATTCCAGCTTTCCGGCTTCATGAGGGTATGCTCGATTCTGGCCACACGGGGAACTGTCGCTTCACTGTCCACTTGTGACACCAAGTCCTTGATGGAGTACGTCCTCATTCTTAGGGTATTTTTATGGTGTTGTTAATTAGTTCAATTAGCCTTGCAGATGGCCAATTCTCTCACACCAGAAGCAACTTTTGGTTTCTCAAGTCACTCCTGACACACACACACAACGTGAAAGCAATGCAGGAAGTGAACCATCACTTCCACTCATCTCAGGTGTTCAAGGAGCTGCAGGGATGAAAGTCCAAAGTCAAACCCACCATTTCACCATGAAATCCACCAACTTGCACTAAACACCTGGTTGATTTCTGCCTGAGCTGTGCTGAGTCAAGATCACAAACACAAACCAATGTGCTCTGTTGCGCGCTGGGCCTGTAAAGAATTTCCTTTAAAATAGGACGTGCAACCTTTGCCCAGTGGGAAGCCAGCCCCCCCCCCCCCCGAAGAGTTCTCAGAGATTTTCCACCACAAATGATCTTTAGATGGCTTGTGAAGTACCTTTATTAATGAACAATCAAACAGAAACTTCTCTTGTCTTCAGTAAAGTTAAACAAATGATTCCAGGCTTTTATGCAACTGGTGGCTTCCTAATCTTGTCCACAAAGGACAGGCAATTGTCTTCAATAACTGATTCTTTACTTTAAAGGAAAATCCCCTTTTTAACTTCTCCCAGGCTGACTGTAATCTAATCCTTACTGATGTGGGCTCCGCTACCGGGTCGAACTGCGTCTCGAAGCACTGAGTGGACCTACCAGTAAGGCCAGTAGATTCTCCAGCTGGAGTTCTTTGGTCTTCCAAACTCTTTACCCTCGAAATTCCTCAAAGCTTTAGGGCTGTTTCCCTGGAAATCTTTAGAATCTTTGGATGCTCTTAAGACTGTTCTCCCCCGGAAAGTCTTAAGGATTGAAGCTTTTGTACAGGGGAAGCTTGCACACATCCTGTACAATAGCTTCCCTTGCTGAGACTAACTAAAAATGGCTCCCTTCCCTTCCCAATTGCCCTGAGCAAGGGGCGGGACCAAAACTTAACGATGATGGACAGGTGACTTGCCCTATGATTGCAGCCAAAGGAAGCCACCTTTCTGCAGAGTCCCTGAAACCTTAGACTGCAAGCAAACATTTAATACAAAGCAAATAAAGTTGGAGCTCCTGGTACAGCCATACCAGCACACAATGATTTCCCTGGATTTCGCAACGCCCATGACCTGCCTCTCCTCCCTTTACTCATGTTGCAGTTGCAGCATTTCCCTGTAAAGGCAGACTCCACAAGGAGATATTCAGGAAGGCTCCTTGAAGTAGGGAGAGGTCATCATTTATGAAGGAAGACACAAGGCAGAGCCAGGTGACGCCAGTGTGTAATCCCTGGGCACTGTGCCACCAACCACCGAGTCCAGGCATTTTCTCCCCTGAAGTTGCACTGACGTCCAAGGGGCTGCCCCATGGCTTGCTTGTGGTTTGGGGATGATTACAGCCTTATACCATGCTTTCCCAATGCCTCCTGAGTTTCCCAGCACAGCACTTTTTCAGCTCTTCTGCTTTCAAACTATCCAGTGTCTCTGGTGCATCATTGTGGTTGCTGGGCTGAAATTCTTCCCCATGGTCAGTTTTTTTTTGTAACTTTACACAAATCCGTAGCTATGTTGCAGAAAGGCAACAAAACTCTATGAGTGTGAAGAGTGTCCCAATGCATATTTCATGCTTCAGATGTAAACTGAGGGGCATCAAGCAACTGTGGGGCCTTCCACACAGCCCTATATCCCAGAATATCAGGGCAGAAAATCCCACATTATCTCCTTTGAGTTGGAATATGTGGCAGTGTGTACTCAGATAACCCTGTTCAAAGCAGATATGATGGGATTTTCTGTTTTGATATTCTGGGATATAGGGCTGTGTGCAGGCATGTAGCCGGGGGGGGGGGGGGGGGGTTGAGGGGCTTCAGCCCCCCCCCCCGAAATTCTCATGGTGGTTCGCAAAAGGCCTTAGGTAAAGGTAAAGGTAGTCCCCTGACATTAAGTCCAGTCATGTCTGACTCTGGGGTGTGGTGCTCATCTCCATTTCTAAGCCGAAGAGCCAGCGTTGTCCGTAGACACCTCCAAGGTCATGTGGCCGGCATGACTGCATGGAGCGCCGTTACCTTCCGCCGGAGCGGTACCTATTAATCTACTCACATTTGCATGTTTTCGAACTGCTAGGTTGGCAGAAGCTAGGGCTGACAGCGGAAGCTCACGCCGCTCCCGGAATCGAACCTGCGACCTTTCGATCAACAAGCTCAGCAGCTCAGTGCTTTAACTCACTGCGCCACCGCCTTACTGGTGCATTATTTAAACTGTTATGTTTATTCATATCATGATCTGATCACCATTCTCAATATATCTCATATGCATGGGGGTATTGGGGTAATGATACAAAAGGTTTGCTAGGGTAGACCCTCTTTCACTCAGACTCACCCCCCCCCCCCCCCCCCCCCCCCCCCCCGAAAAAAACGCCCCCCCCCCCCCCCCCGAATCGAAATCTTGGCTACGGGCCTGGCTGTGTGGAAGGGCCCTGGGATGCATATTGAACACTTGTGACGCACACTGAATCCTTCTGATTACACACCAGGCACGTCTGATACATACTGGGCACTCCTGTTGCTCCCCAGTACTTTCTACCTCCAGATGTCCATTTGGAGTATCCTGATGCACATTGGTGCTTATTGTTCACTGGGCCCATAGCGCATCAGTCACTCCACTGGCTATTACTGTGCAAGAGACACCCATGCATTGCAATCCCAATAGCACCCCACAGGTGTATATGTTGCAAAAGTACAAGTGCACGATTGTGTTTCCTGCACACAAACATTTTATAAATATGTATTCCAGTCCTGGTCTTCTACATTTCCATTGTTCAATTTTCTAAAGTAGTGGTTCCCAAACTTTGGCCTTTCAGGTGTTTTGGACATCAGCTCCCACAATTCCTAACAGCTGGTAAGCTGGCTGGGATTTCTGGAGGAGCACAGTTTGAGAAACGCAGTTCTAAAGCAAAGATAGAGAGAACTACCATCCACAGACCATGTGAAACACCTGGATCCCTTTTATGAAGTCCATGAAGCTTCTCATCAAGTTCCGAAAGTCCTTTGAACACCACCTCCAATTTTTAAAAACGTTGCAGGTCATTTTTACTCCTAGCCAGTGTCCCTATGCATATTGGTACCAATACACATTTTTCTCATCATACAACAATCCCAAAAGATTACATTGTGGCTTCCCTATATAGTAAATATAACAACCCTGTAATGGATACAGCCTATTATCTAACTATCCAATTCATAGAGTTGAAAGACCCCTCATGAGCCATCCAGTCCAACCCCCTGCCAAGAAGGAGGAAAATTGCATTCAAGGGATCCCCAACAGATGGCTACCCAGCCTCTGTTTAAAAGCCTCCAAAGAAGGATCCTCCACCACACTCCGAGGCAGAGAGTTCCACTGCTGAACAGCTGTCACCATTAGGAAGTTCTTAATGTTCAGGTGGAATCTTCTGTCTTGTATTTTTAAGCCATTGTTCTGCATCCTAGTCTCCAGGGCAGCAGAAAACAAACAGAAAACAAGAAAACAAGATTCTAAATCCTGCAGAAGAAAGTCCACTTACAAAGACACAAGTCCCTAGCAGCACTCCAGCCATAGTTTTGTGTCATCTTCGTATTAATACCTTTTGCCCTTTTATTGCCTTTTCACCACACCAACTCTGATGTTGCTTACCCACATTTCATTTATAAACTGTTGGAGGATGTGGTTTTCCAACACGGTGAATGTGAACTAGCTACTTTTCTTGTTAATTGATATCCCACGTTGTCCTATTTCTCTAAGGAAATAATGCTGTAGTTTGTTTGGAAGACAGCTCATGCTTTGCTACGAGCTGTCAGGTGAAAGTCAAACTAACATGAAAATTAATGTGCAATTTAAATTCGTTAATTCACTTTTTTATTTTTTCCTAATTGTGTGTGTGTGTGTGTGTGTGAATGTTCGAATTCACACATCTGAATTCCAGTTATAAAGCATGAAAATGATCAACCACTACAAAAGCAACATTGAAATTAGGGAAATTTTGATAAAATTTAAGAAACTCTGAAGTATCGTTCCCTGAGTTTTACACATTAGACTTGCAAATCAGGGGATGATATTCAGGAGTGAACTGCAGGTCAAATACCAGACTCATATATGTCAGAATGGAGTTTTTCGAGGGGCCTTCCTTTATGTCTCACCAAAAATCCTAACTATTTTCTTGGGACTGTCAGTGCCCCGACGGAAGGGTTTCCAACACCCTCATCACAATTATGCGGACAGCCCCATTCATCTGGTGCAAACAGAATTCTGGGAGATTTCCTAAGGGGCCATAGATTGTATCATTGTATGAGAGAAGGCAATCCTGCTGGTAACCTGGACCCAAACCATGTAAGGCTTTCAAGGTCAAGACCAACACTTCGCATTTTGCCTAGAAATTGGCAGCCAATGGAGTGATGTTAATATGGGTGTAATATGTTCACTTCTGGATGTTTCTGTAACTGATCTGGCTGCCTTATTATGAAATAGGCATCTGGAAAGACTTCTTTGGGGTCCTTTCCACAATGGCTTTCCTCGGTGTGCCCTACAATCAGGAGAACACGGTCAATGCTTTAAAATATAGACGGGAGTCATTATAATTACTCATTATCATAACTGTAAAACCTCTGTAGTTAAAAGATCATAAGTTCAACTTAAGTCCTTGTAACAACCGGACAGTGCAGGGCTGTGTGGGGAGTCATTATAATTACTCATTATCATAACTGTAAAACCTCTGTAGTTAAAAGATCATAAGTTCAACTTAAGTCCTTGTAACAACCGGACAGTGCAGGGCTGTGTGACCCACTCTGGTTGACACCATCAGAGGTGGTGATACCCTAACAACTACCTATCCGATTTTTGTGTAGTGTTCCAGATGAAGTTCATCACTTCTTATTTTTAAAAAAATACTCAGTAACTAAATACAACCACAACATCTTTCATAAGCTGTGTTTACGTCTACTCTGCCAATATACCTGCAAGCCTAAAATTCTATTCTGATTTACATTACAGACCCTCTCATACGCATGCACTCCAGTCAGAGAAGTTATCCAGGTACAATGATGCCACTTTGAATCATTTGTCTGCATATACTGCTGTTTTTGTTCCCGTTGAGGGAGACAAGTTTTCTGGTGTTTTAGCTACAATCAGACACAACCAGACACAGTGAAGACATCTGCCCTTGCGCTATGCTACTCTGCTGCTGAGTATGCATGCCCAGTGTGGAACACATCTCACCACACTAAAACAGTAGATGTGGCTCTTAATGAGACATGCCGCATTATCACGGGGTGTCTGCGCCCAACACCACTGGAGAAATTACACTGCTTAGCCGGTATTGCACCACCTGACATCCGCCGGGAAGTAGCAGCCAATAGTGAAAGGACCAAGGCAGAGACATCTCCAGCTCATCCCCTGTTTGGGTATCAGCCAGCACGTCAATGACTTAAATCTAGAAATAGTTTTCTAAGATCTACAGAGACACTCGCTGGAACACCTCAGCAAGCAAGAGTCCAAAAGTGGCAGGCTCAAACCAGAACCTCAACCAATGGCTGATACCAAATGAGAGACTCCCCCCTGGGCACACAGAAGACTGGGGTGACTTGGAAGGCACTGAACAGACTGCGCTCTGGCACCACGAGATGCAGAGCCAACCTCAAGAAATGGGGACACAAAGTGGAGTCCATGACATGCGAGTGTGGAGGAGAGCAAACCACTGACCACCTGCTGCAATGCAACCTGAGCCCTGCCACATGCACAATGGAGGACCTTCTTGCAGCAATACCAGAAGCACTCCAAGTGGCCAGATACTGGTCAAAGGACATTTAATCAACTACTGAACTCGCAAATTTTGTATTTTGTCTGTTTGTTTGTTTTGTTCTGTTAGAAATGTAATATAATTGACTGGTTGCCCTGGCACGACAAAATAAATAGCTACAATATTGATATGGGACGAGATCCATGGGAGTGACACCAGGAGTCACTGCACTGAGTGACATCAACCCAATAAATACATAGTAAAATGATGTTTTACTATTGCCTCGGATAACCTTCCCAGACTTCTTCTTTTTCTTTTGAGGATTCTGAGGCCACTGGGACGAAAGCAGAACAAATGGCACATGCATCAGGATACTTAATGTCTTCTTCCTATCTGGCTTTGTCTCTGGGATGGAAGAACTATCCAAAGATGAAATGGATTAATGCGTAAGATGCAAAGCTATGGAATGAGCTGCTTATTTTGGCCCATATATAGTGTGACCTGCATAAGCAAAATAATCGCTCAGGTCAGAAGGAATGGGCCATTAGCATAACTCTCTTAATTCAAACGCGAACTGTATCTATAGCCCTCTAACCCGCACCCTAATTGTTTGAGTCTAAAGAAGGGGGATTAACTGGCTATCTCATTATACTTATCTGAAGTTGCCTGTTGGCGTTTTCTTCTTTTTATATATCAGTATCAATTGGATATAAATAACTGTTTGAGCTGCTTAATAATAGCTTTACACAGCTACTTAGGAACCAAAAATAATATGTGCATTATGTCTTCATCAGTGATTTTTCTCTCTCAGTAGCCTTCCTATCTTTGTAATAATTCCATCTGAATAATCTCCAGTCATCTCAGATCTGAGATCCGCCTTTTCAATTGGAATTTGATACACAAAAATGAGTTTTGGTTTTACCTTAACACACTTTTCACAAGCCTGGTGCATTCCAGTCCATACTGACGGGGTATGGAGAATTTTCCCTCCAACCATATGCATGAATATCTCTTCCCTTCACTGCATAGCTTTGAGGTTGTCTACACTGACACAGATAATTGTACTCACTTCACCCTTGCCCTTTATCCAGCAGTTTTATGGAAAATCCAGAAAATCCTTTTGGCAGGTTACTGACCCTTTGGGACAGCCTCACATAATTGTGGAGTGAGGATGGGGAGGGAGTTGTAGGCTGAAACTGAATCCTGGGATTTGTAGTTTGGTGAAGCACCAACATTCTTTGGCAGAGAAAGTTAAAGATCTTGTAAAACTACAACTCTGAATATTCCATTGTACTGATCAGTCGTCGTTAAAGTGGTAAAAATCTGCAATAATTCTATAGTCTAGATGCATCCAAATACCGATCTAGATCGTTTTCCAACTCTGATCATCCAGGTATTTTGGACATCAGGTCCAAGAATCTAGAGTTGTGCGTGGAACCGTTTTCCTTCGTTACATCCATTCTTTCGTTACTTTTGTAACCTTCGAGAGCATGTAATGAGAAGCCCCCTCCAAATACAAAAATCAGCTTGACACGAAAGCAAGCAGGAGCTGATCATGTGGTGTTCCATGCCTCCTTGCCTTGGAAAGATAGTGTGTGTGGCATACAGGTTCAGAAAGTTTGCCTGCTTGCCTGCAGCCAAGATCAAAAGAGGCTGACAAGGACAACCAGTAGAGACACCAAAGCTTCCCAACCTTTGGTCCTCCAGGTGTTTTGGACTTCATCTTCCACAGTTGCTAACAGCTGGTAAATTGACTGGGATTTCTGGGGGTTGAATTGCAAAACAACAGGAGGACCAAAGGGTGGGAACCACTGCGCTAAAGCAATCCAATGTGAGTTCCATATTATTTGGGTTTCAGAGTGCAGTGCCAATTTTCAGATTAACAATTATGTACTAACATTCTGTGTTTGCCTCAACAGACACTCATACCACTGTTTCAGCTTCAGTCCAGCCATTTCACTCGGATCCTTTTGACCATAGCAGGCGGCCATGATTTACATCATTCATCCAAGGAGGAAACTCCATATACTAAGTTTGTTTGTTCACCGATGGCCAGAAATGGCATGGCTAAAGGAGTTGGAGGCAGCGAGGAACAGGCTGTGCCCACAACATCCTGAACTTCCTGGTACATGATGGATATGGAGCTATTTGGGAGTGAAACCAGTTTGCACCATGTACATGCTGATCAACAAAGATTTGAGATGGTACTGTTCTTGGTTTTACTGTGACTTGCCTAGCCTTGGCTCAGTTACAAATTCTTGAGAAGCTTGGAAGAGATTACCTTTTCACTCCACAAATTTAATACACGACAGGAAAGACTGAATGGCTCTCAAGGTCTCCTCCAAATTCATGTTTCTATGACCATGGGATTACAAATCCCATAATCACTTACCATGCTGGCTGGAGTCCAAAAAAAAGTGAACTTTTCTAAGCTCTGTCACTTTGTGGAAGAAGGGCAGCTGGCTTCAGAATTAGGACACTGGGCAGAATCCGGTATGGAAGTTAAATCTTCTAAATGGATTTACATATACAAGAAGTAAAATTGGGCAGTTCTGTAACATCTGTTACATTAACATGAGCAGAGCTGGCAAGGTGACCAATGTGCAACTGGACTGATGAACAATAGAAGCAATGCCCATTGGGACTTGGTGTGCATTGGACACCAATGTGCATAGGTCCTGTTGTGCATCAAGTATCAGTGCACATTGGGCATGCCTTTTTGCAATTTACTATCACCTTTGCTACTTAGCTAAGTATATGTAAAGTTAAGTAAAAGTTGATATAGGATGCCGGTGACTGTTGCCATAGTGGTTCTGTGCATCTTCCTACTGTGTATTATCACCATGTTGGCTTAGGGCAGGATGGTAATGTAATCTATCCAAAATTGTAATCTATCCAAAATTGTAATCTGTCCAAAATCGGAGTTAATGCATTTATTCCTCCGACTTTCTTCCACTCCAAAATGATTTCTATAGGCTTTCTTCCTGGCTTTAACCATGGTATAAGAGAACTGGCGAAAGACCAATATAAATTTAGGTTTTCTGGTAGATGTGCAGTTGTTAGGATTGCTTGAGTTAAAATGGTGACAAGGCAACAGGGTGTGAAGATCGCTCAAGCATGCAGTGGTTGTATAGGTTTAGTGTCCCTTAGCTGAAATACTTGAAGCCAGAGTGTTTTGGATTTGGGAGGGGTGTCTTTCCTTCAGGTTATGGTTTGGCAGTCCAGCACTCAAAATACATGTCATCATTTCTTTGCATGTCTGATCAATATTTGTAACTTCTTAGCTTCTGTTTCATGATCCCACAATTGGGGAGATGAATGAAAATTTCGTGAGTAGATCAATAGGTACCGCTCTGGCGGGAAAATAACAATGCTCCATGCGTTCATGCCAGCCACATGACCTTGGAGGTGTCTACAGACAATGGCGGCTCTTTGGCTTAGAAATGGAGATGAGCACCAACCCTCAGAGTCAGACACAACTGGACTTAATGCCAGGAGAAAACCTTTACCTACCTTATGAAAATTTCATGGAGGGTAGAATCCGTATTTAGGAAGCAATATTGTTCTTGTGTGCTTTCAAGTTCTTTTTGACTTATGGTGACCCTATGGCAAACATATCATGGAGGTTTCTTGCAAGATTGGTCCAAAGAAATTGGCTTTGCTTTCCTTTGAGGTGCAGAGGGAAATTTGCTCAAAGTTACTCAGTGAGTTCCCATAGCTGTGGATCTGAACTCTGCTCTTTACAGGGTACATGACTCATCACCCTCATTTTGTCGTCCCCCCCCCCCTCCCAATAGGCGCTCCATGCAGTCATGCCGGCCACATGACCTTGGAGGTGTCTACGGACAACGCTGGCTCTTCGGCTTAGAAATGGAGATGAGCACCACACCCCAGAGTCAGACATGACTGGACTTAATGTCAGGGGCTACCTTTACCTTTTTAGTAGTTACACCCTTGCAAAGCTCTGTTAAGTGAAATTCTAACATGTCACTACCTTCATTCTCAAAATCCACTTTCCCACTGCTGTAACACTGCAATTTACTTAACACTTGCTATTAATTTTGCTCCTGTAGCTGGATTCACACCACTGAAGGATGAAGTAGAGGCTGTGCATCTGGTTACTGGAACAGAGCCATGGGGAACCTGCGACAGCTAAAAAGGTGATGCAAGAGGAGATGCTCCATTCATCTGCCTGATGGGAACTTCAGACTTGTATTGTCGAAGGCTTTCATGGCCGGAATCACTGGGTTGTTGTAGGTTTTTTCGGGCTATATGGCCATGGTCTAGAGGCATTCTCTCCTAGGAGAGAATGCCTCTAGACCATGGCCATATAGCCCGAAAAAACCTACAACAACCCAACTTCAGACTTCTTGATCCAGGATTCAGAACAATTAAAGCTACAGCAGCCACATCCCATATTGAGCCCAATGAAAGAGCTTTCCACCCCAGTAAGGAACTATATTTTCATAGTGAGAAACAGCAGCAAGTCAGAATGTCCAGAATTATAAACTGCAGCAGAACTGAATTTCCTGTTATTTTTCCAAGCAAAAATGCCAGCATAGAGATAAGAAAGTCAAAGATCTCACTTTGAGACAGGCAAATAAGCCTGGAAGCTGAGTTAAAACACTGACTCATTGTTAGCTTGTAGTGCTTACTCAACCTTTACGGCTCTCCCCCACAATCACAGGGTGGGTGTGACACTAGGCAGCCAGTCCCTCTGGCGAGAAGATATGATGCAATATATTTATGGTAATTGAAGTATTTGGTTTTTTTCTTTCACTGGCTTACTGAGAATTCACAAAGAAACCTGTGAATAGATAGAAGTATTCTAGAAGTGCCAATGCCTTAAATCAAGAAATAGTTTTCTAAGATCTACAGAGACACTCGCTGGAACACCTCAGCAAGCGAGAGTCCAAAAGTGGCAGACTAAAACCCAATGCTGATACCAAATGAGAGACTCCCTCCTGGGCACACAGAAAACTGGGCAACTTGGAAGGCACTGAACAGACTGCGCTCTGGCACCATGAGATGCAGAGCCAATCTTAAGAAATGGGGCCATAAAGTGGAGTCCACAACATGCGAGTGTGGAGAAGAGCAAACCACAGACCACCTATTACAATGCATCCTGAGCCCTGCCACATGCACAAGGGAGAACCTTCTTATAGCAACTGCAGAGGTACTCCAAATGGCCCGCTTCTGGTCAAAGGACATTCAGCATAATGCCAAGTTTTTAAAAACTTTATTTGTGTTTTTAAATGAATGTTAACTGTACCCTCAACTCACTTCTGACATGATAAATAAATAAACTTGATTGACTCCAGAAACAATAAGGCAGGGATCCTGAAACTAAGGCCCATGGGCCAAATGTGGCCCTACAAGGTAATTCTAAACTTTAAATTTTGGGCGACTCTGTGTCTGAAACTACTTGAAGGCACAACAATTCTAATTAACTTGACCCTCTCATCAGCCAAAAGAAGGCCCACACTTCTCACTGAAAGACTGTTAAGGTTATGTTGGCTAAAATTGCTCATTTTAAATACTGTATTGTTCTTTCATGGTTTTTTTTTGTTTTGTTTTTTGCATTACAAATAAAATCTGTGCAGTGTCCATAGGAATTTGTTCTTTTTTTTTTTCAAACTATAGTCCAGGCCCCCAACAGTCTGAGAACCCATGAACCAGCCCTTGGCTTAAAAAGTTTGAAGACCCTGGTAATAGGGTGTCAATTTTGTGTGAGTTGCCACACAACCCACTTCTGGCCTCGTGGCATCCACAGTTTCCCTGCATCTTCTTTGTACGGCACTTTCCCCCTTTCCTTTTAAACAACAAAACATATTTTTATTCAGAAGTCCACAATATTTCGGAGAGATTCATTCGCCCAAGTGGAAGAACAAGTGTATAGACCTCTAAGCAAGACAGCACCAAAGGGACTCTTCTGTTGGCACAGTTCAAGCCACGCAGGGCTATCCATTACTTTGGCCACCATGCTTTGAGAAGGTGGCTTTAAGAGATATCTTGTGAGGAAGCCAGCCCTTGGATTGAGACCCATTTGGCTCAGAGTTCGCTTCATCCTCCTTCCGGAAACCCGCCAGACTCGCTGCAAACGTTAACTTCCAGCAGACCTTCCGAGCCAATGAGCTCAAACTAATTCCTCTTTCCACACCGTTCATTTACCGAAGGAGATTTGTTGCCCTGCTATAAATATTTGTCCTCGGTGCTTCAGAAATTCCAAGAGGCAGGATTAAATTAATGCCACTCTTTCTCTCCATAATACAACACAGCTTTCTGGGTTGACTCTCCCAGTTGAACCCATTTCCAGGCCATCTCAAAATGCAGTTTTGGGTCGAGAGAGGCCAGCTGGCCACCCCGGAAGTGGCTAAGACTCTAATTCTGGGTCTGTATATGAAAAGTTTCTAAATTCCTCTTGGTTGATCATAGACAGAATTCCTTCTTCGATTGGGGTTAAGATGGGCTCTTCTTTTAAAAACTCGGGATCAAAGTTGCTCACGTCTTCTTTGGATTTCTGCCAAATAGAAATAGGAGATATATTAGGCTCCTCTAATTATTAGTTTTGTTCTCTAAATATTGCCCAGAGGGAAAGTCACATACAGCCCAAGTTTTTTTTAAAAAAAACTTTTATTTTTAATTTTCCAGAAATTGAGTTAGAAAGGGCATTTGAGGTGATGTTTTTGTTATGTAATTGTCTTTCTCTATTCATTTAATTTTACCCAAAGTCTACACATTGTCACCTCCCACTTAGTGCGCCCGTACCTTGGGAAGTCTGACTTGGCCACGGTGGTCCACGCTCTGGTTACATCCCGTATAGACTACTGCAACGCTCTCTATGTGGGGTTGCCTTTGAAGACTGCTCAGAAGCTTCAAATGGTCCAGCGCTCGGCAGCCAGGATGCTAACAGGAGCAGCACTCAGGGAGCATACAACTCCTCTGTTGCGCCAGCTCCACTGGCTGCCAGTTTGCTACCGGGCACAATTCAAAGTGCTGGCGTTAGCCTATAAAGCCCTAAACGGTTCTGGCCCAACTTACCCATCTCCTCCTATGAACCAGCCAGACATTAAGATCATCCGGGGAGGCCCTGCTCTCGGTCCCGCCTGCATCACAGGCATGCCTGGCGGGGACGAGAGACAGGGCTTTCTCAGTGGTGGCCCCTCAGCTGTGGAACGTCCTTCCTACAGATATTAGATTGGCCCCCTCCCTACTGGCATTTCGGAGGAAAGTGAAGACCTGGTCGTTCGAGCAGGCATTTGATTAGGCAGTGTAATGAATATAAGAACACGGAATAACAGATGATGAGTCTGGATTTTGATTCTACTGATATGACGCTAATGATTTGTTATATTGATGCTTAATTGTTTATTATGCTACTATTTTAACTGTCCCTTAATTGTTTTTATGATGTTTAGCATTGAATTTTTGCTGTTGTTAACCGCTTTGAGTCGCCTAATGGCTGAGAAAAGCGGTATATAAATGAAGTAAGTAAATAAATAAATAATGGTGCACTGGAATTGGGGTTTGCGGAGTTGAAGACCCACAAAGGTTTGGTAAACAATGACTTTTATCTCATCTGTCAACTCAGTTTAACCTGCAACGGGTTAAATCCTTGTGCAGGCAAGACTGCTGACCGAAAGAATTGTACATTGCTGTTGGACTTGAACTTGTTTAACCTGTTCCTTTTCCATTTCTTTCTAACTTAGTTTTCCATCTGTGTGACAATTAATATTAATCACTTTGCAGGGATCTGAGGCTGGACAATGTGCTTCTGGACCATGAGGGCCACTGCAAGCTGGTAGACTTTGTGGGATGTACAAAGAAGGCATCCATGATGGAATCACCGAAAGGTCAGCAATTTGAATCCGGGGAATGGGTTGAGCTCCTATCTGTCAGCTCCAGCTTCCCTTGTGGGGACATGAGATAAACCTCCCACAGGATGGTAACACATCAGGGCGTCCCTTGGGCAACATCTCTGCAGATGGCCAATTCTCTCACACCAGAAGCGACTAGCAGTCAAGTCACTCCTGACATTAAAAAAATCTGCCACCTCCACCTTCTTAGACTGTTCTTTCTAAGGCGAATCTACATTGCAACATAATGCAGTTTGAAACACATCTGGGGCAAGGCTCTTCACATTTGAGAGCTTCTTTAAAGTTCAGGCTAAAATGCAAGTTGATTTACCTCCCCAGTTTGGAGTTGATAGCCTTTGACTGCTATATATACAAAATCCAGTCAAAGTGGAGTGAAAAACCCAGATTCCCACCTCAATGATGTTGATGCCACCATCTGATTATTTACTATTTTGTGAACAGATACTCTCTAATCCAACCTATATATGTCTGAGATACATTCCTAACTACTCACAATTCGAGGCCGGAAAGGGGGTTCGATCTGCCGCTGGTTCAGCAAGTCCCAATCCAGTTCATTAAAATACGGGTGCAAGAGAATAGCTCTCTCCCCACCAAGGGAACTGCTGCCTAGGCGCATTTTGGGGTTCTTGGTCATAAACTGGAAGAAAAAAAAGCAGTAGGGATTAGCTGGAAAGAAAGAAATTGTCTCCATCATAAGCAAGCGGGCATTTAGCGTTATTCTAACATTTAGCACACTTCTCCTACAAGACATAAATCATATAAAATCTCAAGGAGAAGAAACTCACTGAATCCACTGACTTATGGCATTCCAGTGGATGAATCATTGAATCATAGAATTCTAGATTTGGAAGAGGACTCATGGCCATCTAGGCCAACCCCTGCCAGGAAGCAGGAAAATTGCATTCAAAGCATGCCCAACAGATGGCCATCCAGCCACTACTAAAAAACCTCCAAAAAAGGAGCCTCCACCACACTCCAAGGCAGAGAGTTCCACTGCTGAATGGCTCTCACTGTTAGGGAGTCCTTCCTAACATTCAGGTGGAATCTCCTTTCTTTCCTGCAGTTTGAAGCCATTGTTCCGCATACTAACTAAACCCTGGGTTGCTTCTGGAGTGGATGTGGCTCTCAATGAGACATGCCGCATTATCATGGGGTGTATGTGCCCTACACCACTGGAGAAATTACACTGTCTAGCTGGTATTGCACCACCTGACATCCGCCATGAAGTAGCGGCCAATAGTGAACGGACCAAGGCAGTGACATCTCCAGCTCATCCCTTGTTTGGGTATCAGCCAGCACGTCAACAACTTAAATCAAGAAATAGTTTTCTAAGATCTACAGAGACACTCGCTGGAACACCCCAGCAAGCGAGAGTCCAAAAGTGGCAGGCTCAAACCCAGAACCTCAATCAATGGCTGATACCAAATGAGAGACTCCCTGGGCACACAGAAGACTGGGCGACTTGGAAGGCGCTGAACAGACTGCACTCTGGCACCACGAGATGCAGAGCCAACCTTAAGAAATGGGGCTACAAAGTGGAATCCATGACATGCGAGTGTGGAGAAGAGCAAACCACAAACCACCTGCTGCAATGCAACCTGAGCCCTGCGACATGCACAATGGAGGACCTTCTTGCGGCAACACCAGAGGCACTCCAAGTGGCCAGATACTGGTCAAAGGACATTTAATCAACTACCAAGCTTGCAAACTTTGTGTTTTTGTCTGTTTGTTTGTTTTGTTAAAAATGTAATACAAATATCTGCTTGCTCCTGACATGATAAATAATAAAATACTAAACCCTGGGGTATACTCCCAACTTCAAATGCTGCTAAATCTGTTAGTCCCAATATTGTTGTTGTTGAGAAAACACTTTTTGAGAAAGGTTTAATGAGAAAGGCACATTTTATCCATCTTACTGAATTTTATTGCCTTTGAAACATTTCAGTTTTTTGCTCTTTGACACTCTTCGATTATTTCTGATTTTCTTTCATTTCTACACCATGCTGTCTTAATACTGTACTTCACTGGAATTAAATCATTGCAAGTCTTACTGAATTAGAGTGAAAGTCTTTCTTTAAAACTCTTGGGCTATTAAAATCCTCCCAAGTGTGGCTCTTCACACTGGAACACGTACAGAACATCTATCTTTCGGACACGGAGTGTGGTGGAGGCTCCTTCTTTGGAAGCTTTTAAACAGAGGCTGGATGGCCATCTGTCAGGAGTGCTTTGAATGCAATATTCCTGCTTCTTGGCAGAATGGGGTTGGACTGGATGGCCCATGAGGTCTCTTCCAACTCTTTGATTCTATGATTCTAGGGGAAATCCACATCTCCTGACCGTTAGTGGGTAAGAGGTTATAAGGGTGTGATAGCTTGAGAGCATTGCCATGCCAATATTTAATGCCCTAGCAAATGTCATATATGTCGTAGAATATTCAGATCACATGCTTGTATGCCAAAGCTCACATTATATGTCAAAAGCAATTAGGTAATGAGCAAGACTGTGCTCGTTCCTTACACTTCCTGGATGAGTCAGAACAGGTAATATAGAGTAGGTAGCTTTCACTTTTGTTGTTTCTAGCATTAGGATTCTAAAGGCATCTTTGAGTTGGTTGGGAAAGTGTTTATCAAACTCTTAGAGGCCAACTGGATTGCAGGTAGATCTTATGTTTTCTCTTGCCCTGTTTGGTTGCATGCAAAATAATTCATCTATTGCCCAGCTATTTAAAATGTGTGGTGAAAGCAGCAAAGTACTTGGGAAGAAATACCAATCTACTCAAATGGTAACTCGAAGCTGCCTACAAATGTGGAAAATGAAATTTGTAATGGCCAGGGGCGGCTTGTCCATTACGCGAAGTAAGCGGTCGCAGAACACTTTTTTTTGCCAGGGGCGCAGAGGCGCCTCTGTAAATGCCCCTTGACTGCCACTTGAGGAGCGCCCCCTCAGCTCACAACAGCCCTAGCAGTCTGGGGGGAGCCTCGGCTTTCTTGCCTCGCTGCCGGGTGATCCTCTTCCCAAAGGGGCCGGGCCCTTGAGCCTCGCCTAGCCCCTCTCGTTCCTGCTCACCCAGCCACCGGGTGCGCAAGCAGAGCCGGCGCTCAATCGTTCTCTGCGTTCGATCCCTTCCCCATGACCGGCTCCCTTTCCCGATCCCCCGGCGCTCCACCCGCCTCCTCTCCTCTCCCCAATCCGCAGGTGGGCCAAGGGGCGGAGCCGCCACGCCTGGCCCACTTCGGGTCCGGAGGCGTGTCTGAAGACCCCAGCGTGCGCACCAAAAGTCGCCTCTTCTCCTGACTTTCTCTTCAGCCATTGGGACCAAGAGAGAGAGAGAGAGAGAGAGAGAGAGCCCCTCCGGCTGGAGGTATCTCCCACCTCCGCTCCCTCCTTTGTTTTTGCGCCTACCTTCAGGAAAGGTGGGCATCTCCACCTCTCTCTCTCTCTCTCTCTTGGTCCCAATGGCTGAGGAGAAAGTCAGGAGAAGAGGTGACTTTTGGTGCACACGCCGGGGTCTTCAGGCACGCCTCCGGACCCAAAGTGGGCCAGGCAAGGGAGCAAATGCGGCAAGTGTAGTTACTGGGATGTATAGTTCACCTACAATCAAAGAGCATTCTGAACTCCACCAATGATGGAATTGAACCAAATATGGCACACAGAACTCCCACGACAAACAGAAAATATATATCAATGATTGGTTGGGGGGGGGGGTGCCAAAATACTGTTTGCTTACCGTTGAAAATTACCTAGGGCCGCCTCTGAGTAATGGCCCAAAAATTGGAAATGCTCAATGTAAATCTCAATCCCTATGCAAGGGAACATCAGAGATGGCAGTAAACACCAGGCTATTGCATTAATCTGCCATGCAAAGTGATGCTCAAAATTGTACAGTGAAGATTTTCACCATATATGAACTGAGAAACGCTAAACATTCCAGCTGGGTTCAGAAAAGGAGCAGACATTAGTGATCATATGGCAAACATATGCTGAATAACAGAGTGCATTAAAGAATTAGAGGTGCAAACCACCCTCTACTTTACATATGGGCCAGCTTTAGCACAGCAAGTTAATCACCAGCTGCAGCTGCAGTAAATCATTCCAACTGAAAGGTTAACAGTTTGAAGTTGGGTCAGGGTGAGCTCCTGACCTTCAGCCCAGCTCCCCGCCCACCTAGCGGATTGAAAACAGCAAGATGAGTAAATGAATAGGAATTGCATTAAGCGAGGAGGTATTTTAAGCACAGCGTTTGGAGGAAAGTTAACGAACAAAGAAAGTTCTTCAGGAAGGAGATGGAGTGACAGCACCCCCCCTGTGGCAGGAACCGAGCACAGCCTCCAAAGATGCCGAATGATGAAAAAAAGCCTAAATATATCTCTATGTGTTTTCTGTCTTGTCACTGTATAATCAGCATTGAAGGTTTGCCGTATATGTGTTCTGTGATCTGCCCTGAGTCCTCTTTGGGGTGAGAAGGGTAGAATATAAGTACTGTAAATAAATAAATAATAAATACATTTTCTGCAGAGAAGAAATGTCTGCCTCATTTCCAAAGGAGTTGTTTTTACTTTTTAATATGGTGCATCTGCACAATAAAATTACTGCAGTTTGACATCACTTTAACTGTCATGGCTCAAGGAATCATGGGAGATGTAGTTTTATAAGAGCTTTAGCCTTCCTTGCCAAGTAGTGGTGGTGCCTCATGAAACTACAATTTCCCAGGATTCCACAGAACTGACCCATGGCATTTCAAGTAGCATCAAAGTACAGTAATTTTACAGTGAAGATATACTCTTAAACTTACTAAACTGGTGTTTAAATCAGTTGCCTCCAAGCTCAGCATGAAGCATAGGAGCCCCCAGTGGCCAGCAGGACTGCTGACTGAAAGGCCAGCAGTTCAAATCCAGGGAGCGGGGTGAGCTCCCGTCTGTCAGATGCAGCTTCTCAAGTGGGGACATGAGAGAAGCCTCCCACTGGATGGTAAAACATCTGGCCGTCCCCAGAGATAATTTTGTATCAGGAGCGACTTGAGAACTGCAAGTCGCTTCTGGTGTGAGAGAATTGCAAGGACATTGCCCAGGGGATGCCCAGATGTTTTGATGTTTTACCATCCTTGTGGGAGGCTTTTCTCATGTCCCTGCATGGGAAGCTGGAGCTGACAGAGGGAGCTCATCAGTGCTCTCCCCGGATTGGAACCTCCGATCTGTCAGTCTTCAGTCCTGTTTAACCCATTGTGCTACTGGGAGCTCCACAGTACGAATAACTAACACCTATTCTGTGAAATTCTCCTCTTTCCTAAATTGTGAGCAAATATGAGTAGGAATTAATCCCATCTGTTTGTCTGTAGTAATGCTCTTTTAGTTTTTCTTTCCCCAGCAGACAGGTTTTCCAGTCATATGGAAATATTGTTTGTCTTGGGAAAACCAACCCAAACTTGTTAATTGAGAACAGTGGAGAAGAAATATGGGTAGATTTCCTGTCCAGGACCCAAAAGGGATTGCCTTTCTTTGCAAACTGGTCCCTTCGTATCTACAGGTCACTGCTGTTTTCCTGACAAAGCCGTTCTCTCAAAAAATGTCTCAGGAAGAGAACTGACCTATGGAGACCTTCCATCCAAAGCAGGATCTTGGGAAAGTAATATGGCTCCTAAAAGGAAATGGCTAAGTTGCCCAAGAGGAAACGGCTTCGTTCTCGGAACGATTTTGAAAGAGAAGGAGTCTGAGAACTGCAGATGCAGCCTTTCCTGTTTTGTTTTCTTGATACCAGAGAGACGACGTGGATGCAGACTCCAAATGTCATAAAAACAGTCATTGCCTGAAGTGATTCGAAAAATGGCTTGGCTGAATTTCAAATCCTGATATTTCCTCTCCTTCCAATTTGACCTCGATAAAACTCTAATGCCAGGGCTGCCACTGAGAAAGATGGCTGTGTGGCGTGATGGGAGAAACCTGGATGCAAAACTCCGTCCAGCCATCAAACACATTGTGCAACCTTGGATTAGTCACAACAGAGATGTTGTAAACACAAAATAGGGGGAAAGATAGCCATGTTTCCCCTGCACTTCTACCTATCTCACCTATGGGTTTTATTAATTTCCACCCATTTTTAGTCAAGGGTCTTGGTCTCTTTGTCTAATTCTGTTACCATTTTATCATTTGTTTTTATTATGATTTTGTTATTTTTATTTTACTACTAGCTTGGGGACCCGGCGCTGCCCGGGTTATTTGAGAAGGCATTGTTTGTTTTGTGAAGTTTGGTAATATCAGTTTGGCAATGTGTAATGCTATTTATTAGAAAAACAAACAGCCTTTCTTTTTGTTTTTTAATTAATGCTCCCATTAGAAAATGCATAAGGATGTGGGTGAACTACAATTTCCAGAATTGTGGGTCAGTCATTCCCAAACCCTGCCATTACTTAAAGTTGGCCATGTTGGACCTGTGTGCCAAGTTTGGTCCAGATCCGACAGCAGCTGAGTTTAGTGATATCTAGGTAATGGTGAACTACAACTCCCAGATTCCCAAGGCAATCACCCCCAAGCTCAGCCAGTATGCACAATTGGCCATGTTGGTTCTTTGTGCCAAGTTTAGTCCCGATCCATCGTTGGCTGAGTTCACTGTTCTCTAGATAAGGGTGAACTACAACTCTCAGGGTAATCACCCCTAAACTCTGCAAGTATGGACAATTGCCCATAGTGGGTCTGTGTGCCAAATGAGTTCCAGTTCAGAGTGCTCTTAGATTGCAGGTGAACTATGCATCCCAGTCCCTACAACTCCTATAAATCATTGTGAATTCTCTCCAAACCTCTCCAGTATGCTCAGTTGCTGATCAATCCCTCTGCTGTGTGCCAAAGGAAAGGGTTGGAATGGGATATGGAGAAGCAGTGGGTGGGGTCATGCAAATGAAGAGAGAAAGGAACACTGGGATGTGCTTGCTATAACCTGCAATGTCCTTTGAGAGAGTGACTTGCTGTCTTCTCAAAACTGGAAACAATAGCCTATTTGTGGAGGCTGTCTGTGTGAACAGACACCTGTGCCACATACAGATTTTCACTTTTATTATGTGTATAGATAGATGTTATTATTAAGTATTTTATTTGATGTTGTTGTCTTGTTTATATGTATTTTTGCTCCATTGTAATATTTTTAGGCATGGCCTCATGTTAACTGCCCCAAGTCCCTTCAAGGAGATGGTGGCAGGGTATAAATAAATATTATTATTTGAAACACAACAAGATGAGTTCACAGCAAACAAGATAACTCTGCTGGCTGTTGTATTGGATCACACGTCGGACCCTTCCCAAGTGTCTAGGACTGTGAGATGTATTCGGGAATAATGCGTGCAGATCCCAGTAAGGTGGTCTTTTGCAGCTGGCAGATGGTAATCTTGTCAGCACAGATTGTGTTTAAGTGCAGGCCAAGGTCTTTAGGCACTGCACCCAGTGTGCCAATCACCACTGGGACCACCCTTACTGGTTTGTACCAGAGTCTTTGCAGTTCGATCTTTAAATCCTCATATCGTGTCAGCTTTTCCACTTGTTTCTCTTCAATGTTCTATTATTGGGATTGCAACATCGACAATCCATACTTTGTGTTTTAGCACAATAGTGAGGTCAGGAGTATTGTGCTTCAAAACTCTTGTCAGTCTGAATTCGGAAGTCCCAGAGTAGTTTGATGTGTTCATTTTCTGTAACTTTTTCAGGCTTGTGATCCCACCAGTTCTTTGTCGCAGGCAGATGGTATTTATTATTATTATGGGTTGTTGTAGGTTTTTCCGGGCTATATGGCCATGTTCTGGAGGCAATTTTTCTCCTGACGTTTCACCTGCATCTATGGCAAGCATCCTCAGAGGGAGTGAGGTCTGTTGGAAGTAGGAAAAATGGGTTTATATATCTGTGGAATGACCAGGGTAATGTTTCAGCTGATCACCTTGATTTGCATTCAATGGCCTGGAAGCGCCTGGGGGGAATCTCTTGTTGAGAGTGAATTGATGTGCCTGATTGTTTACTCTCTGTTGTTTTGCTGTTGTAATTTTTGAGTTTTTTTAATACTGGTAGCCAGATTTTGTTCATCTTCATGGTCTCCTCCTTTCTGTTGAAATTGTCCACATGCTTGTGGGTTTCAATGGCTTCTCTGTGTAGTCTGATGACAATACATTATTATTATTATTATTATTATTATTATTATTATTATTATTATTATATACATACAGCTTTCAGGATGGCCACTGCATCTCCGTGGAGCCAAGTAGGGTAGACAATTTCATCATTGAGGATGGCCTCGAAGAGGTCGTCTTCGTTTTCGGCTTCAAAAGGGGCATGGCCACAAAGCATTTCATAGAGAAGGACTCCCATTGCCCACCAGTCAACATCAGGACCGTATAGCATCTCCTGCAAAATCTGCAATGAAAGGAAGGGAGCAAATCAGAATGCAACACTGCTGAGATACTGGGATGTCTATGCAAAAAAGAGGGATATATTTAAGAGAAATCCTCAAAGAGTGCTATAGAGTCACTGTGCAGGCTGATCTCTCTTGTAGAGGTAGAAAATACATCTGGCTATTTGCATGTAGCTGACTCCTGTAAGGCACAACATGCTCAAAAAAGTGCCCTGTGAGCATACAATTTCCAAACTGTGTACAGGATGAGATCAAGAAGGAATAGGAAAGTGACTTTATTGGACTGCAACCTCCAGAATCCATAACCAAACATTGCTCTGAATATATGCATGGTCATTATAAGCAGGTAAGTTACTATTTGGGAGCAATATCCTCCAACTACCCCAATGAAAAAGGCTTGGAGATCTGGGAGGCTCTTAAGAATTGTGGCCCTCAAAATGTAATGCTCTGTTTACAGATTTGTAACAACTATATGTGCAATATATAAATGTATATATGAGCAATATGTAAATGTATATAACTATATGAGCATATATATATGGGCAATATGTAAACATATATAACTATATGAGCATATACATATATGAGCAATATGTAAACATATATAACTATATGAGCAATATGCAAAGCTGGGTATGTATCCCCTAAAGATAGAGGAGCCTTGCTGTATTTTGCTGGTAGGAAATATGGGTGTCTTAAAAAATTACTGTGAAAAAACTGGTACAATCACTTCCGTACCTCTGGAGCAATATAATCAGGCGTTCCACAAAAGGTTGCGGTGGTGATTCCATCATGGATGCCTTCTTTGCACATCCCAAAATCGGCCAGCTTGCAGTGGCCCTCATGGTCCAGAAGCACATTGTCCAGCTTCAGATCCCTGCAAAGGCAAGAGTCAACTATTATGTTACTTGGGTTAGGGTCATCAACAGTGACTGGAGCTTCACTGCCAAATAATGCCATTTGAACTGCATCATACAGGCCCCATTTACATTACCATATTGAAGTCTAGATTCATATAATGCAATTTAACTGCTGCATTATCACGGGGTGTCTGCGCCCTACACCACAGGAGAAATTATATTGTGTAGTCAGTATTGCACCACCTGACATCCGCCGGGAAGTAGCAACCAATAGTGAAAGGACCAAGGCAGTGACATCTCCAGCTCATCCCGTTTGGGTATCAGCCAGCACGTCAACGCCTTAAATCAGGAAATAGTTTTCTGAGATCTACAGACACTCGCTGGAACACCTCAGCAAGCAAGAGTCCAAAAGTGGCAGGCTCAAACCCAGAACCTCAATCAATGCTAATACCAAATGAGAGACTTGGAAGGCACTGAACAGACTACGCTCTGGCACCACCAGATGCAGAGCCAATCTTAAGAAATGGGGCCATAAAGTGGAGTCCACGACATGTGAGTGTGGAGGAGAGCAAACCACAGACCACCTACTACAATGCAACCTGAGCCCTGCCACATGCACAATGGAGGACCTTCTTATAGCAACACCAGAGGCACTCCAAGTGGCCAGCTTCTGGTCAAAGGACATTTAGCATAATGGCAAGTTTCCAAACTTTGCATTTTGTTTTTTAAATACAATACAACTGTTTGGTTCTCTCCTGATACAATAAATAAATAATAAAATAAAACTGCATTGAAATATGTTATATTAATCTACAATTACCATATGATGAAGTTTCAAACTGCATTACGTGGCAGCGTAGATGGGGCCACTGAAGTAGTGCCTAATAATGCAGTATACAATGCATACAACTGCATTATATGTCAGTGTAGATGGAGCCAAGGCAGTGTAGACCCACATAATGCAGTTCAGTGCAGTTTGATAACGCATTGAACTGCATTACATGGGTCTACACTGCCATGGCCCCATCTACACTGTCATATAATGCAGTTTGAACTGCATGAGTCTATGTAAAATATTGTGTGGCCAATGGCATTATTCATAGCGTCAGAAGTGCATTCATTTGGTTACTCTTCCTCCATGGTGATATCTGCCATTCTGTGGCAGCAATGCCTCTGCCTTTTTGGACAAATAGGGAAGTCTCTATGCAAACAGGGAAGTTGCCATGCACAGACCCAAATGTGACATTAGAAATGACAATACCCCCAAACCAGTTAGAGAACACTTCAGACTTCCTGGACATATGTTAAGGAAGTTGCGGTCCTTGAATAAGGAAATTACAAAGCAAGGCTACAAAGCGAAACAGCTGAATTGAACTATATTAAAAAATTCCAACCCATTAATGGCTTCTTGGTGCACCAAATGTATTAATACACGAGTCCTACTACTGCGCATTTAATGAAGAGGAAGATTCTCAGCTAGAGTTTCAAACCCAGGGAAAATTACTTTTGGAAGGCAGATATATTATTGTCAGACATCAGCACTAACTGATTGCTGTAAAGATCTGAAAAACTTATATTGTCACATCCAGACATTTGAAAAATTAGAACATGAGTCAAGATCTGCATTTTTGAGATTCTTCATCTTGCATCCTACTGCCATAATTAGTTGAATATACTTTATACCAGAGACTTTACTACCTACTTGGTAACCAAAGTGCTTTTCCAGCAGTCACCAGCCAATCCCTCTCCAATGCCAGAAATACAGCTTAATGGTGTAACATTAGAAAATGTTGACCATTTCCACTCCCCTGGCAGCCACCTCTTCACAAAATTCAACATTGACACTGAAATACAATAACACATGAGCTCTGCAAGTGAAGCATTCTTCCAAATGAAGCAGAGAGTGTTTAAGGACCGGGACATCCGTAGAGACACCAATGTGCTTGTTTATAAAGCTATTGTCCTACCAACCCTGCTATATGCCTGTGAAACACTGACTGTATATAGACGTCACAATCAACTGATGGAACAATTCTATCAGCATTGCCTCCGAAAAATTCTGCAAATATTTTGGGAAGACAGGTGCTGGAAGAAGCGTGCTGGAAGAAGCAAAGACCACCAGCATTGAAGTGATGCTCCTATGCCATCAACTCTGCCGGACTGGCCATGTTGTCCATATGCCCAATCACCATCTCCCAAAGCAATTATGATATTCCAAACTCAAGAATGGAAAATGCAATGTCGATGGACAGGAAAAGAGATTTAAAGCTGGGCTTAAAGCCACTGAGAACTGGGAAGCCCTGGCCCTTGAGTGCTCTACCTGGAGGTCAGCTGTGACCAGCAGTGCTGCGGAATTCAAAGAGGCACGGAAGGAGGGTGAAAGGGAGAAATGTGCCAAGAGGAAGGCACATCAAGCCAACCCTGACTGGGACCACCTTCCATCTGGAAACTGATGTCCTCATTGTGGGAGAACATGCGGATCAAGAATAGAGCTCCATAGCTACCTATGGACCCACTTTTTTTTTGTCGTGTCAGGAGCAACCACTCCTGTTGTGAGAGAATTGGCCATCTGCAAGGACGTTGCCCAGGGGATGCCTGGATGATTTTTGATGTTTTATCATCCTTGTGGGAGGCTTCTCTCATGTCCCCGCATGAGGAGCTGGAGCTAATAGAGTAAGTAAATAAATACAACCTTTTGTGCATCCAAAGAAGCTGCTTTATATTGGCGCAATTTCATTCCAAAATGAAAACCAATTATTATTAAAAGCGAGTGCTTGTCTCTCACACTATCAAGTTATTCCTGAAATACAACCTTGCTGAAATCTCTTTAACAATGTTGTTGTTCATTCGTTCAGTCGTCTCCGACTCTTCGTGACCTCATGGACCAGCCCACGCCAGAGCTCCCTGTCGGCCGTTACCACCCCCAGCTCCCTCATGGTCAGTCCAGTCACTTCAAGGATGCCATCCATCCATCTTGCCCTTGGTCGGCCCCTCTTCCTTTTGCCTTCCACTTTCCCCAGCATAATTGTCTTCTCTAGGCTTTCCTGTCTCCTCATGATGTGGCCAAAGTACTTCAACTTTGTCTCTAGTATCCTTCCCTCCAATGAGCAGTCGGGCTTTATTTCCTGGAGGATGGACTGGTTGGATCTTCTCACAGTCCAAGGCACTCTCAGCACTTTCCTCCAACACCACAGTTCAAAAGCATCGATCTTCCTTCGCTCAGCCTTCCCTAAGGTCCAGCTCTCACATCCGTAGGTGACTACAGGGAATACCATGGCTTTGACTAGGCGGATCTTTGTTGCCAGTCTGATGTCTCTACTCTTTACTATTTTATCGAGACTGGACATTGCTCTCCTCCCAAGAAGTAAGCGTCTTCTGATTTCCTGGCCACAGTCTGCATCTGCAGTAATCTTTGCACCTAGAAATACAAAGTCTGTCACGGCCTCCACGGTTTCTCCTTCTATTTTCCAGTTGTCAATCATTCTTGTTGCCATAATCTTGGTTTTTTTGACGTTTAGCTGCAACCCGGCTTTTGCGCTTTCTTCTTTCACCTTGATTAGAAGGCTCCTCAGCTCCTCCTCGCTTTCGGCCATCCGAGTGGTGTCATCTGCATATCTGAGGTTGTTAATGTTTCTTCCAGCAATTTTCACCCCAGCTTTGCATTCATCAAGCCCCGCACATCGCATGATGTGTTCTGCATACAAGTTAAAAAGGTTGGGTGAGAGTATGCAGCCTTGCCGTATGCCTTTCCCAATCTTGAACCAGTCTGTTGTTCCGTGGTCAGTTCTGACTGTTGCTACTTGGTCCTTGTACAGATTCCTCAGGAGAGAGACAAGGTGGCTTGGTATGCCCATCCACCAAGAACTTGCCACAATTTATTATGATCCACACAGTCAAAGGCTTTAGAATAGTCAAGAAAACATAAATAGATGTTTTTCTGAAACTCCCTGCCTTTCTCCATTATCCAGCGGATATTGGCAATCTGGTCTCTCGTTCCTCTGCCTTTTCTAAACCCAGCTTGAACATCTGGCAACTCTCGCTCCATGTATTGCTGGAGTCTGCCTTGCAGGATCTTGAGCATTACCTTACTGGCATGAGAAATAAGGGCCACTGTACGGAAGTTTGAGCAGTCTTTCGCATTTCCCTTTTTTGGTATGGGGATATAAGTTGATTTTTTCCAGTCTGATGGCCATTCTTGTGTTTTCCATATTTGCTGGCAAAAGGCATGCATCACCTTGACAGCATCATCTTTTAAGATTTTAAACAGTTCAGCTGGGATCCCGTCGTCTCCTGCTGCCTTGTTGTTAGCAATGCTTCTTAAGGCCCATTCAACCTCACTCCTCAGGATGTCTGGTTCTAATTCATTCACCACACCGTCAAAACTATCCTCAATATTATTATCCTTCCTATACAGATCTTCTGTATAGTCTCGCCACCTTCTCTTGATTCTTCAGCTTCTGTTAGGTCCCTGCCATCTTTGTTTCTTATCATACCAATTTTTGCCTGAAATTTACCTCCAATGTTTCTAATTTTCTGGAAGAGGTCTCTTGTCCTTCCTATTTTGTTGTCTTCTTCCACTTCCATGCATTGCTTATTTAAAAATAGTTCCTTATCTCTTCTGGCTAACCTCTGGAATTGTGCATTTAACTGGGCATATCTCCCCTTATCCCTGTTTCCTTTTGCTTTCCTCCTTTCTTGGGCTACTTCCAGTGTCTCAGCAGACAACCATTTTGCCTTCTTGGTTTTCTTTTTCTTTGGGACGTACTTTGTTGCCGCCTCCTAAACAATGTCGCGGACTTCTGTCCATAGTTCTTCTGGGACTCTGTTTACTAAATCTAGTCCTTCAAATCTGTTCTTCACTTCCACTGTATATTCGCTAGGAATGTTAGTGAGATCATATCTAACTGGTCTGTGTATTTTCCCTGATCTCTTTAGTTTTATTCTAAATTGTGCAATAAGAAGTTCGTGATCTGAGCGACAGTCAGCCCCAGGTCTTGTTTTCACCGACTGGATGGATGTCCGCCACCTTTGGCTGCAAAGGATGTAGTCAATCTGATTTCGGTGTTGACCATCTGGTGAAGTCCATGTATAAAGCCGTCTTTTAGGTTGTTGGAAGAGAGTATTCGTTATACACAGCGAGTTTTCCTGGCAAAATTCTATCAGCCTGCGTCCCGCTTCATTTTGTTCTCCCAGACCATGCTTGCCTGTGATCCCTGTTGTCATTTGACTTCCCACCTTGGCATTCCAGTCTCCTGTAATGAAAATAATGTCTTTTTGGTGTATTATCCAGTAGGTCCTGCAGATCCTCATAGAACTGATCTACTTCTGCTTCTTCAGCAGCTGTGGTTGGGGCGTATATTTGGATCACTGTAATGTTGAAAGGCTTTCCTTGCACTCAAATTGAGATCATTCTGTCACTTTTTGGGTTGTATCCAAGCACCGCTTTAGCGAATTTCTTATTAATTATGAAGGCTACTCCATTTCTTCGATGTTCCTCTTGTCCGCAGTAGTAGATCTGGTGGTCATCTGATGTGAAGTGGCCCATTCCAGTCATTCAGTTCGCTGACCCCCAGAATGTCTATCTTTAGTCTTGACATCTCACCAATAACAACATCCAATTTGCCCTGGCTCATAGATCTTACATTCCAGGTTCCTATGGTGTGTTGATCTTTAGAGCATGGGATTCGTCGTTCACCTCCAGTACCGTCGGCCGCTAGCCTTCCTTTCGGCTTTGAGCTAGCTGCGTCATCACATCTGGGGCTAGTTGAACTTATCCTCTGCTCCTCCCCAGTAGCATTTTGGCCATCTTCCGACCTGGGAGTCCCATCTTCCAATGGCATACCGACATATCTCTGGTTGTATTGGTCCATTTAGTTTTCTTGGCAAGGATACTGGAGTGGTTTGCCATTGCCTTCCCCAGGGATCACGCTTGGTCTGACCTCTCTGCCACAACCGTCCCGTCTTGGGTGGCCCTTCACGGTTTCGCTCATGACATCATTGAGGTGCTCAAGCTCCAGCGCCCCGACAAGGCGGTGATCCTTTGCTGGAGCTCTTTAACAATAAAAGTAACTTATGACGGGTTCTCTTGCCAGTATTTCTAGACTCTGGTGTTAATGCAACTGCAAGCTCTTGGGTGGAGGATCTGTCATTCTATTTTCCCTGTCACATCTGTTAGAATGGATTATGTTCTACAAAAGTTTATGTTGCAATATTTTATAAAGAGCCTCTTCTTCTTTATTTTTTTTTTTACATTTTTTTGGCAATTTTGCAAATAGATCAAGCTGTTTCTCAAAATTTCCCTCTCCGTGCACTTTGCAACCCTTTAACAGCATTAAGAAAATATGCATACATTAATTCGACTGTAAATGGAATTTTCCATTCTGTAGTACATTCTTGAATAATTCATATGAACTGTGGTTCAACAAGTGCAAATTCCCTGGCAAATTCCCTTCAGCTCATTGGAATATTTGTAGCAATGTGCCACTGGGAGCTGTGATTTTCAATGGTGCTCTGACACAAGGAGTTCGTCTGGGAAAAATTGAGCAATGAATATTCTGCTTGGAAATGCTGCACAGTTTTTTTTTTCATTTAGTTTTTCTTCAAATGACTCAGCCTTTATGTCAGCTCAGCCATTTTTTTCAGAATTCACTGTGTCCAAAGGCAACAGTCAATGTATTCAACAAAGTTGACCACAGAGTCATAGGAGCCATGGTAGCACAATGGTTAAACCAATGGTTCTCAATCTGTAGGTCCCCAATGTTTTGGCCTACATCTCCCAGAAATCCCAGTCAGTTTACCAGCTGTTAGGGCTTCTGGGAGTTGAAGGCCAAAACATCTGGGAACCCACAGGTTGAGAACCACTGGGTTAAACCCTTGTGCTGGCTGACCTGAAGACCTGAAAGTCGGCGGTTCGAATCCATGAGTCGGGGTGAGCTCCTGTCTGTCAACCCCAACTTCCCATGCCGGGACAAGAGAGAAGCCTCCTACAGGATGATTACACATCTGGGCATCACCTGGGCAACATCCTTGCAATCGGCCAATTCTCTCACACCAGAGAACTTACAGTATGTTCTCAAGTCACTTCTGACATGATAAACAACACAATCATGCTGGAAGACCAAGAAATTCCTAAAGAGATGTTCTCCAAGGTATTGTGTGTGTGTGTGTGTGTGTGTTTGTTCACTTTCAAAGGGGTCCTGTGCCTCTAACCCCAGTGAACATGGAGGGCAGACTAGACAAAGCAGACAGCTGAAGACCAGGATATCCAGAAACCTAACATTTTGAGACAGAATGACTGCCATAAGAACTTCAGAAGATTCATCTTATTGGTAGAGAACCTCAGACTCTTGCCCAGTGGATACCAAAATCCATGGATGCCCAAATCCCATTATATCAGTGGTTTTCAGTTTGTGGGTCCCCAGGTGTTTTGGCCTTCGACTCCCAGAAATCCTAACTGCTGGTAAACTGGCTGGGATTTCTGGGAGTTGTAGGCCAAAACACACAGGGACCCACACGTTGAGAACCACTGCATTATATGCAATCTATATAAATAAAAATGTAATGTTCGTTTGTGGGATTCACATAACTCAAAAACCGCTGGACGAATTGCCGCCAAATTTGGCCACAAGACACCTACCAACCCAAGGAGTGGCCATCACTCAAAAAACAGATTGTGTCATTTGGGAGTTGTAGTTGCTGGGATTTATAGTTAACATACAATCAAAGAGCATTCTGAACTCCACCAATGATGGAAATGAATCAAACGTGACACACAGGACTCCCATGACCAACAGAAAACACTAGAAGGGGTTGATGGGCATTGATGTTGAGTTTGGGAGTTTTAGTACACCTACATCCAGAGAGCACTGTGGACTCAAACAATGATGGATCTGGACCAAACTTGGTACAAATATTCCATATGCCCAACTAGGAACACAGATGGCGTTTGGAGGAAATAGACCTTGACATTTGGAGTTTCTAGTGGAATAATAAAATTGTATTGCTTATATACAAAGGCAAGATCACATTTTGCTATTTGAAATCTTAAAGAAATATTCTCAAGCTGTGGATGGTTGAATCCATGGATTCAGAATCTGTGGATATAGGGGGAATCTGAGGATTCTTAGGATGCCACCATACTGTAGAATTACGATGCCATGCCTCAATGCTATGGAATCAAAGGAGTCATAGTTCTACAAGCTCTTTCAGCCGTTCCTACCAATGAGTACTGGTGTATCTCCAAACTGCAACTTCTATAATTCCATATCATTGAACCAAGGAAGTTATTGATGTTAAAGAGCATTAATTCCAAAATGTAGATGCACCCTAGTTTTCTTCTGATTTCTTGACTTACAATCTCCCTGCTGATGAATGATTGAACCAAGGTATAAGAAATCTTTTAACTATTTCAACATCCTTGTCATTCACATTAAAGTTATGTTCATGCCACAAACAAAAAATGACAGCATGACAAGGAAGGAAAAGAAGAGCTCAGCTTTCCAAAGCACATATAGATATTTGAAGATTTAATGAACAATTGAGGAGAGAACTCCTCTGGGGAGAGGCAACTTCTTGCAGTCACAGTAAGAGATAACAAATGGGCATGAGCCCGAGGCCATCTGTGTTTCTAGCTGCCCAACAGACGTTTTGCCCTTTTCAAATGGAAGCTGGTAATGCCAAGCGGGGTAAGAGGAGTGAAGTGCATCATAAGCGCGTCTTGAGCCAGTCTTGCTCAGAGGCTCAAAGGCAGGGATGGAGATGGTGAACATGAGGAGAATGTCAAAGGTGATCAGAGGCAGACAACAGGAGAGTGGGTGGGAGAGCAGCCGAGAGAACAGAGGGATCCAGAGAAAACTGCAGAAGGAGGAGCAAAACAAGAGACAAAAGGAAGCAGAAGAGGAATTGCAGACAATTGAATGCAAATCAATAGGAATATGGGAATTGGAGCATTTGTTGCTGTTAAAGTATGATCCCCTTATCTATGGAACGTATATATGTGGTTTCAATTATTCATTGTTTCCGTTATCCTAATGGCCTACTGTAACAAACCACATTTTCTTTCACTATCTCCATCAGTCTATCTATTGAAAATAATAGGCTTTGCAGGTTTCCATGGTTTCATGTTTCCACGAATATCTGCTCTGTAAATATTTGGATTGTGCTGTATTTGGCAGAAGTCAGATTTGTTGCTCGAACTTTCGTACAGTAGCACTTATTTCACTGGCCAGTAAAGTAACGCTCAAGATCCTGCAAGGTAGACTCCATCAATATATGGAGTGAGAGTTGCCAGATTTACAAGCTGGGTTTAGAAAAGGCAGAGGAATGAGAGACCAAATTGCCAGCATCTACTTGATAATGGAGAAAGGCAGGGAGTTTGAGAAAAACATCTATTTCTGTTTTATTGATTATTCTAAACCCTTTGACTGTGTGGATCATAATAAATTGTGGCAAGTTATTAGTGGTATGGGGATACCAAGCCACCTTGTCTGTCTCCTGAGGAATCTGTACAACGACCAAGTAGCAACAGTAAGAACAGACCACGGAACAACCGACTGGTTCAAGATTGGGAAAGGCGTACGGCAAGGCTGCATACTCTCACCCAACCTATTCAACTTGTATGCAGAACACATCATGCAACATGCAGGGCTTGATGAATCCATGGCTGGAATTAAAATTTCTGGAAGAAACATTAACAACCTTAGATATGCAGATGATACCACTTTGATGGCTGAAAGCGAGGAGGAGCTGAGGAGCCTTCTAACCAAGGTGAAAGAAGAAAGTGCAAAAGTTAGGTTGCAGTTAAACATAAAAAAGCAAAATTATGGCAACTAGACTGATTGATAACTGGAAAATAGATGGAGAAAACATGGAGGCAGTGACAGACTATGTATTGCGTTATTGTAGGGTTTTTTGGGCTATATGGGCTCTAGACCATGGCCATATAGCCCAAAAAATTTTTGGGCTCTAGACCATGGCCATATAGCCCAAAAAAACCCTACAACAACCCAGTGATTCCAGCCATGAAAGCCTTCGACAAGACTGTGTATTTCTTGATGCAAAGATTACTGCAGATGCCAATAGCAGCCAATAAATCAGAAGACTGGGTTGTTGTAGGTTTTTTCGGGCTATATGGCCATGGTCTAGAGGCATTTTCTCCTGACGTTTCACCTGCATCTATGGCAAGCATCCTCAGAGGTAGTGAGGTCTGTTGGAACTAGTAAAAAGGGTTTATATATCTGTGGAATGACCAGGGTGGGACAAAGGACTCTTGTCTGCTGGAGTTGGTGTGAATGTTTCAACTGACCACCTTGATTAGCATATAATGGCCTGACAGTACCTAGAGCAAACTTTTGTTGAGAGGTGATTAGATGTCCTTGTTTGTTTCCTCTCTGTTGTTGTGCTGTTGTAATTTTAGAGTTTTTTAATACTGGTAGCCAGATTTTATTCATTTTCATGGTTTCCTCCTTTCTGTTGAAATTGTCCATCTGGAGGGCCAAAGTTGCCCATGCCTGCCCTAAAGAAAGAATAGGTATCCTATAATAATAATAATAATAATAATAATTATTATTATTATTATTATTATTATTACCATTATTATTATACCCCGCCAACCATCTCCCCTAGGGAACTCGGGGCGGCTTACAAGGGACAAGCCCAAAAATGATAAATAAAACACAACCAATTAAAAACATCAGATAAGATATAAAAACAATTGCAATTGTAAACAACATCAAAACAATATGGCTGAGAAAATTTATTTATTTATTTATTTACTATATTTGTATACCGCTCTTCTCAGCCCTGAGGGCGACTCAGCGTGGTTCACAACAGCAAATACAATACTTAAAACATAATAAAAAACTGTTGAGAACAATGTAAAAGAATAACATTATAACAATCAATAAGCATCAAACATCTCATATCGTCTCATAGTTAAAATCAAGATCCAGTCTCATCATCCAATCGAACACAGCTGAGGTGCAGGCTCACTAAGTGCAATACATTCTGAAGGGAGCACAAGAAAAGTGCAACAAACAAGTAGGCAGGGCTGGAAATACTGGAATGCAAAGATAGTTCCCAGAACTGCAAGGGAAATATAATCTCATTGAATGAGTGACATACAACCCTTCCTGGAAGTCAGTGGCAGACAGGCTGAGTAAATCTGGTGGTGATCAAACAGTCAGCAGCCAAGAACTGCAGACAAATGTTTGCATCCCACTGGATGGGGGTGGTGAGATTTTATTAGCCCATCCAAGTTACTCTTCACAGAGATGCCATTCACTTCATACTGGGTCAGGGCAGAAACCTCAAATGTAGAGCACTTTTTCTGTGCAAAAAACATACTTGCGTCAAAACACAACTAGAATGGCAACTAGAGCTACATATCCCAGATCTTTGATACATACATTTCTCTCTTTCTGTCAATGACCATTTTTATTTATTCAATTATAATTCAAAAGGAAATTCATCTCCCAAGGCTTTGGGAACGTATCCTTCCAACACACCAGGGGAATAATCGAGGTAATATTTCTTTTTGGTGTTTTCAGGACTATGATGACCTATGAAACCTTATACAACTTAGGCCTACGCTATCTGGAAGAGTCTATTAAAAGATGTAAGTCCAAGCAAAAACCCAAATTGTGGTATTTCCAACATAGTTTGTTGTAGGTTTTTTTGGGCTACATGGCCATGTTCTAGAGGCATTTTCTCCTGACGTTTCGCCTGCATCTATGGCGAGCATCCTCAGAGGTAGTGAGGATGCAGGCGAAACGTCAGGAAAATGTCTCTAGAACATGGCCATATAGCCCGAAAAAACCTACAACCCAGTGATTCCGGCCATGAAAGCCTTCAACAATACATTTCCAACATATTTCCACTTTTATTTTGCACTGTACCTTCATGAATGGCAAAATGGGGTTGGACTAGATAGCCCTTGTGGTCTTTTCCAATTCTATGATTGTATAATCCAGTGGCAGCAGAATTTGCAGGCAATTGCTTTTTTACTTGCATAAAAATGTGTATCTCCACAAAACCTTCACTTCATACTCCTGCTAAATAGCTCTTTGGCTAAGCTCTCTGTTTTTTCTGCCTTCAATTAGCCAGCATCCTGCAAACTGCTAATTGGATTCCTAATTTTTAAAATAGTGCACAGAAGGAACTCTACCAGTATCCAAATCACTTTCCATAGAATCCTGTTCACATAAATGCTACCCGCTGGGGATCCTGCACTGATACTTTAGCAGGGATCCTGCACTGAGCAAGTGGTTGGACTAAATGGCACATAAGGCCCCTTCCAGCATTATGATTCTATGACTCTATATACATGCTCAAGGATACAGCTGACTCAGCCCTTTCTTTTACAGTAATTCTGGATGAGCCATAAATCCCTACACCCTGGAGAATGGCAAATATCAAGTTTTTCCACTTGAGACAGACAGGCTCTATGTCACATCACCCTCACCAGTGCCATGGGGAGATTTAAATGCCAATCCCCTCTTCTCTTTGCTAGCCTGTTTTCCAATCATGGTTTCCAGAGCATTTCCTGGAATGCCTGGCTAATCCTTTCCGCCAAGAGATGCAGCTTAGTACTGCTTTTTTTTCCAGAAGAAGTGCTAAATCTGACACCATTTAGACACCAAATACAAAACAAGGCAGCAGTTGTATAGTCACAAGATGGGAGGGGAAAAATCAGAAGCTGGGTAATATTTTTAATTAGGCATTGGATGTTTGTGTCTGTATATGTTTGTATATGCTGGAATCCACCCTGATTCCTCTTGGGGAGATAGGGCAGAACAGAAATAAAGTGTTGTTGTTAAAATGTCACCAAAAAGCACAGAACTTTTCAACTCTCCAAAATTCTGCAGAAGGATCAATATTACAAAATTGGAAATGGGGGAGAAGAGAAAAGAGGCCCGAAAGCTGGCCAGATGTTGTGACTAGGCAGCAGTTCTTGAAAGTTTCCAAAAATAAGGACAAATAATCTTATAGAAGAGCTTTGGGAGAAAGTTTGCTGGTTGTTGTTGTTTAATGAAATGCAGCTGCATATTTGGACGAAGACATGAGAATTTGCTTGAGGCAATGAGAATGGAAGGGATACAGTATTCAACTTGTTTCATTGAGATATTCAACCCGCCCTTGTAACCTTACAGTTTGCCACATTAAAAAAAACCCAGATATGTGCCTTCATTAAACCTAGCATGGTTTGAGTCTTGGACTAGGACTCTGGAAGACCAGGATTTGAATTCTTGGTCAGGCAATGAAATCCAATGGGTGATCTTGGACAAGTTGCATGTGTTCAGCCTCCGAGAATAGGAATAGCAAACCTCCTCTGAAACAATCATGACAAGAAAGCTCCATTATGGTTTCATTTAGCATTTCCATAAGTCAGAAATGACTTGAAGGAACACAACAATAGCAATAGTACAGCTCAGAGAGACCACAAGGGCCATCAGTCCAACTTTGTTGTGTTCCTTCAAGTCATTCTCAACTTACATTGATCCTAAACCAAATCTACCAAGGGGATGTCTTTAGCAAGTTCTGTTTAGAGGGGGGCTGCCAATGTGGTCCTCTGAGGCAGTGTGTGACTTGCCCTAGGTCACCCAGTAGGTCTCCATGACCGAACAGGGATTTGAACCCTGGTTTCCAGGGTCCTAGCTCAAAGCTTAGAGAAGACAATTATGCTGGGGAAAATGGAAGGAAGAAGGAAGAGGGGCCAACCAAGGGCAAGATGGATGAATGGATGGGATCCTTGAAGTGACTGGATTGACCTTGAAGGATTTGGGGGTGGTGACGGTCAACAGGAAGCTCTGGCGTGGGCTGGTTCAAAGAGTCGGAAACGACTGAACAATAAACAACAAGCTCAAACCACTATGACATGCTGAATCCTGCCCAAGGGACACTACTAATCTATACTGTTATAATGCTATATATCAAGCTTCTTCAGCTTGGTGCACTGTAACAGCTATACCCCTGGATGATTTATTTATTTCATATCAAAACCATTGCATAAATTAATATAAAACTGATAAAAATAGAAGGAGCTTAAGCGGCTAAATATTTTTTGACCAAAACCAGGCAACTGCGACTGCATTGTCTGTAGCTTTAAACAATTCTTCCTCTGTGCATAAGGCAGGGCATTGTGGATAAGCATTCAGATGTGGGGTTGTTTGTTCTGCTCCAGAGTCACACAAAATGGAGGATTCTTCTAGGCTGTGCCATTCTGCTAGGTTGTCATTTGATCTGCCAACTCCACTTCTGAGTCTGCTCAGGGACTTCCATGTTGCCCATTCTTGATTTGCCCCCGGAGGCAGACCCTCATGGAGGGCCATCCAGTTGGGATTTCCTGATTTAGCTGCCCAGAGGGATACTCTTGCTGTTGCTGGGGGAACATTAAGAGGAGTAGTGGTTCTCAAGAAGCTTTTCCTTGATTTGCGTCTACTGGGAGGAGGCTGATAGCCATGCAGTGGGTGGCTTTCACAGTCTTCAACCTTATTTCTCTCACAGTTAGCGGCAACTTGCCATCGCACATGGGGTCACATAAAAATTTATCAGTCCAAAAGTGGTCCTGAATGGAAAGTTTTAAGAAGCCCTATTCTAGACCATTGTCTTAACATCTGACCCTATAGATCAGTGGTTCTCAACAAGTGGATCCCCAAATGTTTTAGCCTTCAACTCCCAGAAATCCTAACAGCTGGTAAACTGGCTGAGATTTCTGAGAGTTATGGGCCAAAACACCTGGGGGCCCACAGCTTGAAAACTACTGCTATAGATGTTCTAGATTTCAACTTTTAGCATCTGTTATCATGGGCCATAGTAGTTGGAGTCCCTGAGAATTAAAGTCAGAAATATCTGGAGGGTCAAGGTTGAGAACCATAATTCTAAAGTAGGTTTTGCTAACCTCGAGTTGTCAACATGGGTTGGACTAAATCTCCCAGGAGTCCTAAACAGCATCAGGGATTCTTTCAGTGTTCAGAGGAAAGTCAAATGCAATCGCCCCAAACCAACAACAACAATGAAGTCAATCTCCATCTAGATGTAAGCACTGCTTGCTCTAAACCTTCCTCTTTGCACAAAGAGCTCACCAAGCCAAGTTCATTCATGTTCCTTCTTACTGCCTGGCACTTCCAAAGCACACATGCCCAGGCAGTGCAATTAAAACAATACACAGAACGTGCCCAAACAAGGGAAGAGGAATGTTAATTTTCAAGGACACAAAACCAAAAAGAACTCAAGGCTCCAGTGGATGCCAAATCATAAAAGAAATACAGAAGGGGTAAGGAAGATGCTGAGAGCGGCATGAACTTTTTAAGTGTGATCCAGTATGAAAAATTCAAAATAGCTTAACTTGGTCTGTGATCTGCCACACTAATTTCTTATTTAGTAAGAGAGGAGCAGGTCACAAGACATGGAGTGATTGCAGTGCCAAACAATAGTTCATACCTCCGCTTCCACCTCCGCTTCCCCACTCAGATGATGGTGTTACGTGCCCATTTGCACCTCTTCCACTAGTCCAGACAGCTTCCTGCAGGTGTGCCATATAAACTGGAAAGACTAAACACCTTCTTGCTAATTGGGGGTAAGGTGAATATTGCAAACATTCAGGGATTTGGAATCAGGTAACGGAGCAGGTGGCCAAATTTCTCTTTGCAGCAGCAAAAAGCCGCAAGTGCTTCATGAATAACCTCTAAGAGCTGAGAGTGTAACGAAGAGTACTCAGGAGGTTCTTGTGGCTTTTTTCGGTCTATAGGGCCATGTTCTAGAGGCATTTCTCCTGACGTTTCGCCTGCATCTATGGCAAGCATCCTCAGAGGAAGTGAGGTGAGGTAGCTCACCTCACTACCTCTGAGGATGCTTGCCATAGATGCAGGCGAAACGTCAGGAGAAATGCCTCTAGAACATGGCCCTATAGCCCGAAAAAACCCACAAGAACCTAGTGATTCCAGCCATGAAAGCCTTCGACAATACACAGTACTCAGGAGACTTATTACTAACTAGATGTCCCTGCCACGCGTTGCTGTGGCCGTCTGTGAATATGTGTTTTGTGTGTGTATATGTGTGTATATATATTTGTGTATATGTGTGTTTGTGTGCATATGTGTGTGTGTGTGTGTGCGCGTGTGGTTTTGCACATGCATTGTAATGTGGGGTTTTTTTTGCTTTTTAAGTCCCTTCCGCTGTGTTTTTCAGTGTTTTTATGAGTGAATTCACAATTCAAGATAAAAGACTAAAATGCAATTAAGTAATAAAAAGCTCTTAAAAACAGCTTAGTTAAAACAAAAAAAAATTCAAAACGTTTTCAAAAGCCTATCTGCTATAATAGGTGTTAGCTTGCTGACCAAAACACAACAAGAAGGATCTCCCCAGGAAAGAGGTTTCAGAGTCTAGGGGTAGCCACCGAAAAAGCCTTTTCTTGCACCTGCAAAATGGCCAGTGGTTTGGGATGTTAACGATCTGTTCTACAGAACAAGGGTTCTTAAACTTTGTCCACTTGCAACCCTTATTTATTTATTTTATTTATTTATTTACTTTACTTGTATACCGCAGTTTCTCAGCCCAACAGGCGACTCAACGCGGTTTACAACAAGGATAAGAATCAATCAACGATATACAATTTAAAACCATAAAAGCATAATATACAATATTGACACAACAATAGACAACACAATGCATCTCATAACTAGAGTCGTGATCCAATCTGTCGTCCAAATTTCCATTCCTGTAATCATCACATTCATTGCACTGTTTAACCGAATGCCCGTTCAAACATCCAGGTTTTTAATTCTTTTTTTTTTTGTTATTTTTTTTTTTTTTTTTTTTTTTTTTTTTTTTTTTTTTCCTCCTTTTCTTATTTTTTTTTTTTTTTTTTTTCTTTTTCTTTTGTGTGGCTTTTATATTTTTTTTTTTTTTTTTTTTTCTTTTTCTTTTTTTTTTTTTTTTTTTTTTTCTTTTTTTTTCTTTTTTTTTTTTTCTTTTTTTTCTTTTTTTTTTTTTTTTTTTTCTTTTTTTTTTTTTTTTTTTTTTTTTTTTTTTTTTTTTTTTTTTTTTTTTAATCTTCTTCGGAACACCATTAGCGAGGGGGCTGATCTTACCTCCATAGGAAGGGCAAACCCTTTCTGCCTTAGAAATTTTTACAACACCCTAGATAAATAGGTGTATAAAATAGATGTAAAAACCAAACATTTACTGATAAAAAAAAATCAGTATTTGCAGGGTTTGCTAAACAAGCTGATTTTCCTTTTTTATAACATACAGCAGAGGCATTTTCTGCAGAGTCCACTGTAGACTGCATGTTGTTGCCAACAGATTTGTGTAAATGTCTATACAGCTACTGAATGGTATTCAGAACCCTTTAACTGTTGCATATATTTCGCAACCCCAATTTTGAGATGAGATGACCCATGTGGCATCGGGTCTAATATTTCAAGAAGCATTGGTATAGAAAAGTATATTATTGTATGTCTTCAAGTTGTTTCAAACTTATGGCAACCCTGAAGCAAATTCATAGCAGGGCTTTCTTTGAAAGATTTGTTCAGAGGTGTTTGGCTTTCTTTTGAGACTGAGCCTGAGTTGCCCAAGGTCATCCAGTGTGGAGAGCGTGGATGAGCTCCCTCTATCAGCTCCAGCTCCTCATGCAAGGACATGAGAGAAGCCTCCCACAAGGATGGTAAAAACATCAAAACATCCTGGCGTCCCATGGGCAACGTCCTTGCAGACTGCCAATTCTCTCACACTAGAAGTGACTTGCAGTTTCTCAAGTCGCTCCTGACACAACCAAAAAAAAAAAAACCCAACTCCAGTGGGTCTATATAGCCAAAGTAGGGGTTTGAACCCTGGTCTTCCTGAGTTGTAACCCAATGCTCAAACTACCACATCACACTCAGTCTCTGCTCCAACTCTAACTTGGGCCAGTGCACTCCTCCTCAGGCAATCCCAGATCTCTGGAGGTTACTACATTGATGCTAAATTGATGCCCGATCAGCATAGCCCACTAAATTCATAACCCTTTAGCCGAAGAGAGTTGCCAGCCTCAACTTCTCATGTAGCTGGTCCCAGCTAAGATACTGCCATATAAAATCAAGATTACCTGTTTTGAATTGGATTATATGGCAGTGTAGATTCAGGTAATCCAGTGGATTATTTGATTTGATACTGTGGATTATATGGCAGTGTAGAAGGGATCTTGGGAGCCCCCAGTGGCGCAGTGGGTTAAAGCGCTGAGCTGCTGAGCTTGTTGACTGAAAGGTTGCAGGTTCAAATCCGGGGAGCGCGTGAGCTTCCGCTGTCAGCCCTAGCTTCTGCCAACCTAGCAGTTCGAAAACATGCAAATGTGAGTAGATCAATAGGTACCGCTCTGGCGGGAAGGTAACAGTGCTCCATGCAGTCATGCCGGCCACATGACCTTGGAGGTGTCTACGGACAACGCTGGCTCTTCAGCTTAGAAATGGAGATGAGCACCACACCCCAGTCAGACATGATTGGACTTAATGTCAGGGGACAACTTTTACCTTTTTACCTAGAAGGGACCTTAGATTTCCTAATGGGAGGAAAACACTATTTTTAGAAGACTATCAAAGTTTGGTTAACTAAAAGCTTCTACCGGGGTGGGGGGGGGGGGGGGAGAAAAATGTCTTCCTAGAAAACAGACCACTACCCCACATCCTTCCTGCTGAAATATTTAGCTCTTCTCAGTTCAGTATAATCTGGTTTGATTTCCCAGCAGCAATTACACTCATTGCCATCTCAAGCAGATAAAGTGCTTTTTCACTCTCCATGATGACAGCACTATATTCTACTTTTACTGTCATGGCACAATTCTATGGGATACTGGGATTTAGAATCTGCCAGAGAGTCTTTTTATGGGAGCTCAGTCCAGCCAAACCCTTTCCCTCTTTGTCTTCAGGCATATTGAAAAAGCATAGAACTGTACATTTCAGCACCAAGATTAAAATTAGAATAAAAGTGGAAGCTGTTGAAAGAAAAAAAAATCCCTAGATACATTTTGGAAAACATTTGTAAGTGTCTCTAGATGATTCAAAAAGCTTTTGTTTACTTATGCAAAGCTTTCCTGACCTGTCCGTTTCACTTCATATTTTCACATTAGGTTTGAAAGTTTCTGTTACAGTAAAGCCTAGGAACACATACATTTTGTTAACTAGTCTATATCCAGTTTTGTCAAAGCACTGGCTTACTTCATATAAATCAATGGAACAACACAGTGGCTTAGCAACTGCATCATGGAGCCGTGGTGGTGCAATGGGTTAAACTAGGCTTGGGCGGTTTCATTCGTTAATTTCGTAATTCGTTATTAATTCGTATTTAAATTAGCTTACGATCCAATATTGAGCCATGCAGGAATAGTGTGAGGAGTAAATTAGATTCGAAACAATTTTTTCAATTTATTTCGTAATTATTTCGTAATTATTTCGTAATTATTTTCGCATGTCTGGTGCAAGTTTTATAGTTGTTTGTTTTATCACACCAACAGTCAACAACAGAGGGAGAGGGAAGCTTCAGAAGTTCCCCCTGTCCCATTTGGAGGTTTTTTTAGCATATTGCGCAATCGCGTCCGCCATTAACGAATCGATTCGTAATTATACGAAATTTCGTATATTTCGAAATTTTTAAAAGGAAAATTTCGGAATTATTAAAAAAAACGAAACGCAAGGGCCCCCTAAAAACGAAACGAGTTTAGAACCAAATTTTTCCATGGTTACCCAAGCCTAGGTTAAACTCTTGTGCTGGCTGAACTGCTGTCCTGAAGGTAAGCACTTCAAATTGGTGAGATGGGGTGAGCTCCTATCTGTCAGTTCCAGCTTCCCATGCAAGGACATGAGAGAAGCCTCGCACAGAGTGGTAACACATCCAGGTGTCCCCTGCGCAACGTCCTTGCAGACGGCCAATTCTCTCACACCAGAAGCGATTTGCAGTTTCTCAAGTCGCTTCCAACACACGAAAGAAGCAACTGCATCAACGTTCCCTGGCAAAGAATTTAAAAATGAACAAGGAAGTTCTGGGGGCCTGTGGGAATGGTTTTTTGCTGCATTTGTTTCCATACTGGAAGTAGGTACAAGTTTGCTCCTAGTTTGTTGGTAGTGATGGGAACACAATTACATAATTATAGCCGTGTAATTCCTGTGAAGTACTTTGGCCACATCATGAGGAGACAGGAAAGCCTAGAGAAGACAATGATGCTGGGGAAAGTGGAAGGCAAAAGGAAGAGGGGCCGACCAAGGGCAAGATGGATGGATGGCATCCTTGAAGTGACTGGACTGACCTTGAGGGAGCTGGGGGTGGTAACGGCCGACAGGGAGCTCTGGCATGGGCTGGTCCATGAGGTCACGAAGAGTCGGAGACGACTGAACGAATGAACAACAACAAATTCCTGTTTAACTGCCAAGTCTACATCCTATAGAACCCTGAACCTACATTCTCAGATGAGTCTATGAAAGTTTATGCTACCAACGTCTTTCTCTAGTGTTTAGAAATGACATGCCAGGGAGAGTGGGGAGAGGAAAATGGCCGGAATCACTGGGTTGTTGGTTTTTTCGGTTTGTATGGCCATGTTTTAGGAGCATTCTCTCCTGACGTTTCACCTGCATCTATCTATGGCAAGCATCCTCAGAAGTTGTGAGGTCTGTTGGAACTAGGAATTTTAATGACAACTATTTTCTCATTAGAAAAAAATTAATGGTAAAATAGATGGTCATTGAGAAAGAGAAAGACACAGCTCTGAATCTGCAAGGCCTGAGCTGGGCTGTTGATGACTGGGAATCCTGGAGTCCTGAAGTCAACTTGTCAGGGGAACTCCAGACAAGAAATAATCAGGGACAGCTAATCACCTCTCAACAAAGGATTCCCCCAGGCACTAACAAGTCATACCTAAAAACTGTCAGGCCATCAAATGCTAATCAAGGTGGCCAATTGAAACATTCATACCTAGCTCCAACAGACAAGAGTTCTTTCTCCCACCCTGGATTCCACAGATATATAAACCCAATTTTCCTAGTTCCAACAGACCTCACAACCTCTGAGGATGCTTGCCATAGATGCAGGTGAAACGTCAGGAGAGAATGGCTCTAAAACATGGCCATATAGCCCAAAAAAACCTACAACAACCCAGTCTTTCTCTATCTCTAAGGTGCTACAAGAACCATTTGCATACTGATATTCCAAACTAATACAGATATGTTTTTGCATTTTAACCATGTGAGTATGGGTGGGCTGACATATGCTTTCAAGACATGCTGTCCACTTATGGTGACCGCATTAATTTCAGAGTGTTTCCTAATCAAGGAAAACATGTTTGTTTTGCCAGCTCCTTCTCATACTTACCAGAAATCAAATCTCCATGAACTCAGTGATACTTGCTTCCAAGTAACAGGCACTGAACTGAGTGGTTTGTCAGCACTTTGAAAACATCGAAATGTCAATGCAAACTACCAAAAGGGATCAGAAGGGAGATCACACTTCCTTTGAATCTGAAAAGGTGATTTCATGCATCCAGAGAAAATACTGTGCTTTCACACATCTTTTCTTGCCTTTCACTTAATATCTTACGATCTTCACTTAATATCTTTTGACGGCCCGGAAACCTATGATTTCACCCACTGTGTGCTTTTATTAATAGTCTTCGGCACAGGATTATTATGTAAGCCACCTTCTAAATGTCAAAAGTGGCTGCCTGAGCTTCAGGTTTATGAACCTGTTGAGAAAAAGCATATCCTTATAAATGCCCATAGCCCTCAGATTAATGAGCAGGATCTTGCCTGAGAGTGCAATAAACTAATAAAGACATGATGGGATGGAGAGGGAGATGTCCATTCAAGGGCACAAGGATGGAGAGATGTTGTCAACCTGAAGAATGAAAATTATGGCACGCCTCAAGGACAACATAAAGAAGAGCTTTGAGGTATTTTTATTGGCGCAAGTCATAGTTTAATTTATAAAATAATTAGATAAAGCTCACATCCATTAGAATCATAGAATCATAGAATCAAAGAGTTGGAAGAGACCTCGTGGGCCATCCAGTCCAACCCCCTGCCAAGAAGCAGGAATATTGCATTCAAATCACCCCTGACAGATGGCCATCCAGCCTCTGTTTAAAAGCTTCCAAAGAAGGAGCCTCCACCACACTCCGGGGCAGAGAGTTCCACTGCTGAACGGCTCTCACAGTCAGGAAGTTCTTCCTCATGTTCAGATGGAATCTCCTCTCTTGTAGTTTGCAGCCATTGTTCCGCGTCCTAGTCTCCAAGGAAGCAGAAAACAGGCTTGCTCCCTCCTCCCTGTGGCTTCCTCTCACATATTTATACATGGCTATCATATCCCCTCTCAGCCTTCTCTTCTTCAGGCTAAACATGCCCAGATCCTTCAGCTGCTCCTCATAGGGCTTGTTTCCAGACCTTTTATTAAATGAGCAGGAGTCTGCAATTCTTTGTAGGAGCCAATGCCAACTATTAAAACAGCAGTGTTGCAAGTTTAGAGCATACAACTGTGTTGTGTTTAATCCCTTGAGACTCAGGAGGAACAGAAAGACAATGGGATGGAGAAGATGGCAGAGAATGGCCAGCAACCTACTTCTGGTCATGGAAAAGCAAGCATTTTCTATAATAAATAGTTCAGGGAGGCCCGAAAACCAATTAAAAAGGTGAATTGGATCTCCTAGAACAGTGGCTCTCAACCTTCCTAATGCCGTGATCCCTTAATACAATTCCTCATGTTGTGGTGACCCCCAACCGTAAAACTATTTTTGCTGCTACTTCATAACTGTAATTTTGCTACTGTTGTGAATTGTAATGAAAATATCTGATGTGCAGAATGTATTTTCATTCACTGGACCAAATTTGACACAAATACCCAATACGCCCAAATCTGAATACTGGCAACATTGGGGGAATTGATTTTGTCATTTGAGAGTTGTAGTAGCTGGGATTTATAGTTCACCTACAATCAAAGAGCATTCTGAACCCCACCAACAATAGAATTGAGCCAAGCTTCCCATACAGAGCCCCCATTGCCTTGAAGGAACTTGCTGGTGCAAGCCTCCCTCCAGCCTCGCACACGCTCTCTCACCCGCACATGCACACCATGCTTCCATGCTCTCCCCTCCCTGCCTGGAGTCTCGGAAACAGCTCTCACAATTCCTAACAGCAGGTAAGTGGCTGGGATTTCTGGGGATCGAAATCCAAAACATCTGGAGGACCGAAGTTTGCCCATGCCTGGTCTATAACATCAGGAAGGGCCAAGGCCCATAAAAAGAAGGGTCACATACCCTATTGCGGGAACTCCCACATTAAAGGGACTGTCTGGAAGTGCCCTCACTATTCCAAAACCAGATTCAATGGTCTACTCTAATGGGGGACACCAATAGTTGCGTTAATGCCACAGAGAAGCAGTGAGGCTAATAGAAAAGAGTTGGGCGTCTTGAACAACAGCTATAAGAGATAGGAAATTAGAAAATCTTTCCATCCTATTTACATACCTGATTGGCAGGAAACACAGTATCCAAGAGAACATCCACATCCCAAACCCAAACACTGAAATATTTACACTGGCATTCCGCCAGCCATCTTTCACATTTTATGCCACATCTATCATCATTTCTTGTACCAAAAACAGTTTTGAACAGAGTAGCCAAAAGCAACAACCTAATAACAAACAACATAAGCTACAGAAAATGTATTTCTAAATACGGCAACTAGTGAAAACTATGCATTACTTTAGTAATGGCAACAACTTATTTTAAAAACGTTATTTTCCAAAATATGTCTGTTTTAGGACCAAAGATACAGCCCTGTTTTCGATGCATTATTCCTCTTTCTGTGGTTCAAAGCACCAGTTGCAAGCTACAGTCAGAACCCAAGAACATTTTTACAATGGAAAGAGTCTGAATAGCATTTCCCACTTAATGATCTGCATTCAACTGTTTGCTGTGGTCTCTGAGACTTTCCGGCGAGGACTTCCGGTAAATTCTGCAGCTGTGTCTCCTTCTCACATCCCAAAGGAGAAATGCCAAATAGTCACAGGACTAAAGGGGGACTTCTTCTCACAACAACAACAACAACAACCCCTTGGTCTTGCAAAGAACTCTGTGGACAAATCTAAGCATATAAAGCCTCCCCTTTGTGCAGTCTCCCAGAATAATTTCATTTATTTTTGGAAGCCTTTCAGCACATTTGCTGACACACAAGTCACACTCACACATGCTCAGTGGCACTATAAGTGATGGAAAGAAAGATTGTGGTAAAACTGTAATAGATAATGACCATAACAACATACTATTTAATATATTAAAAGGGGCATTGCTTTTGGAAAGGCAGGCTTTCTCTCTTCTGTATTCAAACCCCTCATGGTAAACTGTGACCCTCAAAAACTGGTATCCAGAGATACAACATGAAATTGCATATTTACTACAATTTATTATTATTATTACAGGTTGTGATCCCTTATCCAGAAATAAAAAATGCTCCAAAATCCATCATGGTCCACATGGTGGCTGAGAAAGTAATACCTTTGATGCTTCAATAGACACAAGCTTTGTTTCATTCAAGAAACTGTCACAAAAATTATGCATAAATGACCTTCAGGCTGTTTATGGTATATACGAAATATAAATGAATTTTGTGTTTAGACTTGGGTTCCATCTCCAAGAAATCTCATTATGTATAAGTCGATATGCCAAAATCCAGAGCTTGGGGAATGAACTCCAAGACACATCATCATAATCATCATCACTATCCTACCTACAAGGGATGCTTTTTTTGGTAAACCATTACCTTTTGGAAAATGGCATTCACAACCTTTTGGGAAAAGCAGAGATATTCTGGAAAGGCATTACCTTGTTAGAGATCGTAACTTTTTATTAAAGTATGATCTTCCTGAGAAGAGTTAAAAACTCACTTGAATCAACCTTCTCCTTGGTGGTGAATATCCACTAGTATTCATACAAGGGAATTAGCTTTCTCAGCTGTTAAACTGATATACCTAAATATCTCTCTGAACTGTTAGGGACAAAGATATGCCAATGCACAAAAACATATAGCAGAGTTTCAGAAGCGTTCCTTTCAGTTACCCAAAAAACAGCTACTTTCCCTTAAAACATCTTGGTTTGAATCATGTTCTCAAGAGACCAAATTAGACCAGACTTCCTTAAAAATAACATAGTTGGTTTACTCATAAACTTAATGTATTCAGCATACAGGTATATTTCTCTTCAATCCAGTTACAGATAGGATTTGAGGTAGTTTTTCTATGCAGATAACACAAGGCATCTTTCTCAGGAAAACTCTGAGAAGGTCATGAGTTCGAAGCCAGCCCGGGTCGGAGTGAGTGTCTGGCCAATTGCGTAGCTTGCTGTTGACTTTTGCAACCCAAAAGACAGTTGCATCTGTCAAATAGGAAAATTAGATACCACCTATGTGTGGGGAGGCTAATTAACTAATTTATGAGGCCATAAAAGGACTCCAGCAAAAAGCACTCCAGCAAAGCATGCGGGGAATGCGGAAGTACTTATCAGTGTCGCAGCTGGACAATGAAAGCAACAGCTCCCCTGGTGGCCAGAAAAAGTTAAATAGCCTCTGTGTATGTCTATATACATTGTATGTCTAATTGGCATTGAATGTTTGCCATATATGTGTACATTGTAATCCGCCCTGAGTCCCCTTTGGGGTGAGAAGGGCGGAATATAAATGCTGTAAATAAATAAATAAATAAATTTTATTTAAAATTTGCATTAAAGCACATTTTGCTAGGATATGCATCCATTGCTTTTGTTAGACCTGGAGGACACTGTGCAAAGGCAGCCTGTGGTATATTAAAGGCAGCAGTTGCCAGCATAACTTCCTTAGCTGGTCTAACTGTGTACGACAGGGTGATAAATATTTATACATTATTTATAGACCAAAATAACAGAGTACCCCCCCCCTCCCACTAAGGATATTTCATCTACAAACCACTTCCCCATGCTGCACTCTTGATTTATAGCCAGCTGTAACAGGAAGGAGTTGGAAGGATCTCCGTTCTCCACTTCTCCTTTTCAGAAGTTAACACACTCTGAGGAATGTCAGCAACACAACAGAAGTGATAAGCACAACTGTCAACCGTTGTCAGCTGCAGGCCAGTTAACATCAAAAACATCTCCCCTCTCCTGGCTTCTGATTGGATGCAAAGATGCCCTTCTGTAGAGAACTTGGCTGAAGTCCTACATCAAAGATATGGAGCTTGACTTTATGCACATTGACTTTCACAACTATTCAGCAATGCTATCATGTTTGCAAGCTGAGACAATAGGCAAGGAAATGTGTTACCAAAGGGAAAGAAGAGGAAGAGGAGGAAAAGGAAGAGAAGGAGGAAAAAGAAGAGAAGGAGGACAAAGAGGAAGGGGAGTAGGAAGAAACAGAGGAGGAAAAGGAAGAAAGGGAAGAAGAGGGAGTAAGAGAAGGAGGAGGAGGAGGAGGAAGCAGAAGAGATGAGACGAGAAGAAACAGAGTAGGAAGAGGAAAAAGAAAGAAATGAAAAGGGAAGAAGCAGAAGAAAAAGAAGTGGAGGAGGTCTAAGCCTGAGGACTTGTAGGGACCAGCTGCTCTACCTGTAATTTCCAAATTCTGTCCCAGAAAAACTGAGATTCTGCAAAATAACATTTTCAATCATGGAAATCAGAAATGACAGAGAAGCAGCTTGGAAAGAAGGGATGGGAAAACAGACCCACAAATAGTTGGCTTGTGTTCATCTGTAACAAGAAACATTTTTCAGCCAAATGGACTCAAGACAAAGTCATCACGGGCACGGCTTCGAGACCAGTAGTTCCCAACCATTTTTGGACCAGGAACTAGTTTGACCAGGGACCGCTTTGACCAGGGACCACTCTCCAACATTAGTACCAGAAGCGTTATGAATCAGTTTTTGCTCAACTTTAGATTCGGTTTGGTTATTTGAGGTGCATTGGATAGACCACGTCAGCTGTAGTTTCTGATACAGAACATACGCCACCCAGTAGTCGCCTTCTGCTTATCCACAGAAAACCATATTTAATAATCTGGAGCCTCAGAACTTATTTTAGGTCCCGCGGCCCACCAGTGGGCTGCAGTCCACAGGCTAGGAACCACTTTCCTAGACCTACATTGTCAAATGACAATTAGGCATTACAAAGTCTCTCCTAGTACCTATAGAAGATCCTCATCTGAGGCTAAATTCAGAACTGAAGAAAAGTGCCCCATCACCAATTAGTTATTTAAAGGCATAGTTTTGGCATAGTTATATCTGTATCTGATGAGATCAACTGAGTCTGCCAAAGCTGATGTTTAAAACTTCTTTTTCTCAGTCTCAAAGCTGCTATAAGATCCTTTTAACAACAATTAGTTTTTGAACTTTGAACAAAGATAAAAATATTTTCCCCACTGAAAATCTCTTTATCTTTAATCAACTGCTGATTGGAGATGAGAGAAGTTACTTGCCTAAGAAGGGCAAAACCACCTCTGAGCATTTCTTATCTAAGAAAAGCCTTATGACATGAAGGCACACATAGATGCACACGAAGGAAGTGGTTTCTGTCTGGGAGAGGCAAGGTCAAGGAAGACACCAACATCTGAAAGCATTGGATTGCCTTTAGCATTCCCTTGAATCTTCTGCAACTTTCTCAGATGTGAGAACAGAAGTGCAAGATTTTCTCAACAAACAAGTTCTCACAGGTCTCACATGATACAAACAGCAGCCTGATGACGATAGATTAAATTCAGCTCCAAGTCAAAGCCATCCATTTACCAATGCATGTTCCAGGTTTGGGAAGAAATGTTAATATACACAACCCCAATTCAAACTTTGTGATTTTTTTCTACATGTCAGGAGCAACTTGAGAAACATCCTGAATTAATATTCTGTATACACTGGAGACCAAGGTGCTTGTTTATAAAGCCAGTGTCCTCCCAACACTGCTATATGCCTGCGAAACGTGGACTGTCTACAATTCTATCAGCAATGCTGTGATATAGACACCAAGAAAACTGTGGCATAGACACCAAGAACTGGGAAGCCCTGGCCCTTGAGTGTTCTAAATGGAGGTCAGTTGTGGCCAGCAGTGCTGTGGAATTCGAAGAGGCATGAATGGAGAGTGAAAGAGAGAAGCATGCCAATAGGATGGTGTGTCAAGCCAACCCTGATTGGGACCACCTTCTGTCTGGAAACCAATGTCCTCACTGCAGGAAAAGATGCGGATCAAGGATAGGGCTCCACAGCCACCCACGGACCCACCACCACATCTGGAGAAAAATCATCCTTGAGCTACAAGGGATCGCCTTAGTAAGTAAGTAATACACTGGAATGTAATTACCCTCGTTTCTTTGAATTCTGGGATGGAGTTCTCCGATCAAACATGCATGCGTTAGGAAATACAGTGTACAAAAAGGCAAATATTAGGATAAATTTTGAACACAAAATAAGAAGGGGAAGAAGGAAGTGGAAGAAGAGGAGGAATTTCTATCCCACTTTGTCTCTTTCAAGAGATTAAAAATACATATGAATTATTGTAGAGACTTCACCTAAATATATAAAATTATTACAAGTTAGTGCAAAAACAGGGCTAAATGTTGTGCTTGATCAAGTGCAAATGTTACAGAAGGCAAAGACGACAGACCCACCCATTCCTATTCCCAGCAATAATGTGAAATTCACATCTTATGTGCTGGAACCAGATAGTATCATAGAATCCTAGAATTGGAAGAGACCTCATGGGCCATTCAGTCCAACCCTATTCTGCCAAGAAGCAATAAAATCGCATCCAAAGCATCCTCCATCCTCTGTTTAAAAGCCTCCAAAGAAGGAGCCTCCACCACACTCCAAGCAGAGAGTTCCACTGCTGAACATCTCTCACAGTTAGGAAGTTCTTCCTAATGTTCAGGTGGAATCTCCTTTCTTGCAGTTTGAAGCCATTGTTCCGCATCCTAGTCTCCAGGGCAGCAGGAAACAAGCTCCCTCCCTCCTCCCTATGACTTCCCTCACCTATGTATACATGGCCATCACATAAATACATGAGGGGAAGTTATAGAGAAGAATTTCAACTTATAATAATATTTATAACACTTTAATTATCATGATTGTAAGTGAAAGCAAGTGCAGTCACATCATGCTAAAGATGGTAGGAAATCACTAGCCAGGGAACAGAAAGAAACTTGTTTCTCATTCTCCAATGTGCCTGGAGCACATTGTATTCACCAAATCATAGCAAGAGAGTAGAACTTCAATACTGGCGGAGAGAAGGAGTCAAATTTGAAATGATCAACAGGGAAAAATGGAATTGGCTCTCCTCTCTCTGAGCCAGAGCTCAGATCCCAATTTGGCCACGGAAAGCCATTGGGAGACCTTCAGGCAAGTCATGTTCTCTTGGAGGAAGACAGTGGCAAAATAAATTTTGCCAAGAAACCCTTATGATAGGGTCACCATAAATCAGAGCTGACTTGACAGCACATTGCAACAATTAATGTTTGCTTACCTGTAAATGATGCCTTTGTCGTGAAGGAACATGAGGGCTGAAATGATCTCTGCAGCATAAAATCGGGCTCGGGCTTCATCAAAGCGGCGGGATTTTTGGATGTGGAACATCAGGTCCCCTCCATTTACAAATTCCATGACAAAGAACAGGCGATCCTAAGAGAAAGTGAAATAGAAGAATTTAAAGAGTCACATCAACAAGGGATGCCCATTAATTGTGTACAGAATTCCCCCCTAAATCCAGCTCTCAACGTCACCCTCATTGAAATCTCACCTTTGAAGATAGATATTGACAAGCTGCAATGTGTCCAGAGGAGGGCACCTAAAATGATCAATGGTCTGGAGAACAAGCCCTATGAGGAGCGGCTTAAGGAGCTGGGCATGTTTAGCCTGAAGAAGAGAAGGCTGAGAGGAGATATGATAGCCATGTATAAATATGTGAGAGGAAGCCACAGGGAGGAGGGAGAAAGCTTGTTTTCTGCTTCCCTGGAGACTAGGACGCGGAACTATGGCTTCAAACTACAAGAAAGGAGATTCCATCTGAACATGAGGAAGAACTTCCTGACTGTGAGAGCCGTTCAGCAGTGGAACTCTCTGCCCCGGAATGTGGTGGAGGCTCCTTCTTTGGCTGGATGGCCATCTGTCAGGGGTGCTTTGAATGCAATATTCCTGCTTCTTGGCAGGGGGTTGGACTGGATGAGGTCTCTTCCAACACTAGGATTCTATGATTCTATGATTCACCTGTCTGAAAGCATTTCCTCTGCATTTCTCATTCATTGCTAGGCCTCATTCAAGGTTCCCATTCTGCTCTGACCTAAATTAAAGTTGTGTAACTGAAGAATCTGAGGATGATTCTGGCCTTTCTGATATTCAGTCTGACTCTCCTGCAGAGCAAATGAATGCTTCATACAGCATTCAAAATATAGCCTTTAAAATTGTAAACATTATGATTCATGCTATATTTTGGTGCATTTTCCAAGTGGGTGCCTTCCTAGTAGCTAAGCATTAAATTGTTTCACTATGCTTTAATGCAGCCCTTCAGATTCTGATGGACACCAACTCCCAGTAGCCTTAACAAGTACGGCAAATAGAAAGGAATGCTAGGAGTTGCAGTCAATCTGAGGCTAAGGACTGTCATATAAAATCCAGATTAAAAGCTTTGAAATTACATGGCAGTGTAGACTCAGGCCCCTTCTATACTGCCATATCATCCAGATTATCAAAATATATAATCCACTGTGCTGACGCGCACTGGGCCTACGACAATGTCTGTTTACAGGACGTGCTTTCGGTATGCCTAACGGGACACCAGGGTGCCTCAGCTAAAGGGTCCCATAGGTTTCCCAACACAAAGTTCTGTAGAGGCTCAAAATAGGTTCAACAAAGTTCTTTATTAAGGCTTAAGTCTTCGAACAAATGAATAAAATGCTATATAATCTTGAAAAACTGGTAGCTTTCTCGATCTGCCAACAAGGGACAGGCAACTGCTTGATAAACTGTTCCTTTCCTCTTTAGGGAAACCTTCTGACCCCTCCTTGGGCAAACTTTTGTTTACCCTGCTGGTGTGAGGCCCCAACTCCCAGCTCCAAGCTGCATTATGTATAGCCCGAGTGGTCCCTTACCAGGCAAATGTCCTGTAGATTTGCCCCACGAAGGCCGTGTAACCATTCCTTTATTTTCCAGCAAAGGGGATTAAACTGTAACTTTACTCCCCAGCAAAGCTATAGAGGTTTTCCTTTCTCCCCAGCAAAAGCTGTAAGAAGCTTTTTGCAGATGGGACAGAGAAAGCCCACACGTCCTGCTGTAAGGCTCCAAACTGTGAGACTGAACTAAAAGTCCCCCTTTCCCTCCAAAACTGGGGAAAGGGGCGGATCTAAAGGCTCTAAAGATGATTGATAGGTTGTTGGCCCTATGACTGCAACCTGGGGAAAGCTACCCAATTGAAAAATGCATGGCCCAAATGGATTCATGCAAACTAACAGTGCAAGAAAAAGAAATTCAAATCTCCTGGCACAGCCGTGCCAGCACATCCCCATTATCTGCTTTGAACTGTATTATATGAGTTTACACTGCCATATAATCCAGTTCAAAGCAGATAATCTGGATTTTATACAGTGAAGAAGGGGCCTGAGGCTAACATATCCCCGAGCTTTTGTGGAGCAGCTTTCCAAATCCTGGTGGATATGAAAGCATCACTCTGGTTGACAAACATGGTTAAATGCCTCTTTCAGATCTTGGTTCTGGGGTTGTTGGGTCCATGGGGGAAGGGACGTGGTATGCTGCACAACTGAAATGACTCAACTGTTCTGGAGAAGAAAGCAGTCTGTTCTAGGGTTGCCATAATAAAAGTTGGAGAGCACTCCTGTATCTTTCTCAATTGGGTAGAAGGGAGAATTTCAGCAGATGTTTTATAGCAGAATCCATACCTACTCCAATGTAAGTCTGACAGAACTCAATGGCTTTCTTTGAAAAGTAGTAGAAAGGACTGTACTGCCCTGGGGCTCCCCAAGGTAAGCCTGCCCCCTGACACACAGACACATGTAGAAAGTAATTTTTTTTTCCTGGCAAAAGAAAAATGAAAACTTCCAGGAGGAGCGGTGTATGCTTTAAATAGGTCACAGACTAGCCTTGCATAGTAAACCATGTCTTTTTTTTCCTTACAAAGAGGTTCTTCCTGGCAACATTTGGTTTTATTTACTTGTTTATTTGTATTTTTATCCATTCACACAGTTCTTGGGAGATCAGAGGTAGTAAACCTGGCCCCAGGAGGCTGCAAAGTTGCCCATAGGAGCAGCCTGAACCAACCTTTGCACATGACTTCCAGCATTTCAGAGATGAAAACAAGAATACATGTGGCCAAACAACATCAGATCGTGGAAAAGATGGCAAAAGTTACTGATGCTAAAGAGAAGCTGCAGCAATTTTTGCTTTTGCCTGAACCTACTGGCATACTGGGAATACTGGCGTACTGAGAAGGCTGAGAGGAGATATGATAGCCATGTATAAATATGTGAGAGGAAGCCACAGGGAGGAGGGGGCAAGCTTGTTTTCTGCTTCCTTGGAGACTAGGACGCGGAACAATGGCTTCAAACTACAAGAAAGGAGATTCCATCTGAACATTAGGAAGAACTTCCTGACTGTGAGAGCCGTTCAGCAGTGGAACTCTCTGCCCCGGAGTGTGGTGGAGGCTCCTTCTTTGGAAGCTTTTAAGCAGAGGCTGGATGGCCATCTGTCGGGGGTGATTTGAATGCAATATTCCTGCTTCTTGGCAGGGGGTTGGACTGGATGGCCCATGAGGTCTCTTCCAACTCTTTGATTCTATGATTCTATGATTCTATGAATGGCAGACCTCCTCCTTTCCTCTTCCTCCTCCAGAGTTCATTGAATGCACTCAGTTTGCAGCAACTCAAGTTTGCTGAGGACAAAGAGGGAAAGTGGAAGGAAGAGAGGAGAGAAACTGGGACATTTAAAAAGCAGCCAAAAAAAAGGGAATGGTAGAAGACACTTAAGGACAGTTCCTACCAAATTGGGGCACTTGTAGAATATGTTATAGGGCAGGCATGGGTAAACATCAGCCCTCCAGGTGTTTTGGACTTCAATTCCCACAATTCCCAACAGCCAACCATCTGTTAGGAATTGTGGAAGCTGAAGTCCAAAACACCTGGAGGGCTGATGTTTACCCATGCTTGTTATAAGGCAATGTAGAATCATAGAATCATGGAGTTGGAAGAGATCTCGTGGGCCATCCAGTCCAACTTCATTCTGCCAAGAAGCAGACAATCACGTTCAAAGCACCCCGAACAGATGGCCATCCAGCCTCTGTTTAAAAGCCTCCAAAGAAGGAGCCTCCACCACACTCCGGGAATAAAGTGCTTAATTTATTTATTTATCGAATCATCAGCAACCAGTCAATTATATTACATTTCTAACAGAACAAAGCAAACAAACAGACAAAATACAAAATACAATAAAAAAATGTGAGTTTGGTAGTTGATTAAATGTCCTTTGACCAGTATCTGGCCACTTGGAGTGCTTCTGGTGTTGCTGCAAGAAGGTCCTCCATTGTGCATGTGGCAGGGCTCAGGTTGCATTGCAGCAGGTGGTCAGTGGTTTGCTCCTCTCCACACTCGCATGTCGAGGATTCCACTTTGTAGCCCCATTTCTGAAGGTTGGCTCTGCATCTCGTGGTGCCAGAGCGCAGTCTGTTCAGAGCCTTCCAAGTCGCCCAGTCCTCTGTGTGCCCAGGGGGGAGTCTCTCATTTGGTATCAGCCATTGGTTGAGGTTCTGGGTTTGAGCCTGCCACTTTTGGACTCTCGCTTGCTGAGGTGTTCCAGCAAGTGCCTTTGTAGATCTTAGAAAACTATTTCTAGATTTAAGTTGTTGACGTGCTGGCTGATACCCAAACAGGGGATGAGCTGGAGATGTCTCTGCCTTGGTCCTTTCACTATTGGCTGCTACTTCCCAGCGGATGTCAGGTGGTGCAATACCGGCTAAGCAGTGTAATTTCTCCAGTGGTGTAGGGTGCAGACACCCCGTGATAATGCGACATGTCTCATTAAGAGCCACATCCAATGTTTTAGCATGGTGAGATGTGTTCCACACTGGGCATGCATACTCAGCAGCAGAGTAGCACAGCGCAAGGGCAGATGTCTTCACTGTATCTGGTTGTGATCCCCAGGTTGTGCCAGTCAGCTTTCGTATGATATTGTTTCTAGCACCCACTTTTTGCTTGATGTTCAGGCAGTGCTTCTTGTAGGTAAGAGTTCCACTGCTGAACAGCTCTCACAGTCAGGAAGTTCTTTCTAACATTCAGATGGAATCTCCTTTCTTGTAGTTTATACTGTTAATGTGTGTACATATTTTGAAAAGTGAAAAGGGCCTAACAGCACATATAAATTTGGAGGGGAGGCATTTGGAGGAGAAATGATCCAATGATGATATGATAATTAAAACAAGAACAACAGTAGAGGCCAGTGTCCCTGGTTTTTATGGCTTCTGGCTCGAACAGTCAGGGCTCATAATTTCACAGCTTGTTTTGTGAAGCAGAAAATGATCTGTGTAATTTTTTTAAAAGCACCCACATTTTAAAAAGCAGGGTTACAGGAAATATTGTCAGAAGGAACAGTCATCTCTGTTTTCTCTTTAGGTTGGGAATAGGATGCCAGAATTAAAACCAGGGAAGTGCAGAACTGGGGATGCTCAGAAAGGAGGGGAATCCAAGACAGTGGGATCATTTTAGCCTGTCTTATTTTGCAGGCACCAATATTGTACAGCTGCCCCAGAGAAATGGGTAAGCAACGCATGTTGCGTTGAAGCATTTGCGGGATAATATAAGGCAAGCAAGCAGGGAAGTGCAGCACCCGGTCTCTTGGCAAGGACTGTGATGGTAACAAAGTCCAGTGAGGCAGCAGCTGCTGCGTTTCCTCAGCTAACCTTTCCTGGGATGGAGCAAGGGCCACGTGACATGCCGTAGTGGCATTTCCCCATGTATTTGCAGCGTCTGCCACCCTGTGGTTATCCACTTTAAAACCAGGAAAACATGATCAACCTCTGGTCATATGGATGCCAGTTAAAAAACAGACATTAATTCCTAGTTGAGCCACTATTCCCAAGTCAATTTTTTTATAAAGCCCATTCATTCTTCCATTGTTGGAAGATGAAGGAAATATAATGACTGGGTTTCAAAAGCTAAGTACAGAACTATCTTACTGAAAAAGTAATGAACAAGAAAGACATGATATTGTCGAAGGCTTTCATGACCGGAATCACTGGGTTGTTGTAGGTTTTTCCGGGCTATATGGCCATGTTCTGGAGGCACTTTTTCTCCTGACGTTTCGCCTGCATCTATGGCAAGCATCCTCAGAGGTAGTGAGGTCTGGTGAGTAGTGAGAACCTCACTACCTCTGAGGATGCTTGCCATAGATGCAGGCGAACCGTCAGGAGAAAAATTGCCTCCAGAACATGGCCATATATCCCGGAAAAACCTACAACAACCCAAAGACATGATAATTTTTGCTACAGGAAAAAAACAGTTGAGCATGTTGGTGCTCAACTCAGAGAATGAGAAGACAATGGGTGATGACAGAAATGATCTAACCAAACAAAAACAAGAGGGAAAAAGTTCAAAAGCAAACCTTTAAGCTGTTTGCTACTGTATATAAGGGATGTATATAAGGGATGTCTTTTCCTCTGCTGTTGGAGATATTGGCACTTCAGCATTCATGGTTTTTGGTATCCAAGGGGGCCCTGGAATCTAACCTCAGTGGATATTCAAAGTACAGTAGAGTCTCGCTTATCCAACATAAATGGGTCGGCAGAATGTTGGACCAGGCTGTGGTGCAGTTAGCTGAGAGTTAGCTGCATTAAATCACTATTGACCAAGAGGTAATGATGAGTTCAAAGCCAGCCTGGGTCAGAGTGAGCTTCTGGCCTCTCATCTAGCTTGCTATCAACCTATGCAGCCTGAAAGACGGCACTGCAGATTACTTCAACCAGAGCACCTGATGAACCAACCTAGACACAGCATATTATTTGAGAACACAGAAATGCTGGACCACTCTCACAACCACCATGTCAGACTACACAGAGAAGCCACTGAAATCCACAAGCATGTGGACAATTTCAACAGAAAGGAGAAAACCATGAAAATGAACAAAATCTGACTACCAGTATTAAAAAAAACTCTAAAATTAGAACAGCAAAACAACAGAGGGAAAACAACCAGGGACATCTAATCACCTCTTAACAAAAGATTGCTCCAGGCTATCAAATGCTAATCAAGGCGGTCACTTGAAACATTCACACCTAGCTCCTGCAGACAAGAGCCCTTTGTCCCATCCTGGTCTTTCCACAGATATATAAACCCATTTCCCTAGTTCTAACAGACCTCACTACCTCTGAGGATGCTTCCCATAGATGCAGGCAAAACGTCAGGAGAGAATGCCTGTAGAACATGGCCATATTGCCCGAAAAATCCTACCATAACCCACTGAAAGACAGTTGCATCTGTCAAGTAGAAAATTTAGGTACCGCTTATGCGGGGAGGCTAATTTAACTAATTTATGACGCCGTAAAACCAATGGACAGTAAGTGGCAGCTCTACCTGTGGCCGGAATCGAGCTGGAATCCAGCATACCCTCATGAAGCTGGAAAAAACTTGGGCACAGCTGGAATGTTAAAATTACCTCTGCGCCTGTATATATATGTTGTATGTCTAACTGGCATTGAATGTTTGCCATGTATATGTGCATTGTAATCTGCCCTGAGTCCCCTATAGGGTGAGAAGGGCGGAATATAAATATTGTGAATAAATAAATAAATATGTTAGGTAATAAGGAGGGATTAAGGAAAAGCCTATTAAACACCAATTATGTTTTGATTTTACAAATTAAACACCAAAACATCATGTTTTAGAACAAATCGACAGAAAAAGCAGTTCAATACACGGTAACATTTTGTAATTACTGTATTTACAAATTTAGCACCAAAGCATCATAATGTATTGAAACAGCTTGGATCCGGGCAGGAGGCAGACTGCGTTGGATAATACAGAACTTTTGGATGAGCAAAAGTTGGATAAGCGAGACTTTTCTCTACTAGACTTTTGGGAGTCCCTTAAGTCATAAAATTGCAAGAGCTGGAAGAGATCATGAGGGACATCTAGTTCACTGCTTCTTAAACTGCAGGTCCTCACCCCAAATGAGGTCTCCTAAGCTCAATGTTGGGGTCCTGAAACATTTTCTGAATGTCTAATAGTGGCTCTTTTAGACATTTACACGAATCTGCTGTGCAGTGTTTACAGTGGACTTTGCAGAAGATGCTTCAGCTGTACTTCATAAAAAAGAAAATCAGCATTGCAAAGCCTTGCAAATGCCGATTTGTTATCAATAAATATTTGATTTTTATATCTATGTTCAAGCCCGTAGCCAGGATTTCGTTTCGGGGGGTGTGTGTGAATTTTTTTCAGGAGGGGTGGGGGGGCTGAGGGGGGGGGGGTGCTGAGTCTGAGTGAAAGAGGGTCTACCCTAGCAAACCTTTTGTATCGTTACCCCAATACCCCCATGCATATGGGATATATTGAGCATGGTGATCAGATCATGATATGAATAAACATAACAGTTTAAATAATGCACCAGTAAGGCCTTTTCGCGAACCACCATGAGAATTTCGGGGGGGGGGGGTTGAAGCCCCTCAAGCCCCCCCCCCCCCCCCGGCTACATGCCTGCCTATATTATGTACCTATATACATATGTTTTTCAAGCCAAAAAGGGTCCTAAATGGACAAGATTAAGAAGTCGCCTTATCAGGCTGAAAAATGCGGTATAGAAATAAAGCAAATAAAGCAAATAAATAAAAGTCCAACTCCCTGCCACGCAGGAAGACACAACTGAAGGCCAACCAACTTTAGTGTGAAGATCTCCAAAAAAGAAAGAAGAGTCCAACATCATCTGGAGAGATCGGTTTAATATATACACACATACCCTTAACCTATTAAGAAAGTATTAAGACCTAATACAAAGGTATTAAGAAAGTGTTCAGCCTGTGTTGATGTTTTTGTCCGCAGCACCCAAACACGAATCAAGGAACATGAAAGGCACTGCAGAGTGCTTCAACCAGAGAAGTCAGCCATAGCAGAGCACCTGATGAGGTCCCTGGACACAGCCTATTATTTGAGAACACAGAAATGCTGGACCACTCTAACAACCACCATTCAGACTACACAGAGAAGCCACTGAAATCTCCAAGCATGTGGACAATTTCAACAGAAAGGGGGAAACCGTGAAAATGAACAAAATCTGGCTACCAGTATTGAAAAAACTCAAAAATTACAACAGCAAAACAACAGAGAGTAAACAATCAGGCACATCAATTCACTCTCAACAAGAGTTCCCCCCAGGCACTTCCAGGCCATTGAATGCAAATCAAGGTGATCAGCTGAAACATTCACAGCTAGCGCAGACAAGAGTTCTTTGTCCCACCCGGGTCATTCCACAGATATAAACCCATTTTCCTAGTTTCCAACAGACCTCACTACCTCTGAGGATGCTTGCCATAGATGCAGAAACGTCAGGAAAAAATGCCTCTAGAACATGGCCATATAGCCCGGAAAAACCTACAACAACCCAGTTTTTGTCCTTGCTTCTACCATATTTTATCAGAACTCCATTCGTGATTTGTATTGTATGTTTTCATGTAGTATCTGACTCAATGTTCTTCTCCAGTATGGTTGTTAACCTCATTGCCTAAAGAAGCCATTAAAATTTGGAAGGTAGCTAAACCTAGATGTGTCATGTAGATTTTGCTATTTTCGTGTAGGCTGTTATGCCAACCCAACATGGTTTCCGAAAATAAGCACCAGGATACAAATCTAATAATTAGAAGGAAACATTCCTGATTGCCTTGAAATGTTGTGGCTCCGGAACTTGAGGCTCTTCACACTACGTAACCAACCATAGCACAAGATTCCACTTTAATGGCCACAACATCCTGTTGAATCCTTGGGCTTACAGTTTGGAAAGGAACTAGCCATGCTTAACCTTTATACCATTAAGGAACCTTTGAAATAACTTTGAGGTCCCAGCTCTATAAAAGTGTGGCATCTGTATAGATGAGAAACTCCATATTACAGCTTTTTGGCTAAGAATTCTCAATGTGGGTATTTGTGTATGTACTTTATTTATTTATTTATTTCCTATATTTATACCTCGCCCTTCTCACCCCCGAGGGGGGAGGCTCAGGGTGGCCTCACAAAAGCACCAAATGATGCCATCACCATAAAACATTCAGCAATATATTGACAAATTGGAATGTGTCCAGAGGAGGGCGACTAAAATGATCAAGGGTCTGGAGAACAAGCCCTATGAGGAGCGGCTTAAAGAGCTGGGCATGTTTAGCCTGAAGAAGAGAAGGCTGAGAGGAGACATGATAGCCATGTATAAATACGTGGGAGGAAGTCATAGTGAGGAAGCAAGCTTGTTTTCTGCTTCCCTGGAGACTAGGACGCGGAACAATGGCTTCAAACTACAAGAGAGGAGATTCCATCTGAACATGAGGAAGAACTTCCTGACTGTGAGAGCCGTTCAGCAGTGGAACTCTCTGCCCCGGAGTGTGGTGGAGGCTCCTTCTTTGGAAGCTTTTAAGCAGAGGCTGGATGGCCATTGGTCAGGGGTGATTTGAATGCAATATTCCTGCTTCTTGGCAGGGGGTTGGACTGGATGGCCCATGAGGTCTCTTCCAACTCTTTCTATGATTCTATGATGCAATTTTCCTGCTTCTTGGCAGGGGGCTGGGCTGGATGGCCCATGAGGTCTCTTCCAACTCTATGATTCTATGGATAGGAGTTCACTTTTTGAATAAAGATTTCCCATTTTGTTTTGCAAATAGGAACAGAAAGGAGATTCCATCTGAACATTAGGAAGAACTTCCTGACTGTGAGAGCTGTTCAACAGTGGAACTCTCTGCCCGGAGTGTGGTAGAGGCTCCTTCTTTGGAGGCTTTTAAACAGAGGCTGGATGGCCATCTCTCGGGAGTGATTTGAATGCAATATTCCTGCTTCTTGGCAGGGGGTTGGACTGGATGGCCCATGAGGTCTCTTCCAACCCAAGATTCTATGATTCTATGATAATACATTAAAATATTAAAAACAGTAATTAAAACAATTGATTAAAACACGCCTGCTAATATCAGAATCCAAAATCCAAGTCTGAGTCAATTCATTGTCTTAAGTCTTCTTTCACTTGCTGCTTTTCAATGGTTGAACGCTTGATCTCATAGCCAAGTCTTAAGTTTCCTCCTAAAAGACAGGAGGAAGGTGGCCAATCTGATGTCCCTGGGGAGGGAATTCCACAGATGGGGAGCCACTGCTGAGAAGGCCCTGTTCCTGGTCCCCACCAGTTGCGTTTGCAATGGTGGTGGGATTGAGAGCAGGGCCTCTCCAGATGATCTTAAATTTCGTGATGGTTCGTAACAGGAGATACGTTCAGACAGGTAGTCTGGGCCAGAACCATTTAGGGCTTTAAAGGTTAAAACCAGCACTTTGAATTGTGCTCAGAAGCTGATCAGCAGCCAGTGGAGCTGGAGTAACAGAGAGGTTGTGTGCTCCCTGTACGGCGCTCCAGTGAGCAATCTGGTTTCCAACCATTGGATAGTTGAAGCTTCCGGGCAGTCTTCAGAGGCAGCCCCACGTACAGTTGGCTTATGTGACCCCATGACTTTCATAGAGATTTCTTAGGAAAGGAATAGTGTTTTGTCATTTCTGATGAAATAAAGCCCACAGCATTCTGAGGATGCCTGCCATAGATGCAGGCAAAACGTCAGAATAGAATGCTTCAAGAATATGGCCATACAGCCCAAAAAACCTAAAACAACCCTGTGATTCCGGCCATGAAAGCCTTCGACAATACATTGAACATCAACACATTTGTGCAAACACAAATATTGCTAAACTCTCTGCTTATAACATGCCTGTTCTAAGGGAAGAAGAAATATCTTTCTACCTTGGTTTTGGAACTGTATAGGTTTCCCAGTTCAAAATTAACAATACTTACAGGTGTCTGGAAGCAGCAGAAAAGCTGGGTGAGAAATGGATGGTTCCTCGCCAGGGTCAGGATCCGTTTCTCGGTCAGGGTGCACTCCACATCGTCATCCTGGAGAATCACATCTTTTTTCAGCACTTTGATGGCATAGAGATATCCTGTCCCTTTTGTTTTGGCCAACATCACCTAAAGAGGAGAGGAAGCAACACTTTTATAAAGGGGTCTACTAAATATACTAGAGGCACCCGACTCCTCCCATATTAAACCATACCATAATATTGTAGCCAAAATATCAAAAAAATTGACAAAATTGGTGACTATAAAAAACCCAGCCAGAATAAAATAACAGCATATGCATATAATGCATACAGACGAAACCAAGTGAGGAAGTCCTGGCCCTTGGGCGCCCTAACCGGAGGTCAGATATGACCAGCAGTGCTGCAGATTTCAAAGAAACATGAATGGAGGGCAAAAGGGAGAAACTTGCCAAGAGGAAGGTGCATCAAGCCAACCCTAACTAGGTCTGTCTTTCACCTGGAAACCAATTTCTTTACTGAGTTGTTGTGTGTGTGTTTGGGCGATATGGCCATGTTCTAGAAGCATTCTCTCCTGATGTTTTGCCTGCATCTATATCAGGCATCCTCTGAGGTTGTGAGGTAAGTGAGATTTACATATGAACAAAATTCCAATTTTCCTACAACCCAGTGATTCCAGCCATGAAAGCCTTTGACAATACATCAGAACCAAGTGATTTGAAGCATCATGGCAATGTTGTAATAATGACAACTCTGACCAGACTGCATGCACGTTAAGACATTCAAAGGGTAAGTCAGCATAGAGTTTTCGCTTTGTAAGTATAGTGATACAGTACACATAAGTCAGAATTCTGAAAAAGTGTTTTATAACTAAAACTAAAGATATAAAAGATATATGCTTGGAATATTTTCCTCCAAATATTATGAAATATGTAAACACCAAACAAGACCTCTGTAGAAACATTTGTTTCCTCTCATGGCAGTGAAAAAGATAAACATTATATTGTACTGTTGACCTAAGTATCCCTTATCCTGCGCCTCCTCATTCGGTTTTTATGCCATAAAAGCACAATTTTGCATTTGATTCTGTCGAACTTCATTTTATTAATTTAAATCCATATTTCTAGTATCTCAAAGTGGTTTCAAATTCTATTCCTTCGATCCAATATGTTAGCTGTCCCTCCCAGTTTTATATAATCTGCAAATTTGATAAGGGTTCCCTTCACCCTGTCACCTAAATCATTGCTAAAACACATTGAGCAGTGTCAGCTTATAGTAATCAAGCACAATACTTGGGCAAGTGGATACAACTTACCTTTCCTTCCTCCCATGCAAAACCAGTTGAAATGAAGGAGAGTTCAACTGAATCAGCTCCAAAGAACTTGGCTACTGAAGTGCACACAAGTGTTCCAAATATCCACAGCAACCCTTACCTTTCCAAAACTGCCTTTTCCCAGAACTCTGATAAATATTAAGTCCTCAATCTTGAGCTTGCTCGCCGAAACCTCAGGTACACCATTGCGATCCTTCATGCTCTCTTTTTTCTGGCGCCTCAGGGTTGACTTGGAGACCAATTTCTGAAAACAGAAAAGGGAAATTAGATAAAGAACAGATTTTGCTCTTGCTGAATCCATAAGGAACCACTCTCATTGTTCCCACTGCTGTCAAGACAGGATATGTACCAATTTGCCTTGTGCTAAATGGAGTATTTTGGTCTGTGTTTGCTGTTGTGCCATCATCTTCTTTACTGACCTATTTGTCCTCTGGGTATTCAGTTTAGTGACTGCTCCACCATCAAATCCCTGACACGCTTTCGATACATGCTAAAGGTTTTTTTTTTAATTTCAGCAACCTGCTCCTAATAAATTTCAGCAACCTGCCCCTAATCAATTAATCAATAGGAGCAAGCATGGTGCAGTGGTTTGAATATTGGACTATGATGACAGAGAACAGGTTTGGATCGCCACTCAATCATGAAACCCACTAGTGGCTTTGGGCAAGTCACACACTGTCAACTTCAGAGGAAGGCAATGGCAAATCTTCTGAACAAATCTTGCCAAGAAAATGACAAGTGTGACTATAGGTTAGTTCTATGTGCTTCTGTGCATTGTGGCATCAAGTTCAAACTCCTACAATGTGAAGGAAAATATAGACTTTGCTGATGTGGAGAAGTGGGGTCAAAGAAGAGAAAACGAAAGCTTACCCCATTTGGAGATATATTTCCTGGTTGCAGCCCCATGCATGCTAACGTCTTGGCCAGTTCTGCAGCGTTCACCCCGCAATTGGGTGCAACGTTGGCTTCACATCGTATATGGACATTTATTTTGCATACTGAAAAAACAGAGAGACGTGGAATCAAGTCTGTATAATGGAAACATTTCAGTTTAGGAAACAAGAAGGGAAATATTTATTTGAGTGATTTATTTAATCCCTGACCATTGCCCATGCTTGTTGGGGCTTTGAAGAACTGAAAGCCATCAACCCCAAATATGAAACTGGAAGTGGCATTTCCATTTGTACTTTTCAGGGTTTTAAAAAAGACACCTTTAGTCCTTTTGCAAGTGGTCCCAGTGTGGAAAATTGACTTGCAGTGTATTGTCGAAGGCTTTCATGGCCGGAATCACTGGGTTGTTGTAGGTTTTTCCGGGCTATATGGCCATGTCTAGAGGCATTCTCTCCTGACGTTTCGCCTGCATCTATGGCAAGCATCCTCAGGGTAGTGAGGGCTGATGAACCAAGCCATTAAATGCTAATCAAGGTGGTCAGTTGAAACATTCACACCTAGCTCCAGCAGACAAAAGTCCTTTGTCTCACCCTGGTCATTCCACAGATATATAAACCCTTTTTCCTAGTTCCAACAGACCTCACTACCTCTGAGGATGCTTGCCATAGATGCAGGCAAAACATCAGGAGAGAATGCCTCTAGACCATGGCCATATAGCCCGAAAAAAACCTACAACAACCCACTGACTTGCAGGCTTGCCAAAACAATTAACTATCCATCTGATTTAATGATAAGAAAGACAAATAAGTATTTATGTCATCCCCTAATTAGCAGCACCTGAAATGCAGGTTCCAGACAATCATTCAATTAATCAATCAATCAGTTATTTATCTCTCCTTTTTACAAAGATTAGGGTGAAGGTGGTGCAGAGAAGAAAATAAATGCAAATAAAGCTACACATAGATAAAAGTACATTAAGTCTGAAGTAGTCTGAATCTTTAATATCTTTAGAAGCATAGAATAAAAATAGTATACAGCTCCATCTTCCACACCATCATCAGGTGTATTGTAATTCTATTTAAATTCCAGTAATTATGTCTAAATTTACACCTCTGTGTTTCAATTAGCACATGTACATATTATGCAAATAGGCGTCTTCTTTTGTCCTCATCTTTCCAGAGGGAGTTGTGCATTTATTCTCCTTTGGGTGGAATGAAAAGCAGCCGCATTTACCATCCTTTATGCACAGAAGAACAGGCAATCTAAATAAATTAAAGGGGAAAGGAAATCTTTCCATATTTGCAGAATAACCTGCAAGAGACATTCCTTGTTCATCTCAACTTACTTTTACACTGCAGACCTTGCCGCATGATGCCCCAAAGCAAAGAGCCACAGTGGTCACAGAAAGTGGGCACTTTGTAGTTGTGGATTCGGAACTTGTGTGGGATGTTGATGCCAAATCTCTGCTCAGAAATCTAAGAAAACCAAGAACAAAAAGCAGAAATCAGTTTAGCCTTTAAAGGACTTCAACTCCCAATGATTTTGCACAAAAATGGCACCTTTTGCAAGTGGGACATTCTGTACTTCTCTTAGTTGTTCCAAAATCTGAGGCCTTTATTCAATGATTTAATTAGACAAGTACAAAAGTTATGTGGAAAGTAAGGTTACAAGATTTTTTTTCAAAATACAGAGAATGAATATATTTTAATAAAACTTGTGTGAATTGTAGCATAGGTCTTACACTATTTTTCCATATAATCACCATTCAGTTAAATACATTTCATCATCTGTGAGGTGAGTTTTTGATGCCTGTGTCACAGAAGTTTCCCTCCACCTTTGTCAACCAGTTTGTCACTTTGATTTTCACCTCATCGTCATCGGAAAAGTGTTTTCCACCAAGGTGTTCCTTCAATTTAGTGAACAGATGATAGTCACTGGGTGCAAGATTGGGGCTGTGAGAGGGGTGGCTTAAAACATCCCAACGAAATGAAGTCAGCAACTCTCGTGATGCATGAGCAGTGTGCGACCGCACATTGTCATGAAGGAGACAGACTCCCACTGTCAGCATCCCACAATGTTTGTTTTGGATAGCTCCGCAAAATTTCTTCATGGTCTCACAATATATTCCTTCCCATTTTGTCGCATGTTGTCTTGACATTACGTTCTCTTCATAAACTGAAACGATTTCACGATGAATCACAGTGGCGTTTGTGCTGGTACGGCTGTACCTGGAGCTCCAACTCCTTCTCCTTTCTATTGAGTGTTTGCATGTATTCCAAAGTTCCATACATTTTGCAATAAGGTGGCTTCCCTTGGTTTGCAACAATAGGGCCAATGACCCATCAATTATCATTATGTTCTTTAGTTCCGCCCCTTTTTCTGGGTTAAGGAGGGAAAAGGGCACCTCTAGTTCAGTTCACACAGAGAAGCCTTTTGTACAGGACGTGAATCAGTTCCACCTGTAGAAAGCTTCGTCTTTTACAGCTTTGCTGGGGGGATCCAATCCCACAGCTCTACAGAGAACTACAGCATAGCCTGTGTTGGGGAATTTAGTTCCACAACTCTACAGCCAGCTCTTTGCTAGAGAAATACAGCTTCACGGTTTTACAGCCAGCCTTTGCTGGGAATTGAAAGCCTTCTTTTCTCTTGGAAATCTACTAAAGGACTCTGTTTGGTAAGGACCACTCGCGGCAGCCATAAAGCAATTTGGACCAGGTGTAGGGGCCCATGCCAGCAGAGCTTAGTTAGATTGCCCAGGGAGGGGTCAAGAATTTCCCTTGTAGAAGGAAGAAACAGTTTATGAAGAAAGTTGCCTGTCCCTTGTGGACAAGATTTAAGCAAGCCACCAGTTGATTCAAAGCCTTGAAGTATTTGTTTGATTTATTGAAGATTTAAGCAACAATAAAACTTTGTTGAACTTTCTAAGTCTTTAAAAGAACTTTGCGTGGGGACATCCGAAAGGCCTCTCAGCCGAGGCACCCCTGGCGTCCCGTTGGGCACACAGAAACATGTCCTGTCTACAGACTCTTTCACTGGCCCAGCGCGTGACAGTACAGCGTTCATGCCCATAGCATTTAGGTAGCATATTACAGCGCGAACTTCACACTTGGAGGAAAACGGAATGAGTACGCTCATCTCTAAACTTCACCACAATGCCAGTTGATGAACTACTGATGACTGGCACTGCTCGTTCGCTTCCCCTTGTTTCCTGCTACACGGCAGCAATACCAACTTCCTCCAGCTAAACACTGAGAAGAGATATTGAGGAGGGAGGAAACATGTTTTTGCTTCTCTAGAAATTAGGACGCAGACCAATGGATTCAAACTACAGGAAAAGAGACTCCACCTAAACATTAGGAAGAGCTGTTTGACAATGAAATATGCAGCCTCGGAGTATAGTAAAATCTCTTTCTCTGGAGGATTTTAAGTAGAGGTTGGATGACCATTGACCAGGAGTGTTTTGATATATGACATAATGGGTTGAACTAGATAACCTTTGTGGTCTTTTCCAGCTCTATGAATCACTGGTTATCCAGAATGTTGAAACGTTAGTACTAGTGCCAACCTGTTAGTATCTAATTCCTAAAGAAAATTAATTGGTCAACATCAAAATGCTAAAAAAACTATACAATTGATTGGTTAGTTAATTTCTTAACTAATTCATCAAACCATGAAAGCATTACCTTTTAAAATCCAATAAAGGTTTGACTCCTAATGAAGCAGAACCATTTAATCAATGAGATTTATGTAAGTGTTGACTCACCATTCTAAATGAGATTCAATTGCATCTCCTCCACATGGAGCGAAAAATTACTTAAAATGGTCAGTGAAGCTTTAAAGTTATGGGAACCAATACCTGCTACTCCAAAAGAAATGCCATTGGCATTTAGTAATTAAAATAATGGAGTTTAAAATCATACCCCTGATATACAGTACCAGTATGTCTTGGTGGTCCCCATTCCAAGTAGTATCTGTGGCTGACCCTTGGCTTCTAAGATCAGACAGTATGTGGTGCTTAAGAGTCTTTAGCCTTGTTTAAGATTTATGGGTATTGAAGCCACCCCCACACCCCATTCCCTTCTCAGCAGTCTTGGTGCCGACAGCAATCTGTACTTCTACCATCTAGTTGTGCCACCGGAAGCCCGTGCTAGTGCAGTGGGTTAAACCACTGAATGCAATTTTCCTGCTTCTTGACAGGGGGTTGGACTAGATGGCCCACTAGATCTCTTCCAACTCTATGATTCTATGAGCTGCTGAACTTGCTAACCAAAAGATTGCAGGTTCAAATCCGGGGAGCAGAGTGAGCTCCCACTGTTAGCCCCAGCTTCTGCCAGCCTAGCAGTTCAAAAACATGCAAATGTGAGTAGATCAATAGCTACCTCTCCAGGAAGGTAATGGCACTCCAGCCACATGACCTTGGAGGTGTCTACGGACCATTTCGGCTCTTGGGCTTAGAAATGGAGATGAGCACCAACCCCCAGAGTCGGACACAACTGGACTCAATGTCAGGGGAAAACCTTAACCTTTGCTCATCATCTAGCTGATGGCTGATGGTAGAAGTAAACAAGTAGAATTCGACAATAATCAGAAAAGGAGGGCAAAGTCTCTAGGCCACATATAAAGCAACCACGGGCTGCTTGTTAGTGATGTTCAAGTCTGCTGGTTATGGTTGCAATGTTCATGTCTGCAGGGAGTTCATATGACTTCGGAGACTTGAATTCATTTAGATTAGCCAGATATCCCTGTTTTGCCTCTTTACCAATTTTGTGCTGCATTTCCCCTACTGCATTCTCTGCTCCATTTTCCCCAAGTTAAATACTGTTAACCTTTTGGGAGAAGACTGAGGCAAAGAAGGTGTTGAGCAGTTCTGCCTTTTCTCTACCCTTGTTAACATTTTGCTGTCATCTGCATGTAGCATTTCATTATTCTTCCTTTTACTATGGACATAAACAAAACAAAACTCTTTATATAGTTTATGATCTACCTAGCAAGCCTGAGCTCATTCAGCACCTTGGCTTTTCCAACTTTCTCCAACACATACCGATTCCATTGAGTTGATCTTTTTGACTGTTCAACTGTTTTGTTTAACTGATACTGTTTTCTCTCTGATGTTTCCTGACATATTTTTAGTGTGTCTTATGTTCTGCAATGGTTTATTTCATTGTTTTTTATGTTAGCTGCCTTAGCCCTTTCTATTTTTGTACCAGGATAGGATATGATTTAAATATTTACATCCAGACATGCAAACCTAAAATGCAACAAATTTCTTTACACTAGAAAGGTACTGGACTTGAGGTTGATTCAAACTCTATGATTCTGTGAAATAAAATAGGTTATGAAAGGAGAGCCAAATACATTCCATAACTCCATCCAACTATCTATGTCATCCCAAACACTAAATTATTGCCTTACCTTTGTATCTGCCTTGTTGCTATTGTTCTGGCATGTGCAAGCTGTGACAATGAGGTGATGGCAACGCTTGTGTACAACACATGTGCAAACTAGAAAATAAAAACATAAACATTAAAAAAAAGCTGGAGAGCAGCACCACAAACTAAAACAGAGGTTGTAAGAAAAGATCTACCAGCAGAATAGCTAAATGTAGGCGTTACGTTTAGCATCTGGTAGTCTTGCAAAGACAAATAGTAACACTAGGTACTGTAATGGCTGGAATTCAATATGGGACTTGTTTCATTCTAGCGGGCGTATGTATATAGGAAACAGAACTGGCTAGCTTCATACTGTCCAGCTTTACTGTATGTACTCCTATAAAAGTCTAGAAATGTTAGTTAAAATTAGCTTCCAAGAACGGGTCAATTTAAGTACTTAACTCCTATCAAAAAAGGAACTACTTCCTTCTCTAAGTAGAGTGGCAAAAGGAGAGAGTTTAGTCCAGCTCAAGGGAATGGCCCTTCGCTTATCCATGGGTCATATGAACCTCCATAGTTTTGGGCCTCAAACTTGCCCTCTACTTATACATGAGGTCAACTTATATACAAATACATATATGGTACCTAGGGTTTGCTGTCACATTACTATACATCCATTGAACAATGCTGAAATTATTGATGTGTGTCAGAACACAGTGCAGAATGGGCACTAATGTACACTGGTGTGCTTTCCACCAAAAGAGCTGGAGCAGAACTAAAATGCACGATGAACATTAGATGTGCTAGAGCACACCACAAGGGCATGATGTGCCTCAAGTGAGCCTAATGTGCATCAGAATGTCTGATGCACCTTGGAGCACTTTTGCTGGTCCCTTACTATGCAGTTCTCTAGCATGGCTTCACTGCATCCACCTGCCAAACATTCATAGTTACCCAGTGTAGACCATGGTGTAGAATTACACTGTGAAATTAATGCAGTTTGATATGACTCAATTCTATGGAACCATCCCCCTTTAGGGAGAGCGGACAGGTTATAAATAAAGTTGTTGTTGTTGTTGTTGTTGGGACTTTAGCCTTCTTGGCCAAAAATGTACTGGTGCCTCAGCAAAGTACAACTTCCATGATACCAAAGCTTCGAGCCATGGCAATTACAGTGATGTCAAACTGCTTTTAATTTTACAGTGTAGATACACATTCAGCTACCTTTCCCCCCCTCCTTCCAAAAAATAGTTGCTTTCTGATGGTTGTGTGGAACTTTGTTTTATGCACAAAATTCCACACAGGCTATATGTAGAGGTTGTGTATTAAATAAGAATTAATTCCATGGTTCCTCTCTTGGGTCCCATCTCTAACTTTATCTCTATGTATTTTAAGTATTCCAAAAATAAAAAATAAGTTTTTAAAAAATCCAAAAATATAGAACATTTCTTCTCCCAATCATTTCAGATAAGAGATACTCAACCTGCGTTCCCTATCTTTCACTCATTTCAACAGGGCTTATAATACGATAGGGAAAAACCCCAATTTGTAATGTATAATTTAACTACAAAGATACAGCACTGTACCTTGGCACTGATATCCCTGCTTCCCAAACACTCCCCTGTTGAATAAAAGAGAGAATGCAACAGGATCAGATAAAACCACAACATGCAGGTCAGGTTTCAGGAATACAATCACTCCATGAGATAATCAGGGATGGGCAATTGTGGGTAGCTACAGGTGGTAGATTTCCCCCCCCCCCCCCTAGAAAACCCTGGAACGTCTGCCCCTTTACCACAATGCCACACACACAAGCATATGCATATACATATACATAAATAAATAAATAAGTAAATAAATATAATATAATATATAGATTCACTTCTGAGCTAGTGGAATAGTCATGTTGTAAGCACAATACATATATGGAGAGTCTTTCTCTATATTGATCTGTCCATCTTCAAAGTATACCAATAATAAAAATGTTGTTGTTGTTGTTGTTGTATGCCAATTGGATTTAACAGGACTCATCATGTTTATTCTCCCTTGGAGTGATATACATTGTTCTGTTGCCGCTGGACCTGAAATGAAGTGCTTTTAAGAGAGGATGTATGGCTTGAATCCAGCGGGAAGCCAGGGGGCCCAAAAAGGAGCCTTTAAGGAAATTTCCCTCATTAAACAGTCTTTAGGAGGCTTGAACTTAAATATAACAGTCTTTTATTGATGAACAAACAGGAATTGTAAAGCTTTCTTGGCAAAAAAAACAGTTCTCTCAAACTTGTCCACAGGGAACAGGCACTATCTTCAATAACTTTGTTCAAAGGAAAATTCCCCTTTCTAGCTCCTCCCAGGCTACTGTGAACCTAAACCTGACTGATTTGAATCCACTACCGCAGTGGTTCTCAACCTGGGGTCCCCAGATGTTTTTGGCCTACAACTCCCAGAAATCCCAGCTAGTTTACCAGCTGTTAGGATTTCTGGGAGTTGAGGGCCAAAACATCTGGAGACCCACAGGTTGAAAACCACTGCCCAAGACCTTTCTCAACGCCGAGCGAACCTATCAAAAGGCTTGCAATCACTTAGCTGCTTTGATGGTTTGAGCTGTTATTCCCTCCGGAATTCCTCAGGGCTGTAAGGCTGTTTCCCCGGAACCTTTGGGAATCTTTAGAGGCTCTTAAGACTGTTCTCCCCGGGAAGTCTTAAGGGACGAAGCCTTTGTACAGGAGGACGTCTGTATACATCCTCTGCATAGACTTCCTTTGCTGAGACTAACTGAAAAATGGCCCCTTCCCTCCAAAAAACCCAGAGAGGGGCGGGACCAGGGATCCTAACTATTATTGACAGGTGGCTTGCCCTATGAATGCAGCCAAAGGAAGCCACCTATCTGCAAAGTCCCTGCAACTTAGGACTATGAACAAACACTCAGTGCAAAACACAAAATTGGAGCCCCTGGAACAGCCGTTCCAGAACATACATTGCTTCACTTCTGCAATGTGAGATATCTAACTAATCAGACTATGAGAAATATACCTACCGTCACTTATTTAGTTGCAATGCAAAATAATCTATTTATTTATTTATTTATTTATTTATTTATTTATTTATTTATTTACAGTATTTATATTCTGCCCTTCTCACCCTGCAGGGGACTCAGGGCAGATTACAATGTACATATACATGCCAAACATTCAAAGACAGACACACAGAGGCTATTTAACATTCCAGCTTCATGAGGGTATTCTGACCACCAGGGGAGCTGTCGCTTCACCGTCCATTAGTGACACGATGGAGTACTTCCTCATTCTTTGCATGCTTGCTGGAGATTTTATGACATCGTAAATTAGTTAAATTAGCCTCCCTGCATAAGCAGTACCTAAATTTCCTACTTGACAGATGCAACTGTCTTTCGGGCTGTGTAAAAGATGATGCCTAGCAAACAGACTAAGGGACGACAATGGGTGAATCTGCACTTCATAACTGCTATGGCTTATAGCTATGGAATCCTTGTATAGATGGTATGGACAAGGCTGACTTTGGTGTTCACTGATATAATCTTTGTACTACAGGATTTTATGTAGATCCTTCATTTTGCCCCTTCCTAAAGTTTATCTACACTAGTGTAGATGTTCCCACAGATAATCTACACCAGTCATGGGCAAACTTCAGCCATCCAGGTGTTTGGACTTCAACTTCCACAATTCCTAACAGCCTTTCAGGCCCGTAGCCAGGATTTCATTTCGGGGGGGGGGGGGGGGGGGCTGAATTTTTTTCAGGGGGGGTTTCGGGGGGGCTGAGTTTCGGGGGGGGGGGCTGAGTCTGAGTGAAAGAGGGTCTAGCCTAGCAAACCTTTTGTATCATTACCCCAATACCCCCATGCATATGATATTGAGTATGGTGATCAGATCATGATATGAATAAACATAACAGTTTAAATAATGCACCAATAAGGCCTTTTCGCGAACCACCATGAAAATTTCGGGGGGGGGGCTGAAGCCCCCCAAGCCCCCCCCCCCCTGGCTACATGCCTGCTTCTGGTTGTTATGAATTGTAGAAGTTGAAGTCCAAATCACCTGGAGGGCCAAAGTTTGCCCATGCCTGTTCTACACTGTAGCATTAATACAGCTCAACATCACTTTAGTTGTCATGAATCAATGCTATGGAATTCTAGCAGTTGTATTTTGTTGAGGCACCTGAACTCTTTGGCACTTCAAGCAGTGTCAAACTGCATTAATTCTACAGCGTGGATGCACCCAATGCCAGGAAGCAAGAGTCAAGCCTGTATTTAAGCCATGCCTACCAGATAAATTCGCGGCAGTGGGAGCAGTATGTAGGTTGCCGCAAATAGGTGGCCATAAACTTGTGTCCGTTGACTTGGTGGACTCTCCTGCGCATGGCCCTCTGGCGTTTCCGAGTGAAATTCTTAAAAATCCTGTCCCTCTGGAGAGTTCCTGTGCATACAGAGAAAACAATGGTTAAAGGAAATAATGCCTGCTTATCTTTCAAGTGATAATGAACTCACAGCAACGTCACATTGACCCCCTTTAATTTGCAACCACAAGCAATTGCAAAGCAAATTAGCTTTTGCTGCATTCATTCCCTAGTTCCTTCCTTTCATGCACTTTTTTTTTTTTGCTTTATCTGCCCACTAGATTTGACCTCTCTCCAACTGCCATTGATGGTGGATCTACACCAGTGTTTCTCAACCTGGGGGTCAGAGGGGTCACCAAAGACCATAAGAAAACACAGTATTTTCTGATGGTCATGGGGATTCCATGTGGGAAGTTTGAGCCAATTCTATCGTTGGTGGAGTTCAGAATGTTCTTTGATTGTAATGAACTATAAATCCCAGCAACTACAACTCCCAATCTATTTTCCCCAGACTCCACCAGTGTTCACATTTGGGCATATTGAGTATTTGTGCCAAGTTTGGTCCAGATCCACCATTGCATGAGTCCACAGTGCTCTCTGGATATAGGTGAACTACAACTCCCAAACTCAAGGTCAATGCCCATCAAACCCTTCCAGTGTTTTCCATTGGTCATGGGAGCCAAGTTTGGTTCAAATCCATCGCTGGTGGAGTTCAGAATGCTCTTTGATTATAAGTGAACTATAAATCCCAGCAACTACAACTCCCAAATTACAAAATCAATCCTCCCCCAACCCCACTAGCATTCACATTTGGGTGTATTGGGTATTTGTGCCCAGTTTGGTCCAGTGAATGAAAATGCATCCTGCATATCAGATATTTACATTATGATTTATAACAGTAGTAAAATGATTGTTATGAAGTAGCAAAAAAAAATGTTATGGTTGGGGGTCACCACAACATGAGGGACTGTATTAAGGGGTCACGGCATCAGAAAGGTTGAGAACCACTGATCTACACTGTATAATTAAAGCAATTTGACACCACTTTGACATCCATACCTCAGTGCTATAGAATCATGGAAGTTGTTGCTTTATAAGGTCTTCTCAAACCTTCTTTGCCAAATAATGCTGGTGCCTCATCAAACTACAACTCCCATGATTCCACAACATTGAGCCATAGCAGTCCAAGTGGTGTCAAACTGCATTAATTCTACAGTGTAGATCAGTGGTTCTCAACCTTCCTAATGCCGTGACCCCTTAATCCAGTTCCTCATGTGGTGATGACCCCCAACCATAAAATTATTTCTGTTGCTACTTCATACCTGTCATTTTGCTACTGTTATGAGTCGTCATGTAAACATCTGATATGCAAGATTGTATTTTCATTCACTGGACCAAAATTGGCACAAATAGCCAATATGCCCAAATTTGAATACTGGGGGGGCAGGGATTGATTTTGTCATTTGGGAGTTGTAGTTGCTGGGATGTATAGTTGACCTACAAAGAGCATTCTGAACTTCACCACTGATGGAATTGAACCAAACTTGGCACATGGAACTCCCATGACCAAGAGAAAATAATGGAAAGGTTTGGTGGGCATTGACCTTGATTTTTGGAGTTGTAGTTCACCTACATCCCGAGAGCACTGTGGGCTCAAACAATGATGGATCTGGACCACACTTGGCATGAAGACTCAATATGCCCAAATGTGAGCACTGGTGGAGTTTGGGGAAAATAGACCTTGATATCTGGGAGATGCAGTTGCTGGGATTTATAGTTCACCTACAATCAAAGAGCATTCTAAACCCCACCAACGATAGAATCGGGCCAAATTTCCCACACAAAACCCCCATGACCAACAGAAAATACTGTTTTCTGATGGTCTTTAGTGACCTCTCTGACACCCCCTCACGACCCCCCCAGGGGTCCCGTCACTCAGGTTGAGAAACACTGGTATAGATGCACTCACCGCATGCTATGTACATGCATGTAAAGCGCTGTACAAATGCAAAGGTTAGAGAATCATGGTTAGAGAAACATGTGTCCTGCTACTCTCATATTGCAATTCCCATCTTTCCTCAACAATGACTATGGAGGCTAAGGCTGATGGGAATTGAAAAGTGCAGTAACATTTGGAGAGCCACATGTTCCCCATGGCTCTCACTTCTCACTGAAATTCGGATTTCCAGTTTCATTAAAAGATTCCCTAAATCCATTCATAAGCAGACAGAATACTGTATTCTCATACATATTGAATAGTTATCTACTTAACTTTTGCTGGGTTGAGTGGCAGGTTTAAATAAAACATTCATCACTTCTTCCAGTTCTTAAGAATGAGCTATTTTTAAATCTATACAATGAATATTTCCTTTTTCTGCATTGCCACATAGTTCCCCATAGGAATCCTTACACATGCTCACATGTCATTGTGCTCAGCAATTGACTTGTGCTCCAATGCTTTTTTAAAAAAGAAGTCTGTAACAATGATTTACTTATTTATTTCGTATCAAAAGCATTGCATAAATTAGTATAAAACTGATAAAAATAGAAAGAACACAAGCAGCAAAATAATTTTTGATCAAAAACCGGGCAACAGTGACTGCATTTTCTGAGGTGTTAAACAGTTCTTCCTCTGTGCATGAGGCAGGGCATTGTGGACAAGCATACAGGTGCAGTGCTGTTTGTTCTGCTCCATAGTCACATAAAGTGGAGGATTCTTTTAGGCCATGGTTTCTCAACCTTCCTAATGCCACGACCCCTTAATAGTGTTCCTCATGTTGTGGTGACCCCCAAGCATAAATTATTTTTGCTATATAAATTATATATATATATATAATATAAAATATAAATTATAGTTGCTGGGATTTATAGTTCACATACAAACAAAGTGCATTCAGAACTTCACCAATGATGGAATTGAACCAAATTGGAACACAGAACTCCCATGACCAACAGAAAATATGGGAAGCTTTTGGTGGGTGTTGACCTTGAGTTTTGGAGTTGTAGTTCACCTACATCCAGAGAGCACTGTGAACTCAAGCAATGATGGGTCTGGACCAAACTTTGCACAAATACTCATTATGCCCAATTGTGAACACTGGTGGAGTTTGGAGGAAACAGACCCTGACATTTGGGAGTTGCAGTTGCTGGGATTTATAGTTCACCTACAATCAAAGAGCATTCTGACCTCCGCCAACAATGTAATCAAACAAAACTTGGCACATAGAACTCCCATGACCAACATAAAATATTGGAAGCTTTTGGTGTGCATTGACCTTGAGTTTTGGAGTTGTAGTTCACCTACATCCAGAGAGCACCGTGAACTCAAATAATGATGGCTCTGGACCAAACTTTGCACAAATACTCAATATGCCCAAATGTGAACACTGGTGGAGTTTGGAGGAAACAGACCCTGACATTTGGGAGTTGCAGTTGCTGGGATTTATAGTTCACCTACAATTAAAGAGCATTCTGAACCCTATCAACAGTAGAATTGGAGCAAACTTCCCACAAAGAACCCTTATGACCAACAGAAAATATTGTGTTTTCTGATGGCCTTTGGTGACCCCTCTGACACCCCCTCGCGACCCCTCCAGGGGTCCCAACCCCCAGGTTGAGAAACGCTGTTTTAGGCAGTTCCATCAAAAGAATCCTCCACCTTGTGTGACTATGGATACTTTGATTGCAATTTTCCTGCTTCTTGGCAGGGAGTTGGACTGGATGACCCATGAGGTCTCTTCCAACTCTATGATTCAATGATTCTAGGGACAGCTAATCACCTCTCAACAAAGGATTCTCCCAGGCAGTAAGAACCCAGACCTTGAAAACTACTACGCCATTACATGCTAATCAAGGTGGCCAATTGAAACATTCACCTACCTCCAACAGACAAGAGTTCCTTCCCCCAATCTGGACATTCCACAGATCTATAAACCTCATTTTCCTTGTTTCCAACAGACCTCAAAACCTCTGAGGTTTTTAAAGCAGAGGCTGGATGGCCATCTGTCAGGAAGGCTTTGTTTGTTCCTACATGACATGGGATTGGGCTGGATGGCGTTTGGGGACTCTTCCAAAGCTAGGGTTCTATGATGCTAAGTAAAAATGACAGGCAATGCGTATGTTTCCTTGGGAGATAATATTTATCATCCTCATCATCTTCCAAAACATGCTTTCCTCATGTCTCACCAACCCTTTGTTCTTTGTCAACTTCCGGATTCTTTCAATGCAACCAGAGTCCTAAAGAAGTGGCTCAATGTGTCACGACTGCATACCACAGGTAGATTATCTGCAATCTTTACTGGCAGTAAGAATGTGTTACAGGTTTCTCTGGTTGCCAGTTGTTTGTTGTCTTTCCCCTTTCCTCCTCCATCTACTCCTACCTGCAGGTTATTCTTTCCCAATTGGCGTTCAAAGTCAGAAACAGGTGCTTTTGACAAAAAAAAAGTCAGACAAGGAATAATCAGATCAGTGCTAAAATCAACTGTAGGTGTAGTTGTTTCTTTAAGTTCACAACACATGGTGTTTTGAGATGTCTAAATCCAAACCAGCCTGTCTGCCTGCTTGTCCTAAAAGTTTTTAGACTTTTAAAAAAAGACTACAGTCAACATGCCCCATCCAATATGGTCATGTTGGGTGTGGGATTATGAGAGTTGTCATCCAAAACATCCAAGTTTATATAAACATCTGGAACCATGAAAATCTGGCTATCAGTATTAAAAACCTCTTAAATCAGGACCGTAAATAGAGCAACACTCCAAAAGCAGGAGAATTCCAGACAAGAATCAACCAGGGCCAGCTAACACCTCCCTACAAAGGATTCCCCCAGGCAGCAACCAGCCAGGCTTTAAAGCTGAAAGGCCATTTGATGCTAATCAAGGTGGTCAATTGCAACATTCAGACCTGCCTCTGACACCTGGACATTCCACAGATATATAAACCCCACTTGTCTAGTTTCCAACAGACCTCACAACCTCTGAAGATGCCTGCCATAGATGTGGGTGAAATGTCGGGAGAGAATGCTTCTGGAACATGGCCATACAGCCTGGAAAACTCACAACCACCCAGTCTGGAACTATCTTGCCAAGATGTGCATAGCACATGGCTGAAAGGGAAGTGAAAAATGACTCTAAAGTGTTTCATTCCCTTCTGGAGGAGGAAAAGAAGGAGAAACAAGCTCTTTGGATAGAGTATTGTGACATCGGCAGCCAACAAATCTGTCCTTTCTCATCTGTCAACTGCCCTGTTTGTTTTTATTGAAACCTGCACAATGTAACGCAGCACACACACACCATTATACACATCTACATCCCTATCTCTGACCAGTTATGTCATATATTCTGAGTTAGATTTGGACACTTCTCTCCTGTCTCCAAGTTGCAAAAAGTTTCAGATGGACATGAAAAATTTAGATTGTAAAGAAAAAAGAAAGTTTTCTACTGCTCAGTAGGTACAATACCATACTGAAAACTCTTATCACTTACCCACTAGGTGATACCCATAAGGAGGCCTTAATTGGCTTTAAAAAAAAATCTGAATTTCATCTCCACCTTTCCTGATATGAGCATTCCCATGCTGCTTGCTGCTTCTGCACCAAGGAAAGTGAATGTGTTTTCATTAAAGGCAATGGACAGATCATATCTATCAAATTTTGGTTTAAGGGAACGGGAAAAGGCAACTGATTCTAGCTCCCTTAAGGTATAACTTGATATAATTATATCTCAAATGTATTTTCTAACCTACAATCACTATCTTGGACCTTAAGGTCATCATCACTTACAATGATTACAATTTGTGCACAGATTGTTGGACTTTTCTACAGTCAGCCATCTGTATCAACAGGCTTGGAAAGTTCCCAAAGGGTCACCATTGTATTATTGTCACTTTACATAATGGCACTTCAGCATCCATGGATTTTGGTATCTTCAAAGGGTCCTTGGAACTAAACCCTAGCAAATGCCAAAAGCCCACTATATTTCTTTCCTCCATCCCAGGTTCGGCAACATGAAGTCACATGAAAAATCCAAAAGTTTTTGCTTGCCTCTGTGTGATACTTCAGAAGCAATAATATAGTATCCACTTCCAATTTTTATTTTACTCGTGGGTTATGCAGACACATTATTATTGGGTTGTTGTAGGTTTTTCTGGCTATATGATCTCACAACCTCTGAGGATGTTTGCCATAGATGAAGGTGAAATGTCAGGAGAGAATGCTTCTAGAACATGGCCATATAGCCCGAAAAAACCTACAACAACCCAGTGATACCAGCCATGGAAGCCGTCGACAACACATTATTATTATTATTATTATTATTATTATTATTATTATTATTATTTAAATCTGGAGTAGACAAACTCTCTCTAGAAACCAAATTGGCTTAACAAAGGCTATCATGCTTGAAGACAGCCAGCATGGTACAAACTGATAGTGCACAACAACTAGTGCATATGGATATATAACAAGATGACATAATTTACTGGAAAAATTATAACACTCAATAAAGTGGAAAGTAGTAAGAAAAAAAGAAGACCACATTATAGACAAATTGATTCAAGCAAGGAGGTTATGGTCCGTAGTTTGCAAGACCTTCGCAGAGAACAGATTGAGTATCTTTTCTCTAAAATGCTTGGGACTAGAAGTGTTCCTTATTTCAAGGTTTTTTTAAAAAAATTGGAAGACCCACATATACATAATCTTGCGATACCTTGGAGATGGGCCCCCAAGTCTAAACACAAAATGAATTTATACTTCATATAAACCTGACACACATAGCATGAAAGCAATTTGATACACAATATTTTTAATAAATAATAATATGCAGGAATCAAGTTTGTGTACCCAGAACTATCAGAAAGCAAAGATGTCACCATCTCAACCATCCATATAGACAATTTTGGAATAGTTCAGATTTTGAAATTTCCAGATAAGGGATACTAAACCTGCAGTTGATAACCAGTACTTTCAGAGATCTCCCATTCATAAGACTTTTTTTTTTTTGTCGTGTCAAGAGAGACTTGAGAAACTGCAAGTCGCTTCTGGTGTGAGAGAATTGGCCGTCTGCAAGGACGTTGCCCAGAGGATGCCTGAATGATTTGATGTTTTATCATCCTTGTGGGAGGCTTCTCTCATGTCCCCGCATGAGGAGCTGGAGCTGGTAGAGGGAGCTCATCCGCCTCTCCCCGGATTTGAACCTGCGACCTGTCAGTCTTCAGTCCTGCCGGCACAGGAGTTTAACCCACTGTGCCATCGGGGGCTCCATAAGACGTAATAATTAACTATAACAATAATGGTTGAGAGTGGACATGATAGCCATGTTTAGATATTTGAAAGGATGTCATATTGAAGGGGAGTTTCTGCTACTCTAGAGACTGGGACACAGAGCAATGGGTTCAAATTGCAGGAAAAGAGATTCTACCAAAACATTAGGAAGAACTTCCTGATGGGTAAGAGCTGTTCGGCAGTGGAATATGCTGCCTCTGATTGTGGTGGAGTCTCCAACTGTGGAGGTTTTTAAGCAGAGGCAGGATGGCCATCTGTTGAGAGTGCTTTGATTGCGTTTTCCTGCATGACCGGGGGTTGTACTGGAGGGCCCTTGTGATCTTTTCCAACTCTATGATTCCATGATTCAAGTCGTTTCTGACTTGCAGTGGCCCCAAAACAAACCTATGATGAACCAACCTGGACACAGCATATTATTTGAGAACACAGAAATGCTGGACCACTCTCACAACCACCATGTCAGACTACACAGAGAAGCCATTGAAATCCACAAGCATGTGGACAATTTCAACAAAAAGGAGGAAACCATGAAAATGAACAAAATCTGGCTACCAGTATTTAAAAAAACTCTAAAATAAAACAGCAAAACAGCAGAGGGAAAACAATCAGGGACATCTAATCACCTCTCAACAAAAGATTGCTCCAGGCAATGCTAATCAAGGTGGTCAGTTGAAACATTCACACCTAGCTCCAGCAGACAAGAGTTCTTTGCCCCACCCTGGTCTTTCCACAGATATATAAACCCATTTTCCTAGTTCCAACAGACCTCACTACCTCTGAGGATGCTTGCCAAAGATTTCTTTTTTTTTTTTTGTCGTGTCAGGAGCGACTTGAGAAACTGCAAGTCGCTTCTGTTGTGAGAGAATTGGCCGTCTGCAAGGACGTTGCCCAGGGGACGCCCGGATGATTTGATGTTTTTATCATCCTTGTGGGAGGCTTCTCTCATGTCCCCGCATGAGGAGCTGGAGCTGATAGAGGGAGCTCATCCGCCTCTCCCCGGATTCAAACCTGCGACCTGTTGGTCTTCAGTCCTGCTGGCACAGGGCTTTAACCCACTGCGCCACCAGGGGCTCATAGATGCAGGTGAAACGTCAGGAGAGAATGCCTCTAGAACATGGCCATATAGCCCGAAAAAACCCACAACAACCCAACCTATCATAGGGTTTTCTTGATAAGACTTATTCAGAGGGAATTTGCCATTGACATCTCCATGAGGCTGAGAGTCACCAAGCACAGCAAGAATTTGAGTCTCTCCCAAAGTCCTAATCCAATGCCGAAAACACCCTGGTTATGCCTCACTGAATATATCAGGACTGTTTTTATTGAGTTCACAAACTGTTAATCCATTTTGCAATCACTTGCCTCTTTAATTAACCGATTATAGTTAGGCAAATTATGCACATTACTAAATATTCATGTGCTTTAAGATATTAAAGGAAAAGGTAGGTACTTCTTAACAAAGGCTTGCTCTTGCATTTAGAAGGAAGTCACACCCTCTGAACTTTATCTTTCTCCTGATCACCTATAATACCTCAGAACAGCCTCAAACAAAGATACTCCCAACCTTATTAATAAAATTTGGACTAAAAAGGAGAACCCGAGCATTTGTAATTGTGTCCTTGTGACCTTTGGATGCCATTCATTTTTAAATTAATCCGGAGACTGAGAAACCACAAAGCACACTTGGGCAGCTCATTACCCCCTGGCCCAGTTTCTCCTCTCTGTCTCTTTTATGAGGAAGGGCTGGGTCTGCAAATTAATTACAGTAAATGTTTGCATCTGCGCTTCAGGATTTCCCAGTGTGGTTAAGCAAGTTTTCTTTGCAGACAGTCGTTCCACTTGAGCATGGCTAGCTGCTTGGAAACCAGCCTATTAAACTTCGTTGCTATTGTTGTTGTGTGCTTTCAAGTTGTTTCCGACTTAGGGCAACACTCAAGTGAACCTAATATGGGTTTTTCTTGACAGTATTTCTTCAGAAGGGGGTTGTCTTTGCCCTCCTCTGTAGCTGAGAGAGTGTGATTATTATTCTTTATTATTATTAACTTTATTTACATCTTATCTTTCTTTCCGCAGTGATTCAAGGTGGCTAGCGTGATTTGCCCAAGGTCATTGATGGGTTTCAAACTCTGGTTTCCATAATCATAGTCAAACCACTACACCATGCTGATACACATATAATAAACATTGGAAAACCTAAGAAAACCTATTTGTAGTCAGTTCTACGAAACAGAGAATGCAGTCTTGAATCGTGGTCAGAGTGCTGGGCCGGGATGTGGGAGATTCCCTACTTCACAAAATTGCATTCAAGAGGAAGAGAATTATAGCTGTTCAAACATCCCTTACCCAGAACTGCAAAACCAAAAATTCCACATTTTCATGCATATGCAAATACATGTATTGCAAAATCTAGAGAGAAAAAAACCCAAAGCACTTGTGGTCTCAAGCATTACAGATAAGGGATACTCAACCTGTCTCTTATTGATTGGTTTCATTAAACTTGTTGAATGGAGAATCAATTCATAGAAGAGAGTGGAGAATCGAATTGGTTCAGTGGGTTTTGGGTTTGTTTGTTTTTTGTTGTATCAGGAGTGACTTGAGAAACTGCAAGTTGCTTCTGGTGTGAGAGAATTGGCCATCTGCAAGGACATTGCCCAGGGGACGCCCGGATGATTTGATGTTTTTATCATCCTTGTGGGAGGCTTCTCTCATGTCCCCACTTGGGGAGCTGGAGCTGACAGAGGAAGCTCATCTGCCTCTCCCTGAATTCGAACCTGCGACCTGTCGGTCTTCAGTCCTGCTGGCACAGGGGTTTAACCCACTGCGCCACCGGGGGCTCAATGGGTTAACTTTAGTGGAGATCGGCATTAGCTTTGGGTTGCCTATTTTTACAACTTTGAAGTCACTAGACATTTGGTGGGATGACGCTCATTTCTTCCATCCCAACTTATTTGATATCTGAGTAACCAGTGAGATAACTCCTGGAGGCCCACAAGCCAGACAATGAAAGAGACACCTTTTCCCTTTAGACTTCTCACAAGCAGTTCATCTTAAATGATTGTTTGCTCCTGAATCTTAACCCCATGCTGGCCTCAAACCTCTGTTCTATCTCCTTAGCCATCTAAGAGACTAGTCACTTCCATAACTTCAGTTAACCAATGAAGTTATGGAAGTGACTAGTAGTGGAGGCTAGTTGCTTCCACACCAGTGGATTGGGGAATCCATTCTGAACCATAGAGCTGGAAGAGATCCCAAGAGCCATCCAGCCTAACCCCAATTCTGCCATGCAAGAATGCACAATCCAAGCCCTCCTGACAGATGGCCATCTAGCCTCTACATAGAAACCTACAGAGAAGTAGACTCCACTGAAGCAGCATATTCCACTACCAAACAGTTCTTAACATCAGGAAGTCCTTCCTATTGTTTAGGTGGAATCACATATCCAGCTATTTTTATCCATGCTCTCTGTCATTGGAGCAGCACAATACAAACTTGCTCCATCTTCAATATGACTTCCTTTCCAATACTGGAGCAAGTCTTTTACACCACCTCTTAACCTCTTCTCCTGGACTGAGTTTTAGCTCAATCTTTAAAGGAGCTGTCCAAAGAGATGGACCTAGAAAAGGGATAGGGTTCAGCACTAGGGACAGCCTCTTCAAGTTGCAACCAGAAACTAAAAGCAATTAACCATGGCTGTTGTTAAAAGCATATTGCAAGAAGAAATTGTGTGTTGAGCTAAAACTCCAGCACATCAGATGAGCAACAGGCTAGAGAAGACTGACATTGTACAATCCAAAGAGGACTTTGTATTCAGTCACTTGCAAATGTAGTAGTAGTAGTAGTAGTAGTAGTAGTAGTAGTAGTAATAACTCATCAAACTACTTTGGGACTTCCAAATTCAGACTGACAGAGTTTTGGAGCACAATACTCCTGACCTCACGATCATGTTAAAAAACAGAGTGTGGATCGTCAATGTTGTAATCCCAGGTGACAGCAGGACTGAAGAGAAACAACTGGAAAAGCTGACACAATATGAGGATTTAAAGATCGAACTGCAAAGACTCTGGCACAAGCCAGTCAAGGGGGTCCCAGTGGTGATCGGCACACTGGGTGCAGTGCCTAAAGACCTTGGCCTGCACTTAAACACAATAGGCGCTGACAAGATTACCGTCTGCCAGCTACCCTACTGGGATCTGCACACATTATTCGCCAATACATCCCACAGTCCTAGAGACTTGGGAAGTAGCCGACATGTGATCCAATACAACAGCCAGCAGCATGATCTTGTTTGCTGTGGACTCGTCTTGTTGTGTTTCAAATTATTATTATTATTATTATTATTATTATTATTATTATTATTATTATTATTTCTCTTTCCCTGGTAGGCTACAGTGAGTCATGATTAGGCAATGTGTATCTTTCTAGAGGGTGTTTAACTACCACTCCCGTAACCCCATTGGTTAAGGCAGATAGAAGTGCAGCCACATACAAAAAATACCTGAAGTGCCACACATTCCCTACTGGGGACAAAACGGCTCAGCTAAGATTAAGCCATAGCATGGGTACTACAAGCAAGCATAGTTCCGTCTTTGGAGATGCAATGAAATGGAGATTGCACTCTTCTTTACCACCTGAAGACATCTCATTTCACTAGAGCTACAGAGTTGGAGGATAGGGAGATGTTTCTTAAGGTACATCATAACATCATAACATAGGTAGGTAGTTCAAACTTTTATCCCCTGCTAATTAGGATGAGATGACAGTTTAAGTGGTCATCCAGTCACTGCCTGTTTCCAGTGGTCAGAGACAAGAATGAATGCATCATCAAAGCTTTCCATACCAAGGAAAAGACATCCTGAAAGCACTTCGAAAGGAATGCCATGAGACACTCATATCAACATGAGTGTCTCAAAAACAAGTCATTTCTTGATAAAGTTACCAGCTTTGGGACATAAAGGGAATGCTGTGGCTGTAGCATGCCTTGATTTCAGTTCCCCATGATGTCCTTGCCAATAAACTAGTAAGAGGTGGGCTAGATAATCCTACTGGTGGTTACTGGTGCCTTAGGTTCTGTCTTAGACCCAGTGCTATTTTATATCTTAATCCAGGGATCCACAAACTTTTTAAACAGAAGGCCAGGTCACAGTCCCTCAAACTGTTGGAGGGCCGGATTATAATTTGGAAAAAACATGAATGAATTCCTATGCACACTGTACATATCTTATTTGGGTTGTTGTAGGTTTTTTCGGGCTATATGGCCATGTTCTAGTGCATTCTCTCCTGACGTACCCCCTCAACCTCTGAGGATGCCTGCCATAGATGTGGGCAAAATGTTAGGAGAGAATGCTTCTGGAACATGGCCATGTTGTTGTTCATTCGTTCAGTCGTCTCCGACTCTTCGTGACCTCATGGACCAGCCCACGCCAGAGCTCCCTGTCAGCTGTCACCACCCCCAGCTCCCTCAAGGTCAGTCCAGTCACTTCAAGGATGCCATCCATCCATCTTGCCCTTGGTCGGCCCCTCTTCCTTTTGCCTTCCACTTTCCCCAGCATAATTGTCTTCTCTAGGCTTTGCTGTCTCCTCATGATGTGGTCAAAGGACTTCAACTTTGTCTCTAGTATCCTTCCCTCCAGTGAGCAGTTGGGCTTTATTTCCTGGAGGATGGACTGGTTGGATCTTCTCGCAGTCCAAGGCACTCTCAGAACTTTTCTCCAACACCACAGCTCAAAAGCATCGAATGAATTCCTATGCCCACTGCACATATCTTATTTGTAGTGCAAAAAACACTTAAAAACAATACAATAATTAAAATGAAACAATTTTAACAAATATAAATTATTAGTATTTCAATGGGAAGTGTGGACCTGCTTTTGGTTGATGAAATAGGATTGTTGCCATTGTTGTTGTGTGCTTTCAAGTCATTTCAGACTTAGGTTGACTCTGAGCAAGGGCTGGGTAAATGACCTTGGAGGGCCGTATCTGGCCCCCAGGCCTTAGTTTGAGGATCCCCGTCTTAATCAATTACTTGGATGATGGACTGTAGGACATGCTTATCACCAGAAGACCCTTGACTTGAAAAACAGTAGATGTGAAAGGGATCTAGGAGTCTTTGTAGACCACAAGCTGAACTTGAGCCAATAATATGATGAAGCAGCAAAAAAACATCCAGTGTGATTCTAGGCTGCACCTGCAGGAATACAATATCTAGATCAGGGGAAGTAATACTACCACTCTATTCTGCTTTGGTGAAATCGTGTCCAGTTCAGGGCATGACAATTCAAGAAGGATATTGATAAACTAGATTGTATTCTGGGAAGGGAAACCAAAAGTCTGGAAACCAAGTCCTTTGAGAAGCAGTTTAGAGAGCTGGGTATGTTTGGCCTGGAGAGTAGAAGGTTGGGAAGTGATATGATAGCCATGCTTAAATATTTGAAAGGTTGTCACATTGAAGATGGAGCAAGCTTGTTTTCTGCTGCTCTGCAGACTATTATTTACAGCATTTTTCTCTCGCTCTTTTCAGCCTGAAGAAGACTCAGGGCAGCATACTGATTGGCAACAATTAGATGCCACAACATACATACAGATATCAATTAAAAACATTTAATATTACATAATAAAAATTAAAAAAAAAACAAAATACAAAGATACAGAATGGGGGACACCTGGCTAGACAGCAGTACATGTGAAAAAGATCTTGAGTCCTGTGGACAACAGTTAAACATGAGCCAACAATGTGATGTGGTGGCAAAAAGCCAATGGGATTTTGGCCTGCATTAATAGGAGCATAGTGTCTAGATCCAGGAAGTCATGCTACCCCTCTATTCTGCCTTGGTTAGACCACACCTGGACTATTGTGTCCAATTCTGGGCACCACAATTGAAGAGAGATATTGACAAGCTGGAATGTGTCCAGAGGAGGGCGACTAAAATGATCAAGGGTCTGGAGAACAAGCCCTATGAGGAGCAGCTTAAAGAGCTGGGCATGTTTAGCCTGAAGAAGAGAAGGCTGAGAGGAGACATGATAGCCATGTATAAATATGTGAGAGGAAGTCACAGGGAGGAGGGAGCAAGCTTGTTTTCTGCTGGAACAATGGCTTCAAACTACAAGAAAGGAGATTCCATCTGAACATTGAGGAAGAACTTCCTGACTGTGAGAGCCGTTCAGCAGTGGAACTCTCTGCCCCAGAGTGTGGTGGAGGCTCCTTCTTTGGAAGCTTTTAAACAGAGGCTGGATGGCCATCTGTCAGGGGTGATTTGAATGCAATATTCCTGCTTCTTGGCAGGGGGTTGGACTGGATGGCCCATGAGGTCTCTTCCAACTCTTTGATTCTATGATTCTATGATTCTATATAAAACCAATTAAAACTATAATAATCAATGTCTTCCAGACTAGGAGACAATGAAGCAATACATTCAAACTGCACAAAAAAAAAAAAGATTTCACTTGACTATTAGGAAGAACGTGATGGTAAAAGTGTTTGAAAGTGGAATATAATGCCTCTAAATGTGGTAGAGTCTCCTTCTTTGGAGGTTTGTAATCATAGCCTGGATGTCCATCTGTCAGGAGTGCTTTGATTCCTGCATGGCAGGGAATTGGACCGGATGGCCTTTGCAGACTCTTTTAGCTCCATGTTTTGATAATTTCATGATTGGGAGCCATGGGAGAAAAATGCAAAACCTACAAACTAATGGTAAGTACATTTTAATCCATGCTCACTGACTGTTTGCCTGTTTCTCTGTTTCTCTGTTAATTCCACCATCACCACAATATTTGTGATCATCCTCCTCCTGAAACTTCTTAGGGTATTTCCAATACATGACCTGTGCTCAATCCGCAGGCGATATGTGAGAGGTGCTTTTGCTGTTCAGAGGAAGCTTTGCCGATGGCCAAGATTGTGCCAACAGCTTTGCCCTATGAAATATTGACGAACCAGTGCTTTAAAATCACATTAGCTACCCTGCTAGCTTTCTGAATTTGCTCCCTTTGATCTACTTGAGCTGCCAAGAGCTGCCATTTGTCTTTGCTCTAGACTTAAAATGTGATTTTGAATCAACTGTACAGAAAGTGCTGTTTGCCCTTGTTAAGGCACGTACGTAGAAGTAGGCTAAGTAGGCTAAGCTAACACAAAGATTAAGAGAAGGTATTGTCAAAGGCTTTCATGGCTGGAATCACTGGGTTGTTGTAGGTTTTTTCAGGCTATATGTCCATGGTCTAGAGGCATTCTCTCCTGATGTTTCGCCTGCATTTATGGCAAGCATCCTCAGAGGTAGTGAGGTCTGTTGGAACTAGGAAAATGGGTTTATATATCTGTGGAATGACCAGGGTGGGACAAAGGACTCTTGTCTGCTGGAGCTAGGTGTGAATGTTTCAACTGACTACCTTGATTAGCATATAATGGCCTGACAGTGCCTGGAGCAAACTTTTGTTGAGAGGTGATTAGATGTCCTTGTTTGTTTCCTCTCTGTTGTTGTGCTGTTCTAATTTTAGAGTTTTTTTAATACTGGTAGCCAGATTTTGTTCATTTTCATGGTTTCTTCCTTTCTGTTGAAATTGTCCACATGCTTGTGGATTTCCATGGCTTCTCTGTGTAGTCTGACATTTCAACAGAAAGGAGGAAACCATGAAAATGAACAAAATCTGGCTACCGGTATTAAAAAAAACTCTAAAATTACAACAGCACAACAACAGAGAGGAAACAAACAAGGACATCTAATCACCTCTCAACAAAAGTTTGCTCCAGGCACTGTCAGGCCATTATATGCTAATCAAGGGGGTCAGTTGAAACATTCACACCTAGCTCCAGCAGACAAGAGTCCTTTGTCCCACCCTGGTCATTCCACAGATATATAAACCCCTTTTTCCTAGTTCCAACAGACCTCACTACATCTGAGGTTGCTTGCCATAGATGCAGGCGAAACGTCAGGAGAGAATGCCTTTAGAACATGGCCATATAGCCCGAAAAAACCTACAACAACTCAATAAGAGAAGTTGTTTTGGGAACTTTCCTGTTCAAATGGTCAACTTTCCTAGAAATTCTCTGGGGAAAATTAGCACTTTAGACTAAAATGCCTCGACATAGACATGAGCATATAGAGAAATGCTAATGATAATTCCCATCCCTGCGGTACAGAGAACAGCTCCTGCTGCACGAAGCGAGATCAGAGAATGTAATAAGAAGAGGTAGTAAACAGGAAAAGAGTACAATTCTGTCTGATCATGGAAGCGGTTTTATTTATTTACTAGCTTGGGGACCCGGCAGTGCCTGGGTTATTTGAGAAAGGCATTCTTTGCCTGTGCTCCAAGTTCAGTCTAGATCCAATGTCAGCTGGGTTCAGTGAGTATGGGTGAACTACAACTCCCATTTGCAAGTCCCATTGTCCATGGTACATCCTCCTCCAAACCCTACCGGGATGTAGAGTGGGTAATGGGAGCTCTGTGTGCCAAGTTTGGTCTTGATCAGCCATTGGTGTGGGTCGGGTCGCAGTGGTCTCAGGAAGTGAGTGTCACAGTGCTGTGTCTTGATGCAGGGTGAATTACAACTTCCATTCTGTGGAGTCAGTTGTCCTGAATTGCCCTTCAAAAAACAGCCTTTAGACTAGTGTTTCTCAACCTGGGGGTCGGGACCCCTAGGGGGGTCGTGAGGGGGTGTCAGAGGGGTTGCCAAAGACAATTAGAAAACACAGTATTTTCTGTCAGTTGTGGGGGTTCTGTGTGGGAAGTTTTGCCCAATTCTATCATTGGTGGAGTTCAGAATGCTCTTTGATTATAGGTGAACTATAAATCTTAGCAACTACAACTCCCAAATGTCAAGGTCTATCTTCCTCAAACCCCACTAGTGTCCACATTTGGGCATATAATAAATAAATAAATAAATAAATATTGAGTTTTTGTACCAAGTTTGGTCCAGATGCATCACTGCTCTCTGGATGTAGGTGAACTACAACTCCAAAACCCAAGGTCAATGCCCACCAAACCCTTCTGGTATTTTCTGTTGGTCATGGGTGCTCTATGTCCCACGTCTGGTTCAATTCCATCATTGGTGGAGTTCAGAATGCCCTTTGATACTGTAGGTGAACTATAAATCCCAGTAACTACAACTCCCAAATGACAAAATCAATCCTCCCCTCAACCCCACTAGTATTCAAATTTGAGCGTATCGATTATTTGGGCCAAATGTATGAAAATACATCCTGCATATCGGATATTTACAAGATGATTCACCACAGGATCAAAATTACAGTTATGAAGTAGCAATGAAAATAATGTTATGGTTGGGGGTCACCACAACATAAGGAACTGTATTAAGGGGTCGCGGCATTAGGAAGGTTGAAAGTAAAAGAAAAATGCTTTACTTCAGCAAACACAAAGGATAAGCAAATGCAATTGAAAAATGCAAAAGAAAGCAAGGAAGTCTTAATCCAGACACAGATTCAAGTCTCTTACAAGGTCCTCAAAAGAAACACTAATCTTCCATTATTAAAATATAACACACTAAAATTCATTTTGGGCCATATCTGGGGGCCAAATTTTGTCTGGGGAACCATCTAATCGAAAGCACAGTGGAACATCCACGTTTTTAGCTCTTTGAAAAAGATGGACAGGGTAGGTGACAGCCTGATCTCCCCATGGAGGGAGTTCCAGAGCTGAGGAGGCCACCACCCAGAAGGCCCTCTCTCTCGTCCCCACCAACTGCACTTGTGATGGGGTGGGAGTGAGAGGAGAGCCTCCCCAGAAGATCTTAGAGATTGCACGAGTTCATACGGGAAGATGCAGTTGCGAAGATAGGCAGCTCCCGAAGTTGTTGTTTTTGTTGTTACTGTTGTTACTATTAACAATCTGTGCATTGTTGGCTGCATTTTCCCAGATCCGAGTTAATACTGTAACTTTACTGTTATCAAAAATGGAACCACCCCCTTCCCTGAGCAGTTTAAGTGGGAAAATAATGGCAGTGGCAGAATAACTTATCCATGGGTCAGATCAAAATCCAAAATTTTAACACTAAAACCTGTCCTCAATTTATACATGAGTATATACAGTGTGTTTTAAGGCAGACTGTCTTGTTTATGTTGGATAGCAAGGATCAGCTGTTTTCCTGTAACTGGATGCACCATAATAGGAAACTAACTGCAGGCTTCCAGTGATCCCCAGGGACTCCTTGCAGATGACATCTTTGCAGGTAAAGAAAAATAGCTGAACATATCTCTGTGCATTCTCTTACTTTCCAGTGATACAGAAATAACCACATTCTACAATGTGGGTCTTCTGGTGGAGCAGTGGGTTAAGCTGCTGAGCTGCTGAACTTGCTGACCAAAAGGTTGGTGATTTGAATCTAGGGAGCGGGGAAAGCTCCCGCTGTTAGGCCCAGCTTCTGCAAACCTAGCAGTTTGAAAACATGTCTACCTGAGTGGATCAGCAGGTACCACTTCTGCGAGAAGGCACTCCATGCAGTCATGCTGGCCACATGACCTTGGAGGCGTCTATGGACAATGCCGGCTCTCCAGCTTAGAAATGGAGATGAGCACCTCCCCACCAGAGTCAGACACGATTAGACTTAATGTCTGGGGAAACCTTTACCTTTATCTACAATGTTAAAGGTGAGTTTGAAACATATTAGTCATTGTGTGGTTGGTAAAAAAAATCTGACCTCTGCAATGACAAAAAAAAATGGACCCACAGGTTCTCAACCTGTGGGTCCCCAGATGTTTTGGCCTTCATCTCCCAGAAATCCTAACAGCTGGTAAACCTTTTGGGATTTCTGGGAGTTGTGGGCCAAAACACCCGGGGACCCACAGGTTGAGAACTACTGATTTAAAGTATCATGCTAACTTTACACTACTGTAAGTCACAAACACGGTAAGAGCCAAACCTCTGTGCAATGTACAGTAGGTTTTGGAGACAAAATAAGATGTGTCATATAGAAACATCCTCATCGTTATCATCATCAACATCATTATTTGTATTGCAGTGTTAGGAAATAGCTGAGGTCTTTTGATGATCATGCCAGTATGAAAAGCCTCAAGACTGTTAACAGCCAAATGCTTAGGTACCGAGATAGCCTTTCTTATCTAGGATGAGAAAATTAGTGAATATTCTTGCTAACCATTGTTCAAGGTGACAGAATGCGTGTGGCACGTGAACTGAACTACAGACTTCATTGCTCGCACTCTTCGCTGCCAGATTGCAGTCTGGATTCAGCATCTTCCATTCTGAACTATCTCAAGATTTAATGACATGACAGATAGAGAGTGAACGGGGGAAAAGGCAAGTCTCAACTCATCTCTTTTTCCTTCCATGTCTGAATCACAGATATTCCTACAGAGAGAACTGCTGAGCCTGACAATGACTCACAGCAGAGAAAGAATATATTACATTAATAATATTGTCACATATCATAAGTAAATTCTTCCAAAACCTCTGGAAGAAGCAAAAGCACCAGCACTTAAATCATGATTCTCCACCCTCATCTTATGGAATCATAAAATCATAGAGTTGGAAGAGACCTCGTGGGCCATCCAGTCCAACCCCCTGCCAAGAAGCAGGAATATTGCATTCAAAGCATCCCTGACAGATGGCCATCCAGCCTCTGTTTAAAAGCCTCCATAGAAGGAGCCTCTACCACATTTTGTGGTAGAGACTTCCACTGCTGAACAGTTCTCACAGTCAGAACTTCTTCCCAAGGTTCAGGTGGAATCTCCTTTTATGTAGTTTGAAGCCACTGCTCCTCATCCTAGTCTCCAGGGCATCAGAAAACAAAACCATGTTGTCTGAATGCCTCCCAAAGCTATTATTATTATTATTATTATTATTATTATTATTATTATCTTTATTTATACCCTGCAAAATCTCCCGAAGGACTCGATGCGGCTTACAAAGGCCAAGGCCGCCGCCAACAACAACATACAATGCACAATAAACTCATAAGCAAATAATAAAACATCAAGCAAAACAATAAAACAATAAAACAATGACACCATGACACAATTAAAACCAAAGGCCGGGCCAAATGTAATGGACAAAATTTAAAAAGTGCTGTCGTGACAGGTAATATGTAGAGGTATTTGGGGTAGGTGCAATGTGCAGATAATCCTGAATCTCTAGCAAGATGCATTTGGGACTTGAAACCAGAAGTTTCCTATTCTGGAAAGGCACACTGGAACAGTCAGGTCTTCAGGCGCTTCCTAAAGACAGCCAACGTTGGGGCTTGTCTGATGTCCTTGGGGAGAGAGTTCCAGAGTTGGGGGCTACTACAGAGAAGGCCCTGTCCCTCGTCCCCAGCGCCAGCGACGCAGGTGGGATTGAGAGCAGGGCCTCTCCAGATGATCGGAGGGAGCGTGCGGGTTCGTAAACGGAGATGCGGTCACGCAGGTAGGCAGGTCCCAAACTGTTTAGGGCTTTGTAGGTAAGCACCTGCACCTTGAATTGGGACCGGAAAATGAACGGCAGCCAATGGAGCTCCTTGAACAGGAGGGTTGACCTCTCTCTGTAAGGAGCACCAGTTAACATCCTGGCGGCCGCACGCTGGACTAGCTGTTCTCACTTCAAGATTGGACAATGGAATGTCGGTGACAACCAAAGTGACCCAAATTACTATTTGCCTCCCTTCCCCTGGTGGAAGGTTTCTCTAGTCCTCAAATTTCTAGCACTGCAGAGAATGAAACAATGAAAAGTGTTCAGACCTAGAATGAGACAAATTTTCTTGGCAAATTTCCCTATCTCTTTCCTTTGGATTCCTAAACCATACTTCCATATGTTTTTCTGATGTTTTAAATTACTGCAGTGCTACAAATTGAAGAACTGAAGAAAGTTTCCACAGGAATAAGTGGTCTCATTTCACCTACCCACCTCCTGCAGTCACATCTCCTGGGTCAATGGCTCTGGAGGTCATGGGCTTTGGGGGTCAGGGATGTGGACACCAGAAATGTGGCATGTACAGTTCTTAACCTATGTTTCTGTATCTTATCCCAGCAAAACATCTTGCAATTATCTCTATGTTCATAGAGGTTAATGAGAAAGTAGCCAGAGAAGAAAATATTCCTCTCCATTCACCTTCTTCACTGTATCTAGACACTGTGAAGACATCTGACCTTGCGCTTTGCTACTCTACTGCTGAGTACACATGCCTAGTGTGGAACACATCTCACCATGACAAAACAGTGGGTGTGGCTCTTAATGAGACATGCTGCATTATCACAGGATGTCTTTGCCCCACACCACTAGAGAAAGTATACTGTTTAGCCAGTATTGCACCACCTGACATCCTCCGTGAAGTTGCAGCCAGCAATGAAAGGACCGAGGCATTGGCATCTCCGGCCCATCCTCTGTTTGGATATCAGCCAGCATGCCAATACCTTAAATCAATAAACAGCTTCCTAACATCTACAGAGATACTCGCAGGAACACCTCAGCAAGTGAGAGTCCAAAAGTGGCAGGCTAAAATCCGGAACCTCAAGCCATGGCTGATACCAAATGAGAGACTCCCCCCTGGGCACACAGAAAACTGGGCAACTTGGAAGGCACTGAACAGACAGCGCTCTGGCACCACGAGATGCAGAGCCAACCTTCAGAAATGGAGCCACAAAGTGGAGTCCACGACATGTGAGTGTGGAGGAGAGCAAACCACAGACCACCTACTGCAATGCAGTCCGATCCCTGCCACATGCACAATGGAGGACCTCCTTATAGCAACACAAGAGGCACTCTAAGAGACCAGCTTCTGGTCAAAGGACATTTAATATAATGCCAAGTTTTTAAACATTGTGTGTGGGGTTTTTTATACAACTATACCCTTGGTTCGCTTCTGATACAATACATAAATAGCCCTTCTCCACTCCCAAGTTTGTTTGGTAACTGTTGTTAGTAATTTCCATGATGGCCAATCTTATTCCTGGTTTCCCTACCTAAGCTTCAAAAAACCCAATCCTTTTATTAGTACAACACTCCTTCTTCACATCACAAGATTCAAACAAATCTCCCCCATTTCCCCAAAACTGTTATTTAAAGCAAACAAACAAAGTATGCATTTAGGTCCCTAAACACAGACTTTTTCACCTGCTGTGCAGTTTGAGCTTGTTAAAAAGAAGACCTTTTGGTCCCATCGAAGCATCTTCGAAAGCTGTTCTGACAAAGATGCAAAGGTTCCAAAACTCTTTTGGGCAATTATGGTATTCTTACTCTATGTTCAGATGCCACCTGAGACTCCTACTTGCAGTAAGGTGAGTCTAACAAATAATACTAGTAAACCAGGGGGAGAAACAGTCTTACCCTCAGTGAAGCTTCCTGTCAGAGTTATTGAGACAAACACCTTCCCATCTGGTTCCAAGTCCACCTGCAAGAGAAAGAAGAGAGGAAAAGATGCTGAAATGGGACTTGAAAGAAAGATGGGAAGAAAGCTCCAGGGATCCCAACATATTACAGACTACACGTGAGTGAATTGTGTGATGTAGTGGCCAAAAATACCAGGGTGAGTATCTAAGACACAATATGCCACAGCAAACGAGATCTATATGCTAGATTTTGTATCATAAAATCACAAGTCGAACACTTCCCAAGCATTTAGGACTGTGTGATGTATTTTCGAATGATGTGCACAGATCCAAGTAAGGTGGCCTTTTGTAGTTGACAGATAATGATTATTGTTTCCAAATGCTGGCTGAGATCTTTTGGTACGACACCCAGTGTGCTGATTACCACTGGGACCATCTGTACTGGTTTATACCAGAGTCTTTGCAGTTCGATTTTGAGGTCCTGATAATGGCTGAGTTTTTCCTGTTGTTTTTCCTCAATGCAGCTGTCACCTGGTATGGTGACATCAATAATCCAAATTTTATTCTTTTCCACAATTGTGAGGTCTGGTGTATTGTGTTCCAAAACTTTGTCAGTCTGGATTCAGAAGTACCACAGTATTTTTGCATGTTCATTTTCCACTACCTTTGCACGTTAATGATCCCACCATTGGAACTTATGTCAAAGGTGGTACTTGTAACATAAGTTCCAATTAATCATTTGGGTCACAGAGTTGTGCCTCTGTTTGTAGTCTGTCTGTGTGGTTTTCTTGCAGCAGCTGAGGATATGGTCCATGGTTTCATCGGCTTCCTTGCACAATCTGCATTTTGGGTCATCAGCTGATGTTTCAATCCTGGCTTTAATTGCATTTGTTCTGATGGCTTGCCCTAGGCTGCAAGAATCAGGCCTTCTGTCTCCTTCTTCACTGTTCCATTCGTGAGCCATAACCAGGTCTTCTCCTTGTCAACTTTTCCTTCAATTTTGTCAAGGAACTGCCTATGCAATGCTTTGTTGTGTCAGCTTCAGCTCTGGTTTGGAGTGCAGTTTTCTTGTACTGATTCTTAGTTTGCTGTGTTTATACTGTGCTGTGACTATATTATTGTTATTGTTGTTGTTGTTATTATTATTATTGGAACCCCCGGGGGCGCAATGGGTTAAACCCTTGCGCTGGCAGGACTGAAGACCGACAGATAGGAGGTTCAAATCCAGGGAGAGCACGGATGAGTTCCTGTCTGTCAGCCCATGTTCACATACACACATAAACACACACGTTTGGATCACAGGCTGCTACTAAGTTGGAAGCTTCACGTCAGTTTCACCATTCAAACTTACAAAATCCCCTGAACCAAACATCCCAGGGGAATCAAGCACATATATTCTTTTCTGCACTTCATCACTTGCCTGACTCATGTCTAGTTTGCAATATATGTTATTCGGATAGGGTTTATCACCTGGGAAAGCTCCTTGAAAGTTTGGATTGAAACTTGGAGCAGATTTACCATCCCATTGACACTGAAGGCCACAGTAGATTGTCTTCCAGAGGTCATTAGTGAGGGCTGTTTTGAATGTTATTATTATTCTTTGTGCAAAATATAGGTCAGTAGCCTGGAGCATTTTTGCTGCTCTTTTAATAGCGGTCCTGCCAAGACCTTCTGCAGTTCAAGTCACCTCATCACATGCTATCTATAAAAAGCTCCTTGTTATTTATTTATTTTACAATCATAGCTGATTAATGTAAACAACAAGCTCACATCACATATCATAACTGTAACGGCAGAAAATAGGGTTCTCAGGAGGGACGTCTCGTGGTCTCTTGCAGCTTTCTCTCCTGTCTTGACTTGTTAAAAGACCAGAAATGAGCATTTGGTTTTAACAAGATATGTTGACTTTTTTTAAAAGGAAAAACTGGGGAGGGTGAAGCAGAACTATCTGAGATTTTGAGACTATATGAAGACCCTGTTGTTGTGTGCATTCAAGTTGTTTCTGATTTAAGGTGATCCTAAGGTCATCCCTACCATGGAGTTTTCTGAGGCTAAGAGTGTGTGACTTGTCCAAGGTTATCCAGTGGGTTTCCTTGGTGGGGCTTCAAACCCTATTCTTCAAAGTCCTAGTCCAAAGTCCTAGTCAGATGCTCCTCATAGGGCATGGTTTCCAGACCTATCTATGGCATGAAAGCAGGACAGTAAAGAACACCGACAGAGGGGAAAAAGAGCAGAGTCTTGCTTTATTATAAATTCATAGTGGAAAACATCAAAAGTAAGAAAACAAACATCTTGCATCAGATATCAGACCCTAAACAAAACATTTAGAGTCCCAAACTCCAAAACGCCATAGCTTCTCCAAAAGCTCAAGGCTATAGCAATAGCAGAACGCTGAGGGACGCTGAAAGCTGCTGAAGGCTGCTGCTGGCTGCAGGCAGATGCAACACATTATAACCACAGTAATTAGATCCACCTGCACCCAATTAACCAAAACCACATCACAAGCATTTCAGCAATTAAAGATACAAACTTACTTATACATACATAACCCAAATACATACAATGAACAGATAAAATTTTGCACATTTTTACAGTTCTCCTGACATAACTCATCAGAAATATACTGTTTTGAAGAGAGCTCTATGGACACCACAGACAGCTAAAAAGATAAATAAATGGGTTTTGAAGCAAATCAATTCCGAACTCACACTAGAAGAGAAGATTATTATAGAGAGTCTGTTGCATTTTGGCCATATAATGAGACAATATGCCTCACTGGGAAAGGTTATAATTCTTAGTAAAGTGGAAGGCTGTAGAAAACGATGGAAAATGCACTTCAGGTATATAAGTTTTATGGAGGAAATAATGCATTTACAAGACTTGCACAAGGTATTTGTTGACCTGGAGGTTTTTGACTTGGAAGTCTTTTATTCATAGGGTTCCCATAAATGGAAGTCAACTTAATGGCAAATAACAACAAAGAACAGGCCGGGAAAGAAAAAGAAGTTGTACGAATGAGACCCTGGAGTGGATTCACTCTATGTGAAATGTTCCTCTTCCACTGTACAAAGCCATAGGCTTAAATCTGTAAGATTCAGTGGCAGAGTTTTCTAAAGGTGTCTTATTTACAGGGAAGTCAACTTGGCAGAAAATGACAACAAACCATACCACATGTAATGTCTACTACACTGCAGAGGAAAACACAGGCACCTGGGTGCCAGCAGAAGTTCATATCTAGTGTGCTGGTATGGCTGTACCAGGAGCTCCAACTCTATTTGTTTTGTATTAAATGTTTGTTTGCAGCCCAAGGTTTCAGGGACTCTGCAGGTAGGTGGCTTCCTTTGGTTGCAGTCATAGGGCAAGTCACCTGTCCATCATCGTTAAGTTTTGGTCCCGCCCCTTGCTCAGGGCAATTGGGAAGGGAGCCATTTTTTTAGTTAGTCTCAGCAAGGAAAGCTAATGTACAGGATGTGTGCAAGCTTCCCCTGTACAAAAGCTTCAACCCTTAAGACTTTCCAGGGGGAAACAGTCTTAAGAGCATCCAAGACTTTCCGGGGAGAACAGTCTTAAGAGTCTCCAAAGATTTCCAGGGAAACAGCCCTAAAGACCAAAGAACTCCAGCTGGAGAACATCTAAGCCTTTACTGGTAGGTCCACTCGGCGTTCGAGAAGCAGTTCGACCCGGTAGCGGAGCCCACATCAGTAAGGGTTAGATTACAGTCAGCCTGGGAGAAGTTAAAAAGGGGACTTTCCTTTAAAGTAAAGAAGTTATTGAAGACAGTTGCCTGTCCTTCGTGGGCAAGTTTAGGAAGCTACCAGTTGCATAAAAGCCTGGAATCGTTTGTTTAACTTTCTGAAGACAAGAGAAGTTTCTGTTTGATTGTTCATTAATAAAATACTTTGTTATACTTCACAAGCCATCTAAAGACTATTTGTGGTGGAAAACCTCTGAGAACTTCTCCTTGGGCCCCCTGTCTTCCCGCAGGGCAAAGGTTGCACGTCCTGTTCTAAAGGAAATTCTTTACAGGCCCAGCGCGCGACAGAACATCTAGTCTGTGGAATAACCAGGAGGCAGACTTGATCTCTGAGGCCCCTTCCACACAGCTGTATAAAATCCACATTGACTGGATTAAATGGCAGTGTGGATTCAGATAATCCAGTTCAAAGCAGATATTGTGGATTATCTGCCTTGATATTCTGTGATATATGGCTGTGTGGAAGGACTCCTAACAGGATGGTTATAGGAAAACTATACCTTCCTTACATGGCTTAGGATACACTTAGCTCATTTCCTAAGTGTATCCTAAGCCATATGCTTAATATGGTTTAGGATACACTTAGGAAATGGGCGAGTAGCTCTTTCAACAAGGAAGGTATAGTTTTTCTATAACCAATAAAGTTCCATGCCAAAATAATCCTAAATTCTGCAACAAGACCAGAGAAGTTTTCACACCTCATATAAATGATTAAAATTTTTACACAAACTCTGGACTTTCCCTCAAGCCTATCTGAAGAACTAAGGTGTTTTTTTTTTTTTGAAAGATGAACATCCCAGGACATAAATTTTGCAACCACAGCCCTCTATTCTATCTCTTTGTATTTCTCCCCTGGGGGAAAACACACACACTCTTCTAAAGCGGAGGCGGAAGTGTGTTTCTCCACAACCCAAATATAAGCATGTTATTTCACCAAAACCTTTAGGCACACAAAAGGAGCTGTCTGTATGGGAGAGCACCTTCAGGATCTATACCTTTAAGGCATTGACGTATTTAAAAAGTATCCCTAGGGTACCATGTTTTTCCATGCTTGCTGTATCTACACATATTTCAACAGTGGTTTAAATGTTGGACTACAACTCTGGAGACTAGATTTTGAATCCCTGTTTGGCCATGGAAACCAACCGGTGACCTTGAGTTAGTCACATTCAGCCTCAGAGAAAGGAAAATTCACACCTGAACAAATCTTGCCGAGAGAATATCACATTAGGATTGCCTTCAGGTCACTGTTAAGTTGGAAATGACTTCAAGGACTACTGACACCACCACCACCACCACAACAACAAACTATAGGACAAACCTGCCCCCCTATACTTGCAAATACTAAAATGAACAAGCCACAAGACTAAAGACAAAGATCCACCCAGAGGAAAAGTGTTCTTGCCATACATCAAGGGAACCACTGACCGCATAGGGAAGCTGATGAGGATACACAAAAGAAAATCCAACAAATGCTACGTTCAGCAAAGGACAAGAGGGATCCTCTCACTTCTGCAGGAGTCTACTGGATACCATGCAGCTGTGGACAAGTCCACATAAAGGTAAAGGTAGTCCCCTGACATTAAGTCCAGTCATGTCTGACTCTGGGGTGTGGTGCTCATCTCCATTTCTAAGCCGAAGAGCCAGCGTTGTCCGTAGACACCTCCAAGGTCATGTGGCCGGCATGACTGCATGGAGCGCCGTTACGTACGCAGCGGCCAAACACGAATCAAGGAACATGAAAGGCACTGCAGACTACTTCAACCAGAGAAGTCAGCCATAGCAGAGCACCTGAGGAACCAACCTGGACACAGCATATTATTTGAGAACACAGAAATGCTGGACCACTCTCACAACCACCATGTCAGACTACACAGAGAAGCCATTGAAATACACAAGAAGCATGTGGACAGTTTCAACAGAAAGGAGGAAACCAGGAAAATGAACAAAATCTGGCTACCAGTATTAAAAAAAACTCTTAAATTAAAATAGCAAAACAACAGAGGGGAAACATGAGGCACATCTAATCACCTCTCAACAAAAGATTGCTCCAGGCACTGCCAGGCAATCAAATGATAATCAAGATGGTCAGTTGAAACACTCACACCTAGCTCCAGCAGACAAGAGTCCTTTGTCCCACCCTGGTCATTCCACAGATATATAAACCCCTTTTCCTAGTTCCAACAGACCTCACTACCTCTGAGGATGCTTGCCATAGATGCAGGCGAAACGTCAGGAGAGAATGCCTCTAGAACATGGCCATATCGCCCAAAAAACCCTACAACAACCCACTAAAATGAATAGCCTGGAAGTATTGGGGTTGGGTTGACAGGCAAGCAAACAGACAGGAAGAGGCAGCTTGGCCAGCATGAATGCAATGCACTGTTTAGGTTGAGATGCTGTCAAGCCCAGCCTAGACGTTTTATTGGCTTCTTCTGTCACCGTGGCATCTTTCACACCACACAATTAGAGTGCTTTGATCCCACTTTCAACATCCTTTGGAAACCAAATTTAGTGAGGCAGTAGAGTTCTCTGGCTGGTAATTCCAAAGGTCCTCCGCTAAACAGCAAATCCCAGGATTCCATTGGGTATTTCTATAGTTGTTAAAATGGAATCATAGCATTACAGTTGTGTAGTGTGAAAAGTTCCTTGGTATTGGCTAAACTGGACCTGAAGAGCAACAGAATTCATGCTAAAATTCCTTTTGCCCCAACAAGATAGAAACTATGTTCTGATGCCAGGAAATCCAATGCAAGCCCCACCGATGGTAAAACTAGCTGGCCATAAAGCATGTGTGCATCAGTGATGAGCTCCAACCCATCTGCTATATGGCAAATTAGGCTATTTTAATAATACTACTACTACTAATAATAATAATAATAATATGTATTGTCGAAGACTTTCGTGGCTGGAATCACTGGGTTGTTGTAGGTTTTTCGGGCTATATGGCCATGTGTTAGAAGCATTCTCTCCTGACGTTTCACCTGCATCTATGCCAAGCATCCTCAGAGGTTGTACCTCACAACCTCTGAGGATGCTTGCCATAGATGCAGGTGAAGCATTAGGAGAGAATGTTTCTAAAACATTGCCATATAGCCCAAAAAACCTACAACCCAATAATTTATTTATTTATTTATATTCCACTCGATCTCCCCGGAGGGACTCAGGACGGATTCCACACATAAAAGGCAAACATTCAATGCCCGAATACAACAACAATACATCCATGCTAACAAAATTTAAACAACCCAACATATAAACACAAATTATGACTTAACAAATTAAATAAAAAACATAGTCTGTCATAACAGACGTAAGACTGAACATTGAATAGAAACAACAATATACCAGTTTCTTGGGAAAAATAGATTGATCATTGCTCAAGATATCTATTGAGCTGGTTGGGCGATTATTCACATAATCTATTACAGTGGAGTCTCGCTTATCCAACCTTTGTTCATCCAACGTTCTGTATTATCCAACGCAGTCTGCCTCCTGCCCGGATCCTCGGCTGTTTCAATACATTGTGATATTTTAGTGCTAAATTCATAAATATAGTAATTACTACATAACGTTATCATGTACTGAACTGCTTTTTCTGTCGATTTGTTGTAAAACATGATGTTTTGGTGCTTAATTTGTAAAATCATAAGATAATTTGCTGTTTAATAGGCTTTTCCTCAATCCCTCCTTATTATTCAACACTTTCGCTTATCCAGTGTTATGCCAGCCTGTTTATGTTGGATAAGCGAGACTCTACTGTATTATTTCCACTAACTTTATTGAGATACTGGGTTGTTGTAGGTTTTTTCGGGCTATATGGCCATGTTCTAGAAGCATTTTCTCCTGACGTTTCGCCTGCATCTATGGCAAGCATCCTCAGAGGTAGTTCCTATTGGAACTAGGAAAATGTGTGTATATATCTTTGGAATGACCAGGGTGGGGCAAAGGACTCTTGTCTGCTGGAGCTAGGTGTGAATGTTTCAACTGACTACCTTGATTAGCATTTGATGGTCTGGCAGTGCATGGGGCAATCTTTTGTTGAGAGGTGATTATGTGTGCCAACTTATTGAGATAGCCAGCACAGTGCTTTGATTGAGCATTTGACTACAATTGTAGAAACAGGATTCAATATCTCACTTTGCCATGGAAACTCATTGGGTGACCTTCACTGAGTCATAGACTCTCAGCCCCTGAAATGGGGCTACAAAGTTAAATCCACAACATGTGAGTGTAGAAAAGAGCAAACGAGAGACCACCTACTACAATACCGCCTGAGCCCTGCCACATGCACAATGGAGGGCCTTCTTATAGCAACACCAGAGGCACTCCGAGTGGCCAGCTACTAGTCAAAGGACATTTGATATAAAGCCAAGTTTGCACACTTTGTGTTTTTTTAAAATACAATACAACCGTTTGGTTCACTCCTGACATGATAATATAAATAGCCTCAGAAAACCCCATGTTATGGTTACCCTAGTAATAACTTGAAGGCACAGAACAACCACCCCTCTATTCAATCTGATGTGCTCCAACAACCACATGAGAAATGTTTCCTAGTCCAACTGGAAAGTGGGGAAACCAGTTTGCATTGACCTCCAGTGACTCTTCCTAGACTACTACAGAGGTATTTCCCATCAACTGCTACCTGGATATGCAGGAGGTTGACATGGAGACCTTTTATATGCAAAACCACAGCATGGGAAAGTACTGGGTGTGATATTCTGGAATTTGAAATCCCCAAATAGCAACTTTCCCACATCCCATGCAAATCACATCCTTCTATGGTCTCCTTTGATGAATTAACTTCTAACAGAAGGTCCCAAAGTTTGGAGTTGATTTTCTGCATGCAAACACAGGCTCTGCCACTGATCTAAAAGTCCCTCACACTCTCAGATTACACCGCCTTCCTCTGATAAATTATACACAACTTTTAAGCCTGTTAACCCAAACGAGAAACAACTTGTAAGACCGAAACAACTTGCAAGAAGGCTCTTTCAAGCAACCCATCTCACATATGTAACAGAAACCAGATATGGATTAGTCATCAGCGGTGCAGGGCTCCAATGCGTTCACACAGAGAGAAATATACACACACAACCCTCACAGAGAAGAGGGCAACACACTCATACCTATGCAAGGCACTGGATAAAGTGGAAGAACAGGTACTGCTGGTCGATGTGAGAAAAATAATGTTGGCATTTTTCCAGCAAAACAGAAAAAGAGAGAGAGAGATACCATAATTGCTATGGATGAGAAGACCAAGTAAAATTCTAGAGGGCAAACTTTCCATTTACACTGTATCATCACCAGTTTCTTTCTAGGTCAGGAAAAAAGAGAGCGAGAAAGAGAAAGGCTTGTAAGTCACAAGGTCAGGAGAAAAGTCAGCCCAAGTTCAAGTTCACTCCGAGCTATTAAACTGATGACTGAAACACCTTTCCTTTCCCTTTCATCTATTTGTCTAGCTATCTCGTTGTTGCTGTGAGCCTTCAAGGATATTCCAACTTGTAGTGATCCTGAGGCAAGCTTTGTTCATGGGGGAGGTTGGCTTTGTCTTTCTCTGAAGCTGAGAAAATGTAGAATACTAGAGAAGAGAATGCAGATATGTAGATATCTGCATTAGATATGCAGATGATACCACTTTGATGGCTGAAAGCGAGGAGGAGCTGAGGAGCCTTCTAATCAAGATGAAAGAAGAAAGTCTAAAAGCTGGGTTGCAGTTAAACATTAAAAAAAAACCAAGATTATGGCAACTGGATTGATTAATAACTGGCAAATAGAGGGAGAAAACGTGGAGGCAGTGAAAGACTTTGTATTTCTAGGTGCAAAGATTACTGCAGACAGACTGCAGCCAGGAAATCAGGAGACGCTTACTTCTTGGGAGGAGAGCAATGACCAATCTGATAAAATAGTGAAGAGTAGAGACATCACACTGCCAACAAAGACCCGCATAGTTAAAGCAATGGTATTCCCCATAGTCACCTGGGCACCATAGTTAAAGCAATGGTATTCCCTGTAGAAGAAGAGTGATGCTTTTGAACTGTGGTGTTGGAGGAAAATCCTGAGAGTGCCTTGGATTGCGAGAAGATCCAACCAGTCCATACTCCAGGAAATAAAGCCCGACTGCTCATTGGAGGGAAAGGATAGTAGAGGCAAAGATGAAGTACTTTGGCCACATCATGAGAAGAAAGGAAAGCTTAGAGAAGACAATGATGCTGGGGAAAATGGAAGGAAAAAGGAAGAGGGGCCGACCAAGGGCAAGATGGATGGATGGCATCCTTGAAGTGACTGGATTGACCTTGAAAGAGTCTGTCACGGCCACCACATTTTCTCCAAGTTTTCTCCCTCTATTTCCCAGTTGTCAATCATTCTTGTTGCCATAATCTTGGGGGTTTTTTTATGTTTAACTGCAATCCAGCTTTTGCACTTTTTTCTCTCACCTTGATTAGAAGGCTCCTCAGTTCCTCCTCGCTTTCGGCCATCAGACTGCTCATTGGAGGGAAGGAGACTAGAGACAAAGATGAAGTACTTTGACCACATCATGAGAAGAAAGGAAAGCTTAGAGAAGACAATGATGCTGGGAAAATGGAAGGAAAAAGGAAGAGGGGCAACCAAGGGCAAGATGGATGGATGGGACCCTTGAAGTGACTGGATTGACTCTGAAGGAGCTGGGGGGTGGTGATGGCCGACAGGGAGCTCTGGCATAGGCTGGTCCATGAGGTTATGAAGAGTCGGAAGCGGCTGAACGAATAAACAACAACAAGGGAGAAATCCTTAATGATTGCCTTCCATACTTACTATAATCACACAGCGTCTACAGATCTGGAGGGTCCAATGTATATAGACTTCCTCTGAGAGTCTTTGCTGAGTGAAGCAAATAAACTACTTTATATACTTGAGTATAAGCCTAGTTTCTCAGCACATATTTCATGCTGAAAAAGACCCCCTCGGCTTATACTTGAGTGAGAGTCCTGGTGAGAAGGCGTGAGGTTGAAGGAAGTCCTTTGCAGGGCTTCTACCAGCTGTGTGCCTCCTCCCCTTTCGGCACAGCAACGTAGCTGCATCTCTGTGCCAAGTCAGGAGAAGAGGTAGGCACGCGACCACGTGTGGTCTAACCAAGGCAGAATAGAGTATGGGTAGCATGACTTCCCTGGATCAGGTGAGAACATCTCTCACCTAGAGATGACCCACTAAAACTGGAGGCCCTAAGATCTGGCAACCTTGGTGGATTATCTACCTTGTAGTTCAGCCCAAGCTGAAGAAGTTACCTGACCCTATTATGCTTGCTTGAAATTTACAGCTGCCACTGTGTTGATGAGTGGAAATTTGAAATATTCTTTTCCAGACCCAAACATGATGCAGATATAAACGGTCTCTTTTCTCTTCCTCCCGTGTTTGTTGTTGCTCAAGCTGTTCCTCAAGAAAAGCTCCCTTTGAGTTCCATGGAGTCTCATCCTAAGCAACCTATGTATAACTCGGTCACATAAAAGGCCCACATTGCTTGATAAACCAGTTTGATCAGCCCCTTGAAACCTGTTCAAAAAGGGCTTCTTAAAAGGTTTCTCAAAGCTTTTTATTGCAGGGTTTAATGCAAAAATTGTTGACTTAAATGATAACAGTACAAACAGAGATGTACCACGAGACTCCCCAAACACACCCAGAGGCCCTATGCAGGCAGACTGGTTTCCTACACTCGTTCCCATTTTAGTAAGAGACTGATCTCCATATGTCCCGTCCCAACAACAAGAAAACCATGACCCTATTTGCCCATATTTCATCAAATGTTCCCCTAAACTTGGCCATAAAGATCAAAGGTATGAATACTCACCTACTCAGCCACTTAGAAAACCAATTTTGGCCCAGTCTTAACTTCCAATTCCAAAAATAAAATACTCCCAATATAGAGAAAAAAATAACATGCCACAGGAATAGCTAGACTAGAATACTTTCCTTTGAAATGCTATATTTTTCTCTAGCATTTCCTTTGTTTTGATTTGTTCTTCACTTAGGATCATAGAACCATTAAGTGGGGCATCCAGTCCAACCCCATTCGCACAAGAAGCAGGAAAATCACATTCAAAGCATCCCCGACAGATGACCATCCAGCCTCTGTTAAAAAGCCCCCAAAGAAAGAGCCTCCACCACACAGGGAGTCCCACTGCTGAACAGCTCTTACAGTCAGGAAGTTCTTCCTCATGTTCAAGTGGAATCTCCTTTCCTGTAGTTTGAAGCCATTGTTCGGTGTCCAAGTCTCCGGGGCAGCAGAAAACAATCTTGCTCCCTCCTCCCTATGACTTCCCCTCACCTCTTGATGCATGGCCCTCATCGTGTCTCCTCTCAGCCTTTTCTTCTGCAGGCTAAACATACCCAGCTCTTTAAGCCACTCCTCATAGGGCTTGTTCCTCAGACCCTTGATTATTTTAGTCACCCTTCTCTGGAACAGGGGCGGCTCAACCATTATGCAAAGTAAGCCTTTGCAGTATAGTTGATTTTGCCCAGGGGCGCTCTTGAGGTGCTCTTGGGGGAAAATAGACCTTGACATATGCGAGTTGTAGTTACTGGGATGTATAGTTCACCTACAATCAAAGAGCATTCTGAACTCCACCAATGATGGAACTGAACCAAATATGGCACACAGAACTCCCATGACGAACAGAAAATATATATCAGTGATTGGTTGGGGGGGGGGGGGTGCCAAAATACTGTTTGCTTACTGTTGAAAATTACCTAGGGCCGCCTCTGCTCTCTGGTCAACTTCCACTTTCATCCCATTAGTGGCCTTTGGGTGTCATTTGGACACACAAAGGAAGAGTCTAAGTTTGTTATGTGTGAAATTTTGTGTATATTCAGGTCTATAAAGACAAGCCACTGTAACCTGCTGCCTTTCAAAACCATCTTTATGTGCTGAGTCAGGTTCAACACTTGTGATATGCAGCTTTTGCCTGTCCTGAAGCCAGGTTGCTGTGGAATCATACTTTTCCATGTTGTTGTTGTTCATTCGTTCAGTCGTCTCCGACTCTTCGTGACCTCATGGACCAGCCCACGCCAGAGCTCCCTGTCGGCCGTTACCACCCCCAGCTCCCTCAAGGTCAGTCCAGTCACTTCAAGGATGCCATCCATCCATCTTGCCCTTGGGCGGCCCCTCTTCCTTTCCTTCCCCCAATTTTCCCAGCATAATTGTCTTCTCTAAGCTTTCCTGTCTTCTCACGATGTGGCCAAAGTACTTCAACTTTGTCTCTAGTATCCTTCCCTCCAATGAGCAGTCGGGCTTTATTTCCTGGAGGATGGACTGGTTGGATCTTCTCGCAGTCCAAGGCACTTTCAGAACTTTCCTCCAACACCACAGTTCAAAAGCATCGATCTTCCTTCGCTCAGCCTTCCCTAAGGTCCAGCTCTCACATCCGTAGGTTACTACAGGGAATACCATGGCTTTGACTAGGCGGATCTTTGCTGCCAGTCTGATGTCTCTACTCTTTACTATTTTATCGAGATTGGACATTGCTCTTCTCCCAAGAAGGAAGCGTCTTCTGATTTCCTGGCTGCAGTCTGCATCTGCAGTCATCTTTGCACCTAGAAATACAAAGTCTGTCACTGCCTCCATGTTTTCTCCCTCTGTTTCCCAGTTGTCAATCAGTCTTGTTGCCATAATCTTGTGTTTTTTTATGTTTAGCTGCAACCCAGCTTTTGCACTTTCTCCTTTAACCTTGGTTAGAGGGCTCCTCAGCTCCTCCTCACTTTCGGCCATCAAAGTGGTATCATCTGCATATCTAAGGTTGTTAATGTTTCTTCCAGCAATTTTCACCCCAGCCTTGCATTCATCAAGCCCTGCACATCGCATGATGTGTTCTGCATACAAGTTAAAAGGTTGGGTGAGAGTATGCAGCCTTGCCGTACGCCTTTCCCAATCTTGAACCAGTCTGTTGTTCCGTGGTCAGTTCTTACTGTTGCTACTTGGTCCTTGTACAGATTCCTCAGGAGAGAGACAAGGTGGCTTGGGATGCCCATCCCACCAAGAACTTGCCACAATTTATTATGATCCACACAGTCAAAGGCTTTAGAATAGTCAATAAAGCAGAAATAGATGTTTTTCTGAAACTCCCTGCCTTTCTCCATTATCCAGTGGATATTGGCAATTTGGTCTCTTGTTCCTCTGCCTTTTCTAAACCCAGCTTGTACATCTGGCAACTCTCTCTCCATGTATTGCTGGAGTCTTCCTTGCAGGATCTTGAGCATTATCTTACTGGCATGAGAAATAAGGGCCACTGTACGGAAGTTTGAGCAGTCTTTAAGAAAGAGAGATTTAAGAAAGAGAGAAAGAGAAATATTTCATACATCCAAATTTTCCATAATTCCATATTTATCTCCTTTCTCTTGTGCTTAGCTGCCTCTCTCTCCCGCACCCCTCCCTTAGGAACAGCTTAGCTATTTATTTTAATATCTACTACCATCCATGCGGAACATATTTTTAATTGTATTTATCGGTTCCTTGTTCCCTTCTATCCCATTCATATAATCAACTGTTGTTTGCCAGTTTCTAATCCATACATCTTCATTACCCTCTATATTCTTTCCCATGCAAAATCAGACATCCTATAATCTACTGTATTGTTTCTGCTTTCAGACTTTCCACTTTTGTACCTCTTCCCAACCTTACATTATTACCATTTCTGTAGCTTTAATAAGCGCTTTGTTAAAGATTCTGCTGGGAATCAGTGAGTGGGTATGTCAACTACAAAATAAGATGCATGAAGCTGATTGGTTGGGCAATGCCCGGGGAGCAAGCTGAACCTGGGACTTTTGAATACTGTTACATTGTTGTTCAGACTCGAGCTATGCAGATGCTCAGAAAGATGAAGAGAGACGCAGATAGACTGATTAGCTTCTTGGCTGCTGAAAGAAGGTCTCTCATATGAACAAAGAGATACCATTTTAAATCTCTCTAAAAGGCAATATGTGAGTTGGTGCAACTGACATATGTTGTTCTGAACCAAGAAGAGTAAACTACTTGTTCTTTACTGTTCACCTGTGTGCTATATTTTCTTTCACTGGCAAGGCAGTGTGTAGGCTGATCAAATGTGAACTACACGTACTTTATTTTACATTACGCCACAGATTTTTCCTCCTTAACTTATTATATATTTTTTATATTTTGTGTTATGCATCTTTTATGATTCCAGAACAGATATTTCCCCATAGAATCATACAGTTGGAAGAGACCTCATGAGCCATCCAGTCCAACCCCATTCTGCAAGAAGCAGGAAAATCTAATTAAAAGCACCCGCAACAGATGGCCATCTGGCCTCTGTTTAAAAGCCTCCAAAGGACCCTCCACCACACTCGGGGGCAGAGAGTTCCACTGCTGAACAGCTCTCACAGTTAGGAAGAGACCTCATGGGCCTCCAGTCCAACCCCATTCTGCAAGAAGCAGGAAAATCACATTCAAAGCACCCCTGACAGATGGCCATCCAGCCTCTGTTTAAAAGCCTCCAAAGAACCCTCCACCACACTCACGGACAGAGAGTCCCACTGCTGGACACACCTCTCCCAGTTAGGAAGTATTTCCTAATGTTCAGGTGGAATCTCATTATCTATAGTTTGAAACCTTTGTTCCATTGCGTCCTAGTCTCCAGGGCAGCAGAAAACAAGCTTACTCCCTCCTCCCTATGACTTCCCCTCACATATTTATCCATGGCCCTCATCATGTCTCCTCTCAGCTTTCTCTTCTGCAAGCTAAACATGCTCAGCTCTTTAAGCCGCTCCTCATAGGACTTGTTCTCTAGACCCTTGATCATTTTACTTGCCCTCCTCTGGACACATTCCAACTTGTCAACATCTCCCTTCAATTGTCATGCCCAGAATTGGACACTGTGTGATTCCATGTGTTCTGAGCAAGGCAGAATAGAGGGGTAGCATGACTTCCCTGGATCTAGACACTAGATTCCTATCAATTCAGGCCAAAATCCCATTGACTTTTTAAACATTATTGGCTCATGTTTAACTTCTTGTCCATGGAGACACCAAGATCTTTTTGACATGTAATGCTGTTGAGCCAGACGTCCTCCATTCTGTATCTTTGCATTTCATTTTTTTCTGCCTAAGTGGAGTATCTTGCATTTGTCTCTGTTGAACTTCATTTTATTAATTTTGGCCAATCGTCTCTCTAATCTGTCAAGATTGTTTTGAATCCTGCTCCTGTCCTCTGGAGTATTGGCTCTCCCTCCCAATTTGGTGTCATCTGCAAACTTGATGATCCTGCCTTCTAACCCTTCATCTAAGTCATTAATAAAGATGTTGAACAGGACCGGGACCAGGACAGAACCCTGCTTATGGCACTCCATTCAATATATTATTGATTTTTTTGGTGCTATTTCTGACCACATTTCTCTCTGGAGATATTTTCCGATGCAAGAAGGAAGAGCTAGTTATGTGATCCTTCCTCTGAAACAGCATGACCAAGAGAAACATTAAGCACATTTGCAAGAACAGGTGTATGATGCTCTTAAAACAGGAATAATCCTGCCACTGATGATGGATTTTAGGAGCTGAAATCCAAAACCTCTGGAGGACTCAAGGCTTAGAACTACTGCTTTAGGGATGATGGATGCGGAAGAAGGAGAAAGAGGAGAAAGCAGAGTTGGAGAAAGACTTAGAGGTGGAAAGCAAAGAAGGAGAAGAGCACCCCAGCTACCTCAAGCAGAGGGCAAGATGTGGCCTCATCCCCATTCCATTTACAGAAATCAGCTAAAATGAGAGTTGAATGTTTCATTGTTGTTGTTGTTTTCTCCTTCTTCTTACCCGCCTCTTCCCATGTGTCAAGGTGAAAAACAACTGCATATTAAATTACAGCATACCCAATGAGTTCAAAACATACAACCCAGTCAAAACAACAGCTAAAAAGAACTTATAAATATTAAAATAATAATCAATACATATTAAAACAACCAGTACATAATTTAAAATCTTAATAGGACTGCTGAATGACAGTAATCTTTAATGCTGTTTTGAATTCAAGGCAATGTAATGTAAAATTCTTCCAGCAGGTCATTCCACAAATTGCGGGTGGCTGAAGAAAATTTCATCTGGGTGACTATTATCAGCTGAGTCCTGACAGACCGGAGTAACTGAATTCTGGAAGACCAAGTGTCTGGCTGATTTAACAAGAGGAAGTGACCCATATGGGTAACCTGGACCCCCACCATTTAGTACTAGTAATTGAACAGGTACTCCACCACATGAGTTTAAGGGCCCTTCAACACAGCCCTATATCCCAGAGTATCAAGACAGAAAATCCCACATTATCTGACAGCCCTTCCACATAGCCCTATATCCCAGAATATCAAGGCGGAAAATCCCACAATATCTGCTTTGAACCAGGTTACCTGAGTCCACACTGCCATATATTCCAGCTCAAAGCAGATAATGTGGAATTTTCTGTCTTGATATTCTGGAATACAGGGCTGGGTGGAAGGGCCCTGAGTGTGGACTCAGATAACCCAAGGCCCTTTATTACAGAATATCAAACAGAAAATCCTGGATTAAGATAACCCAGTTCAAAGCAGATTGTTGTGGGATTTTCTGCCTTGATATCCTGGGATGTAGGGCTGTGTGGAAGGGCCCCCAGTTCAAAGCAGATATTGTGGGATTTTCTGCCTGGATGTTCTGGGATATAGGGCTGTGTGGAAGGGCCCTAAGAAATCCAGAGTAGGTTGATGGTGTTTACCATTCTGTTCTTCAGTAGAGAGATACTGCCAAGAAATCATAGAATCACCTCCAGCTGGAGGTCAGCTGTGACCAGCAGTGCTGTAGAATTTGAAGAGGCACGAATGGAGGGCAAAAGAGAGAAACGTGCCAAAAGGAAGGCGCATCAAACCTGTCAGGATTTATTAAGATATAATTGTGTGTTTTAAATGTAATTCTTGTATTACCAATATGGATGCCACTTAGAGTGTAATGCTATGCTGAAATGTTTATGTTGAGGCTGTGATTGAGTGACCTTAAGATAAGTTCTCTGCTGCTGGAAAAATTAGGGAGTAAACTACTTGGCGCAGAAGACCTAAGCATCTGCAAAAGAAATGTTTTGACTTTCAGTTTGCCTTGTCTCTGTTTCCTGTGTGTCTCTTGCTGAAGATGGATGTACTTTTGCTCTGTGCTTAGTAAACTGAGTTTTCCTTGTAACCAGACGTCTCCAGAGTCCATGATTTTACAGAGCTGTATCTGGTGGATCTAGCATTTGCTTCTGTCAAGTTGAGCCTTAGCTTGACAAAGCCAACCCTGAATGGGACCACCTTCCACCTGGAAACCAATGCCCACACTGCGGGAGAAGATGCAGATCAAGAATAGGGCTCCACAATCACCTACGGACCCACCACCAGTATACTGATCATGGAAGACCATCCTGCTCGGACAATGAGGGATCGCCTCAGCAAGTAAAGTAAGTATTTGGCTGTGTGGAAGGGACCCCGAAAAGAATGGCTTGAAAGAGGGCTCTCCCAGAATTTCCCACTTTAAGCAATGATCCTATTCTAAATTAAGGTTGGGTCAGCCCTCCGAAGGAGAAGAACAGAAAGAAACCTCAAGCACACTGGTTTTCAAAAACAACAATATGGAAAAGAAATATCAAGTAAGTTGGTGTCCGACATCAAGAAGCACAAAGAGCACACTTAGTACTTTCTGAAATATCTGCAGGACCCAGCTTGCTGTTTTTCACTAAAGACATCAGTCTAGTGCTGTAAAATATAAATGTTTCTGTGAAATAATCCATCAAGTGGAGGCACCCACTTTTTCTGTCACCGCACCTGTACAGCCTACATGCATTTCATGCCATAGAGTGACATCTGTGTAATTGCATGGGTGTGCGCCACATCCTGCCCTCCTACAGCTCACAATGGCACAAAGGGCGGAATGTGCTCCTTCTGACAGCCAGGGCTCAGTTCCTCACCTAGGTAAAATGTCATGAGAAAAATCAGAGTTTCACTTTTCTTGCATGGCTCAGAATGCCATCGGCGCTCTGGTCCCATCCAGATTTAGTAGCAGGCTGTTTTTGAGACTCTCCAGGTATTCATGGACTCCTGTTCCCACTGTCCTCACTTGAACTGATGGAACAGCAGGCCAGACCCCCCCCCCCCCCCACACACACACACACACCTTGGATTAAGGAATGAAACATTTCCTTGGGTAAGATTGCATTGTTAGTTGAGACGATATATATATGCATTGGTGCATGATTACATCTAGCACTAAAATTACCATTTACAGGGTCCATGCATAGGTCAATGAATTAATTGACTGTGTTTGGCATCCTGCTCATGAGTTACATTAATGTCTATCCCATTTACATCTTCATAACTCACCTTTTTTTATTGCTTTCTTCCTGCAATGGCCAAAAACCATTATAAACTCACTTTTGTATGCTATTTGTCTGAAACAAGGTCAGGAACGTAATGAGGGTCTATGTATGTATTGCCAGACATATGATCATGTCATCATTTTCTAGGACCACCAAAACATCCCACGAGGTTGCCAATAATGTCTTAAAATGTATTTTATATTTACATTTCATAATTTATGTATGTTCAAATTTATTTTTATTCACGCATGCATTTTTATCCTTCTTCCTGGTGACTAAAGCACATTGCTGTTCATTTTTCATATACAGTCAGCCTGCAATATTTGCAGGTTTAATTTTGCAGATTTGATTATTTGCAAGCTTGATTAATAAGGTTCTCGCTAGGAATATCTAGGTCAAATCACCAAATTTCAATGTGGCTATAAACTCACAGTCACCATGTACAAGCCACAGACACTTACTCCCATCTATAATGTAAAGGTAGCTGTTGGTCTACCATATAGAGTCATTATAATAATTCCTAAGATAATACACTGAAGCATTAATAAAATCATAGAGTTCAAAGAGACCTCAAGGGCCATTCAGGGGGATGGGGTTGACCTGGATTGCAGGTGAAAACTGAGGAAGCTTTGGAAACAGACGTGTCCTCCACTGGTTCATCTAATCGAAGCCCTGCCAAATGAACAATGGTACAGGAACAAAGAGAAGAAGCTGTGTCATAGAATCCTAAAGTTGGAAGAGACCTCATGGGCCATCCAGTCCAACCTCATTCTGCCAAGAAGCAGGAAAATCACATTCAAAGTACCCCCAACAGATGGCCATCCAGACTCTGCTTAAAAGCCTGCTTAAAAGAAGGAGCCCCCACCACACTCCGGGGCAGAGAGTTCCACTGACTGAGTTCAGGCTGACTGTAGTTTGAAGCCATTGTTCCACTGTGTCCTAGTTTCCAGGGCAGCCGAAAAAAAGCTTGCTCCCTCCTCCCTGTGACTTCTCCTCACATGTTTATTCATGGCCATTATGTATCCTCTCAGCATTCTCTTCTGAAGGCTAAACATGCCCAGCTCTTTGAGCCGCTCCTCATAGGGGTTGTTCTCCAGACCCTTCATCATTTTAGTTGCCTTTCTCTGGGCGCATTTCACTTGTCAACATCTCCCTTTAATTGGGGTGCCCAGAATTGGACACAGTATTCCAGATGTGGTCTAACCAAGGCAGAATACAGAGGTAGACACCTACAAGGTCATGTGGCCGGCATGACTATATGGAGTGCTGTTACCTTCCCCCTGGAGTGGTACCTATTGATCTACTCACATTTGCATGTTTTCGAAATGCTAAGTTGTCAGAAGCTGGAGCTGACAGTGGAAGCTCACGCCGCTCCCCAGATTTGAAACTGTGATCTTTCGATCAACAAGCTCAGCAACTCAGTGGTTTAACTCACTGCGCCACCAAGAGCTCATATGACATTATAGATGGGGCCTTATTTACGCTTTGCCAGAGCTATCCAAAGTCCTGGATACTAGTTGGAGACTATTCAGCACCTTGGAGAGCTCTTTCAAATTCCTCTTTGATAAATGCAGTTTTATCTCTATCTCGCCCAGGGTTTTAACATTTTAACATTTTACCTCATACATCTGGCCCGCCCTCTGTGTTTGATTTTATTATGTTGTTTTATATTGTTTTATTGTTATTTTATATTTTTGTTCTGATTGATTTTCTTGTCTATCTTGTGTTTAATCATGTTGTATTGTTGTGGGCTTGGCCTCACGTTAGCTGCCCCGAGTCCCCTTTGGGGAGATGGTGGCGAGTTATAAATAAAGATTATTATTATTATTATTATTATTATTATTATTATTATTATTATTATTATTATTTGAAACAGAACAAGATGAGTCCACAGCAGACAAGATTACTCTGCTGGTAGTTGCATTGGATCACACGTCGGACACTTCCCAAGTACCTAGGACTTGGAATTATTATTATTATTATTATTATTATTATTATTATTATTATTAAAATCAGTAGTCACTCCCTCAATGAATCAATCAATTGTTTGTTGGGCAAAGTCTGGGGATTTCTGAGACATTGCTTTGAGGTGATCGAGCAGCTTTGTTCTGTCTGTTGCCAATAAAGCTCTCCTATCTTCTGTCCAATCTGTTCCTGGTCCCAAAAATGGAACTGACATTATAGTCACTAGCTGCCACTGGCTATAAAAGTCTTTGATGTGTTAGCTGCTATCAACTAGAAGATATACCCTAGAGATCTGTACAGTCATTATCCTTGGGAATTATGCTAGTCTTGTGGGGTTGGGACACCATTTTCTGTGCCATCTCAGGTGGCAAAATGCTTTGAGAAGGCTTTGCACAAACCCAAAGGGTAGATTGTGCCAAACAGATCTCACACCACCCCGATTTCAGTTTTCTTAGGGAGAGAGAACATGAAAGCTTATGGAACTTTCTAAAGTATTTATTTATTTATAGCTTTGCTTTAATGCTTTTCTCCTTGGTAGCTGCAGCTCGAAATATATTTTATTTTGCTTATTTTACAGGTGGAGCATATAGAAAGGTAGTAGCAGCTATTCTTATCAAGGAGAGAAGAGAATGGAGTGTTTTGACAAAGAGTTGCTAAATCGCAGATACCATACAGAAACATGTTATTGCTGATCCTCTGGATGTAGGCCTAATATAAACACTTTATCTATTAATGTTTTATGAGAGGGGAAAAGTTTGCTTTCTGCTGATCTAGAGATTAGGACATGGAGCAATGGATTCAAACTGCAGGAAAAAGGATTCCATCTAAACCAGTGGTTCTCAACCTGTGGGTCCCCAGATATTTTGGTCTTCAACTCCCAGAAATTATAACAGCTGGTAAACTGGCTGGGATTTCTGAGAGTTGTAAGCCAAAACACCTGGGGACCCACAGGCTGAGAACCACTGATCTAAACATTAGGACAGTGGTTCTCCACCTAGGGTCCCCAGATGTTTTTGGCCTTCAACTCCCAGACAGCTGGTAAACTGGCTGGGATTTCTGGGAGTTGTAGGTCAAAACACCTGGGGACCCACAGGTTGAGAACCACTGCATTAGGAAGAACTTCATGATGGTAATTGCTATCCTGCAATGGAATACACTGCCTGGGATCAACTTCTCTGGAGGTTTTTAAGCAGAGGCTGGATGTCCACTTATCAGGAGTGCTTTCATTGTGTATTCCTGCAAGGGAGGAGGTTTAGTCTTTCCTTTGTAGTCTTTCCCAACTATAAGTAAAGGTAAAGTTTTCACCTGACATTAAGTCCAGTCACGTCCAACTCTGGGGTGTGGTGCTCATCTCCATTTCTAAGCCAAAGAGCCGGCATTGTCCATAGATACCTTCAAGGTCATGTGGTTGGCATGACTGCATGGAGCACTGTTACCTTTCCGCCTGAGCGGTACCTATTGATCTACTCACATTTGCATGTTTTTGAACTGCTAGGTTGGCAGAAGTTGGGGCTGATAGCAGGAGCTCACGCTGCTCCCTGGATTTGAGCCTGCAACCTTTCGGTCAACAAGTCCAGCAGCTCAGCAGTTTAACCCACTGCACCACTGGGGGCTCCAACTATATGGTTCCATGATTCAAGTCATTTCCGATTTCTATTATTATTGTCGTCGTCATCATTATTATTATTTACTTTATTTATATCCCACCTTTCTCCCCTTAGGACTCAAGGCAGCTATGCCAAACAGTTGATTGAATCCCATGGTTCCATAGTACTGAATCATGGCAGATAAAGTGGTATCAAACTGCATTAAATCTGCAATGTAGATGGACCCTTAGTAAGTATTTATAGTATTAGGTGTTTGACAGCTTGTATAACCACTGCTGGAATATACTAATCCATATACAGTAGAGTTTCGCTTATCCAACCTTCACTTATCCAATGTTCTGTATTATCCAACACTGTCTGCCTCCTGCCCAAATCCACAGCTGTTTCAATACATTGCAATTTTTGGCACTAAATTCATAAATACAGTAATTACTACATAGCATTACCATGTATTGAACTGCTTTTACTGCTGATTTGTTGTAAAACATGATATTTAGGTACTTAATTTGTAAAATCATAATGTAATTTGATGTTTAATAGGCTTTTCCTTAATCCCTCCTTATTATCCAACATTTTTGTTTATCCAACATTCTGCCAGCCCGTTATGCGAGACTCTACTGTATATTTATCTATCTATCTATCTATCTATCTATCTATCTATCTATCTATCTATCTATTGAGAGAGAGAGAGAGAGAGAGAAGAGTGGATTTTGTAGTTTGCTCAAGTACTTGGAATTTATTTTATTATTTTATTTGTATATTTCAAACACTTGTACCCTGCCCTTCTCAACCTCCTGGGGGGGACTCAGGGCAGCTTCCAATTTGATGCCACAATAAATATATAATAAAATACATATTAAAACAAGCAATCAATTTTAAATAGTTAAAAACATTAACAATACAATTTAAATATTGTTATTGTCATTGTCCGCTTAATTATCCGAAGGCCTGGTCCCACATCCAGGTTTTTCTATATGGATCAGAGATCTATATGCCAGATATCTCTGATCCATATATAAGTACATGACAAAACTACAGAACTTGGGATTCCTTAGTACATTGCCACAAAAATGAAACTGCTCCTATAATGGTAAAACCAAAGCAGTTTGGATAGAATTCTGGTGATAATGAGGTTTGCTCCTGAATCCAGAAGGATAGTAGAGTATTGCTTGTTGTCAAGGAAGACTCAAATTAATGTATAAATAACCCTGTGGGAAATACTGCAACGTGCTAATGACCAACCGGAAAATTCTGCAGTGAAAAGTACTCAAAAGCTGAGAAACACCCACAGAGCTCTGCAGTGTGGCTTTATCTGATGGCCACACAAACACTTTGCTGCACGGAACAAAGTTCCGGTGGAAACAATTACTGAGCAGCCTTCTGTGAAAGTCAGTGCAAACTAACCAAAATGGGTTGATTTCAAATATTTTTTTATAGTTAATTATGCACTTTTCAACTCTGTTGAGGTTTTAAGGCACTTTTTAAAAGAGCTTTACATAGGGTCATAGAATCATAGAATCAAAGAGTTGGAAGAGAACTCATGGGCTATCAAGTCCAACCCCATTCTGCCAAGAAGCAGGAATATTGCATTCAAATCACCCCTGGCAGATGGCCATCCAGCTTCTGTTTAAAAGCTTCCAAAGAAGGAGCCTCCACCGCACTCTGGGGCACTGCTGAATTGCTCTGACAGTCAGGAAGTTCTTCCTCATGTTCAGATGGAATCTCCTCTCTTGTAGTTTGAAGCCATTGTTCCATGTCCTAGTCTCCATGGAAGTAGAAAACAAGCTTGCTCCCTCCTCCCTGTGACTTCCTCTCACATATTTATACATGGCTATCATGCCTCCTCTCAGCCTTCTCTTCTTCAGGCTAAACATGCCCAGCTCCTTAAGCCACTCCTCATAGGGCTTGTTCTCCAGACCCTCGATCATTATAGTCGCCCTCCTCTGGACACATTCCAGCTTGTCAATATCTCTCCTGAATTGTGGTGCCCAGAATTGGACACAATATTCCAGGTGTGGATCCATCTTATAAAGTTATTTATTTGGAATAGAAGACCTAGAACCTAATTATGGCCTTTTTTACTGGATGATCCTGGAGTAGTAGTTCCAAAAAGTAATACAGTAGAGTTTTGCTTATCCAACCTTCACTCATCCAACATTCTGTATTATCCAACACAACGTGTCTCACGCCCAGATCCACAGCTGTTTCAATACATTGCGATGTTTTGGTGCTAAATTCGTAAATACAGTAATTACTACATAACGTTACTGTGTATTGAACTGCTTTTTCTGTTGATTTGTTGTAAAACATGATGTTTTGGTGCTTAATTTATAAAATCATAGCATAATTTGCCGTTTAATAAGCTTTTTCTTAATTCCTCCCATTTTATCCAACATTTTCGCTTATCCAATGTTCTGCTGGCCCATTTATGTTGGATAAGCAAGAGTCTACTGCATCACCAAACTGTTTGTTGTTGTTGTTGTTCGTTTGTTCAGTCTCTTCCGACTCTTTGTGACATCATGGACCAGTCCACACCAGAGCTCCCTGTCAGCCGTCACCACCCCCAGCTTCCTCAAGGTCAAGCCAGTCACTTCAAGCATACCACTCATCCTTCTTGCCCTTGGTCGGCCCCTCTTCCTTTTTTCTTCCATTTTCCCCAGCATCATTGTCTTCTCTAAGCTTTCCTTTCTTCTCATGATGTGGCCAAACCGTAGCCATGTTTAAAGCTACAAATCACTTGCAGATCAAGAGCAGTCAATGGCATTTGCTCTCTAGACCATTGAGACTGCATTTATTCTGTAGAATCAATGCAGTTTTGTACCACTTTAACTGCCATGGCACAATGCAAAAGGAATTGTAAGTCATAGTTTTACAAGAAAGATAAAGACCTTGGTCTTTATCCTTCTCTGCTAAAGGAAAGCTGGTGCCTCATCAAACTACAACTCCCAGGATTCTTTAGCATTGAGCCATTGCAGTTAAAGTAGTGTCAGTCTACATTAATTCTACAATGTAGATGCTCTGCTATATGCAACCAACTTCACTTTCTTAGTTGTCTCAAAAGTACTACAGATCCCTTTTCATGCTGATATTTCAAACTAACACACCTGAGTCTTTGAATTCCAAATCAAAAGGGTAAACGAAGCATAAAAGATTGAGCGTGAGGATTTTCCAAATGCCACTATTCAAGTTGAGATCGGAAAACCACATGAATAGTATTCCACTGTGCCAAAATGTATGTTGCGTTTGCACCTGGCTATACAGGCAAAGGTCTGCCAGGAAATGTCAAATCAGCCAGACTTTTAACATGCCCCCTCTGGCACCTAGACAAGATAATTATTACAGCTATAGCATGATTGTAGACTGATGTCTGCTTCTCTATAGTCTCGTTTTTGCTTTGGTTTTTTATATATTTTTTAAAAAGCAAGGAGCCCTGTTGCGGCCAGACAGGTTTAGCAAATCTTTGTGGTTCTGCATTGTGGAACCTTCTGGGAGGAAGCTATTCCCAGATTTAGAACAATATCTTCTCCTGGTTCTTCTTCTTGTATTAATAGTTACATAATACTTCATTGGGGCATTGCTCTTAAGTTAGTTATGTGCGTTGTCAGAACTATCTGTTCCTTTGAGTAGCCGTCTCCCTGTATGAGTTATGGACCTGGGTGCGTCTCCAAATTGGAAGGAGGCAACCCAAAGCAGCAGCAAGTTGCCTTAGAGTAGATCAGACCAGTTCAGTATCTTCTAATGATATGAACAGTGTGATTTGGCAGCTTAAAAGCTAATGCCATTCTAGGCTGCCACAATAGAGTGTCAATCAGGCATGGGCAAACTTTGGCCCTCCAGGTGTTTTGGGTTTCAACTACCAGAAATCCCAGCCAGCTTACCTGGTTTTAGGAATTGGGGGAGTTGAAGTCCAAAACACCCAGAGGGCCAAGCTTTGCCCATGCCTGGATCTAGATCGAGGGAAGTCATAGTCCCACTGTATTCTGCTTTGGTCAGACCTGAGTTGGAATAATACTGTGTCCAGTTCTGGGCTACAACATTCAAGACGGATATAGATAAGCTAGAAGGGCAACCAAAATGATAAAAAGTCTGGAAGCCAAAGCCTATGTGGAGCAGCTTAGCAAGCTATGTTTAGCCTGGAGAAGAAAAGGTTTAAATATGTACAAAAGCAATATTTAAATATTTGAAAGGATGTCATATTGTGGAGGAAGCAGGCTTGTTTCTTCAAGCCAGTGGTTCCCAACCTTTGGACCTCCAGATGGTTTGGACTTCAACTCCCAGAAATCCCAGCCAGCTTGCTGTTAGGAACTGTGAGGCCCAAAGGTTGGGAACATGGAGATCCAAAGGTTGGGAACCTGGAGGCCCAAAGGTTGGGAACCACTGCTTTAAGCAGAGGCTGGATGGCCCTCTGTCAGGAGTGCTTTGATTCCTGCATGGAAGAATGGACTTGGACTGGATGGCCCTTGTGGTCTCTTCCAACTCCATAAGTATAATGAGGGATGAAAAACCATTTTATATCCATGTCCTTTCAGTCCTAGGCAGCATTGTTAATAGTTAGGGAATGTGGTGTTTGTAGTGCAAACCATCTGGAGATCAAAATATTTCCAGTCCACGGATGTTAACTCTGTAGTTTCAAGCAAGAGTCACTTCCAGTTCTACAAGGATATGTCCAAACTTTCTACATGTGCAGCTGATAAGAGATTGAACATCTCTTATCTGGAATTCCAAAACTCTCCAAAATCCCTAACTTTCCACACAGCTGGCCAAGATAGCAATACATTTGCTTTCTTATGTTACAATGTACACAAACTTCATTCCATGCACAACATTATTTAAAACATTGTATAACTTTACTTTCAGGATGTTTATAAGGTGCATATGAAACATAAATGAATATGATGTTCAGATTTGGAACTCGTCTCCATAAACATTGTGGACATATATGCAAATACAAGGATTCCAATTTCTGAAAGACTATGAAACTTTTAGTACCAAGCATTTCAGTTAAGTGATAGTCAACCTATACTACAATGACCCTTTTCAGTGACTCATAAAGAAATGCAACAGACAGCTAATTACTAGGCCTGGGTAACAACGGAAAATATTTGTTTCTAAAATCGATTCATTTTTTGGGGGGTTTTGCGTTTCGATATTTAAAAGAATTCCGAAATTTTTCTTTTAAAAAGTTTGATATTTACGAAATTTCGTAAATGTTAAAAAAAATTACGAAACATTAACGAAACAAATACGAAACAATAACGAATCGATTCGTTAATGGCGGACGCGACCGCGCAATACGCTAAAAAACCTACAAATGGGACAGGGGGAACTTCTGAAGCTTCCCTCTCCCTCTGTTGTTGACTGTTGGTGTGATATTATAATTTTTTTTCACTAATTAAACAAAAAACAACTATAAAACTTGCCCCAGACATGCGGAAATAATAACGAAACGACCTCAAACTGATAACGAAACGAATACATAACGAATCCGAAGCATTTACGAAACGAATTTAAAAATTCGTTTCGTTTTTAAGTTGCTCCAGAATGGTTCGTTATCGCTTCGTTATAAAAAAAATAACGAATTTTTAACGAATTATGAATTAATGAAATGAAACCGCCCAGCCCTACTAATTACAGAGTGAATACACACAGTGCATATAGAAAAAAGAATCTAGCAGACTTATCCAATCCCTTAATCAAGCCAGATTCAAAAGGGGCATGGCCAAAGTAATTAAACTATAAAGAGACATTGCAGTTGGCCGCCTCTTTGAACAGGGAATTTGGGCTTCTTTTGCTCAACTATTTACATGTGGCACCTTGGTACCTAGTTTGTTACCTCTTAAGACAGTTTTTATTTCAATCCACATTTTATGCAATGCTGCACTGTGAATTAATTGTTGCAGTGAAAGTGTAATATGGTGTTAAAATGACATTTCCATATGTTTTTATTACAGGATTTGGCATACTGGCTTCTGAGGACAGTGTGTCCTGTTTAGACTATTTTAATAGGTAAATAAACAAGTAAATAAAATCAACAGCATGCAAACACAAAATTTAAATTAAAATAAAAATCATGGCATGCACTGATATCATTTTTCATTGTTTTACTAGTGTGACTGAGAGTATAAAAACAGCTTTGCAGAAGGATATACAGACTGCTAGATCAGGAGGTAAAAACAGGTTCTGCAATGCAGTGTTTGCAACAGGACTGCTCCCACACTGTATTCAGGCACCATAAATTTTCTATGTGCTCTGCCCTTAGAGTTGTAGCCCTCTAGAAGTTATGGGATCACAATCCCTATTAACTTGTTCCTCAATGGGTTCAGAATGATGGGAGCTGCAGTCCAGAATACAACCACATCTGACCAGGACATGTAGCCCAATCAGCTTATGAATCAAAACGGTCTTCTTGTCTCCAAACCATCCCTTTCTCCATGCCACGTGGCTGTCTCTATGAGTCACGTGTGAACAACCCAATTTGTCGATCTGGTGCAATCCAGACCAACCAACTTCACACACATCCCTAATGTACACGAAGGCTTAACTTTTTTATCTGCTGTTTACTACCCTCATGGAGACAGTGATGAGAAGAAGTGATAAGAGGCAAGGTTGCTCCTTCAACTTCAAATGTCACAATAAACCACAGACACTTCTATATCAAAGAGAACTAACGTGCCAATGAGGAGGGAAGCAGGCAGGCAACAAGCCTCTAACAACTCAAAGGAAAATAGTTGCCCTTATTTATCTGACCCATTGGGATTATTTTGTCGAAAGTGAAGAAGCATCAACACTTTCCCAAAAGCCATCCAGGCTTTAAAGGTTAAGGTAAAGGTTTCCCCTAGACATTAAGTCTAGCCATGTCCAAATTTGGGGGGTGATGCTCATCTCCATTTCTAAGCCAGCGTTGTCCCAAAACAGTTACTCTACTCTGAACTCAAGAATGGAAAACAGAATGTTGGTGGACAGCAAAAGGGATTTAAGATGGGCTTAAAGCCAGCCTCAAAAAACAGGCATAGATATCAAGAACTGGGAAGCCCTGGCCCTTGAGCGCTCTAACTGGAGGTCACATGTGACCAGCAGTGCTGCAGAATTCAAAGAGGCACAAATGTAGGACGAAAGAGAGAAACGTGCCAAGAGGAAGGCGCGTCAAGCCAACCCTGACCAGGACTGCCTTCAGTCTGGAAACCGATGTCCTCACTGTGAGAGAACATGCGAATCAAGAATAGGGCTCCACAGTCACCTATGGACTCACAGCCAAGACACAATATCTGGAAGATAATCATCCTCGAGCTACGAAGGATCGCTTAAGTAAGTAAGTAAGTAAGTGCCCATAGATGCATCCAAGGTCATGACTGCATGGAGTGCCGTTACCTTCCTGCCTGAGCAGTACCTATTGATCTACTCACATTTGCATGTTTTTGAAATGCTAAGTTGGCAGAAGCTGGGGCTAACAATGGGAGCACACCCTGCTCCCTGAATCTGAACTGCCAGCATTTCAGTCAGCAAGTTCAGCAGTTTAACCCACTGCACCACTGGGGGAGGGGGGGCGGTGGCAAAATATCCAGGTTTATGCACTGGTTAATATTCTGAAAGAAGAGGGTGCCATAATTAATATCTTAAATCAGCAGTCTCCAGTGAGCAAACTTTATGACTTTGTACCTTCATGTCCCTTAAATAAGGTACATGCCTTAGTGACATCTCATCTGGATGAATATTCTGTAGTTGGGGCTGCTCTCAAAGGGTGTGCACAAACTCCCACTGGCACAATGAGCTGCATCCAAAGCTCTAACTACTATCTTCAGACAGAGCAAGTAATTACTACACTGGAGGGGGATGATGGCAATTGTAGTCCAATCTATTTGAGGAGTGCGAAGTTCAAGTGCTTTCTCTGATTAAAAAAGATCTTTTAAACTTGCACATTCATGAAGATCCTATGCTCATAAGACCAGGAGGAATGGCTGTACACAGGCCCATAGCCAGAAAAAAAATTGGGAGGGGTTGAAACTTTTTCTTCCCTGAGATGACTTTTCAGGTCAGTGTCTTCCGATCTGGCACAAGAGCTCAACAAGGCCCTGAAATTACCATCATTGTGCAAAGGTTCTTCATAGGTCATTGGTCCTGAATCATAGCTCCCTCTTCAAGCCAGTTCTTTTCGGCCACAAAGGGTAATAGTTTCCATAATTGGATGACATTTCTTTCTGTTTTCTTCTGCTTTCTTCTTATTTCCTTTATCATCAAGACGTTTTCCACTGTGAATTAGCAAGAAGTTTTCAGCCAAGCACAAGTTGTTCTGGTGGCACACTATTTTTTGGTGTCTATTGAAAACTGCTATTGCATTTTCCCATCACACAAATGGTTTAGCAACCAATGTACCAAGCTTCTGATGACCACCATTACTCCCAACTTCTTCGCAAAACACCACACTATGCTTACAGATTGCGCCTTGCAGGTGAAATGAGAAGGCAAACCAGGAAAATCTGCTGAACCATTTGGGTTGAAATCTTAGATGTCTCTTCTAATCCACAGGAAATATATATCCTGACAATGGAGTTTGTGGAGTTTGCTCTAATTGAGCTTTCACTTGGTCATCAGAACTAGTCTTTTTCATATTAAGTCCAATGAAATATGCAAAGGCAGAAAAAACGAAATGCAAAGATACAGAATGGGAGGCAATGCCTGGCTCGAGAGAAGTACATGTGAAAAAGATCTTAGAGTCCTCGTGGACAACAGGTTAAACATGAGCCAACAATGTAACATGGCAGCTTAAAAAACCAATGGGATTTTGGCCTGCATCAATAGGAGTCTAGTGTCTAGATCCAGGGAAGTCATGCAACCCCTCTATTTTGCTTTGGTCAGACCACACCTGGAATATTGTGTCCAATTCTGGGCATCGCAATTGAATGGAGATGTTGACTCTAAGCTGGAATGTGTCCAGAGGAGGGTGACTAAAATGATCAAAGGTCTGGAGAATAAGCCCTGTGAGGAGTGGCTTAAAGAGCTGGGCATGTTTAGCCTGCAGAAGGGAAGGCTGAGAGGAGAAATGATGGCTATGTATAAAGATGTGAGGGGAAGTCATAGGGAGGAGGGAGCAAGCTTGCTTTCTTCTGTTCTGGAGACTAGGACGTGGAACAATGGGTTCAAACTACAGGAAAGGAGATTCCACCTTAACATGAGGAAGAACTACCTAACAGTGAGACTGTTCAGCAGTGGAATTCTCTGCCCAGGAGTGGAGGCTCCTTTGGAGGCATTTAAACAGAAACTGGATGATCATCTGTCGGGGGTGCTTTGAATGCGATTTTCCTGCTTTTTTGGCAGAATGGGGTTGGACTGGATGGCCCACGAGGTCTCTTCCAACTCTAGGATTCTAGGACACAGCTTCTTCTCTTTGCTCCTGTACCATTGCTTATTCGGAAGGGCTTGGATTAGATGAACCAGTGGTAGAAACTTCAGTTTCCACAGTTTCCTCAGTTTTCACCTGCAATCCAGGTCAACCCCGTTCTCCCCATTCCACACCTTAAGCCTTGCCTGCAAGCTACCATATTTTGGCATCTTCCACTATGTCAGCTATTGCAATGTAAATTGGTAGAAATTATAGTGTGAATATGTATTGTCGAAGGCTTTCATGGCTGGAATCACTAGATTCTTGTGGGGTTTTTTGGGCTATAGGGCCATGTTCTAGAGGCATTTCTCCTGACGTTTCGCCTGCATCTATGGCAAGCATCCTCAGAGGTAGTGAGGTCTGTTGGAATTAGGACAATGGGTTTATATATCTGTGGAATGGCCGGGGTGGGGCAAAGAGCTCTTCTCTGCTGGAGCTAGGTGTGAATGTTTCAACTGACCACCTTCATTAGCATTTGAAGGCCTGGCTGAGCCTGGGAAATGCTTGAAGGTGGTCAGTTGAAACATTCACACCTAGCTCCAGCAGAGAAGAGCTCTTTGCCCCACCCCAGCCATTCCACAGATATATAAACCCATTGTCCTAATCCCAACAGACCTCACTACCTCTGAGGATGCTTGCCATAGATGCAGGCGAAACGTCAGGAGAAATGCCTCTAGAACATGGCCCTATAGCCCGAAAAAACCCACAAGAACCTAGTGATAGTGTGAATAATCAAAATTTGGGTTAGATAGTGCTGGAAAGACTCTAGTTTTTGCTTCTCTTATTTTTGACATGGAGATTTGGTTGACCAGTTAAAATTCATGAGTAAACCAAGTTTTTTTGACCTGAAATTTTTTTGAAGTGGTTTGAACTCCTAAACTGCCCCCTTGGCTATGGGTTTGACATTATTTTTCATGTCCCTTGTTTAGCGTCTCACTGCCACACCTAAGACTACTGTGTGACCATAACTTGGTGATGCAAAAGCTGTATAAACTACAAAAAGAGAAGGGGGGGGGGATGAATAAGGCTGCATATAGCTCATCCTTGCTTTAAATAAACAAGTTTTCCAAACTTTATAGTAGGGTCAGCGCTTCTCTTCTACTGCCTCCAAGGATAATTGTTCTCCATTTGAGCAGTTTATATTTGAAGGCTATGATTTATGGCTCGCTCCTCCTGTAAAAGCATATTTTTTGCCACTAAAGATTCAGTGTACACAAGGATGCATATAACCACTGCTTGGCTTCATATTTTACTGCAATGGTTCCCAAACTCTGGTGCTCCAATTGTTTGGGACATCAACTCTCAGGCTGGATCTATACTGCGCTATATCCCAGGATCTGACCCCAGATTATCTGCTTTGAAATGGATTATATGAGCAGCATTTGTAGTTAGCTGCACAGAGTCCAATTACTGGAGGAAAGGCAAAATATAAAAGAATAAAATAAAACAAATCTTAGAACTGAATGGGACATGAGTTCTAGCTATATCATCCTTGTTTTAAATTGAAAGCTGCATTGAGTCCTAAATTGGGGGAAAGGTAGAGAGTAACAATCTAACCTCTGTTTAAAGCCTTCTGATGAAAAAAAGTTCACTATTTTGCAAGGTATTTCATCCTACTGTCATATAACCCTTAAATGAGTCATAAAAGAGACCTATTGGATGAAAACTAATCCAGTATACCGGCTGTTAGGAATTGTGGGAGTTGAAGTCGAAAACACCTGGAGAGCCAAAGTTTTCCTTTACCTGCCCTAAAGGCACTAGGTCCAGGTTGATCTTGGAAGCTAAGCAGGATCAGCCCTGGATAGAATCATAGAATCATAGAATCATAGAGTTGGAAGAGACCTCATGGGCCATCCAGTCCAACCCCCTGCCAAGAAGCAGGAATATTGCATTCAAATCACCCCTGACAGATGGCCATCCAGCCTGTGTTTAAAAGCTTCCAAAGAAGGAGCCTCCACCACACTCCGGGGCAGAGAGTTCCACTGCTGAACGGCTCTCACAGTCAGGAAGTTCTTCCTCATGTTCAGATGGAATCTCCTCTCTTGTAGTTTGAAGCCATTGTTCCGCGTCCTAGTCTCCAAGGAAGCAGAAAACAAGCTTGCTCCCTCCTCCCTGTGGCTTCCTCTCACATATTTATACATGGCTATCATATCTCCTCTCAGCCTTCTCTTCTTCAAGCTAAACATACCCAGCTCCTTAAGCCGCTCCTCATAGGGCTTGTTCTCCAGACCCTTGATCATTTTAGTCGCCCTCCTCTGGACACATTCCAGCTTGTCAATATCTCTCTTGAATTGTGGTGCCCAGAACTGGACACAATATTCCAGGTGTGGTCTAACCAAAGCAGAATAGAGGGGTAGCATGACTTCCCTAGATCTAGACACTATGCTCCTATTGATGCAGGCCAAAATCCCATTGGCTTTTTTTGCCGCCACATCACATTGTTGGTTCATGTTTAACTTGTTGTCCACGAGGACTCCAAGATCTTTTTCACATACTGCTCTCGAGCCAGGCACCCCCCTCCCCATTTGCATTTCATTTTTTCTGCCTAAGTGGAGTATCATGCATTTGTCACTGTTGAACTTCATTTTGTTAGTTTTGGCCCATCTCTCTAATCTGTCAAGATCGTTTTGAATCCTGCTCCTGTCCTCTGGAGTATTGGCTATCCCTCCCAATTTGGTGTCGTCTGCAAACTTGATGATCATGCCTTCTAGCCCTTCATCTAAGTCATTAATAAAGATGTTGAACAGGACCGGGCCCAGGACAGAACCCTGCTGATGGCACTCCGCTCGTCACTTCTTTCCAAGATGAAGAGGAAGCAGTGGTGAGCACCCTCTGGGTTCGTCCATTTAACCAATTACAGATCCACCTCACCGTAGTTTTGCCTAGCCCACATTGGGCTAGTTTCCTTGCCAGCAGGTCATGGGGGACCTTGTCAAAGGCCTTGTCGAAGGATAGTGCTTGGATGGGAGACACCATGAATGTTAAATGCTACAGTTCAGAGGAAGGAACTGGCAAAGCTGCCTTTTGAGCATTCCTTGCCTAAGAAACCCTATGAAATCCATGCACATGCACCTACCTGTCATTATTTTGTGTATCAATCAAGAGATAAAAGTGACATTTTATAGAAATATATTTTAATATGTATTTTTATAGGAATATGTTTACATATGTGTATCTGTTATGTTTTTGAAATGTTTATATGTTTTAATTATTCTGTAACCCACCTTGAGCCATGAGGAGAAGCGGGTAAGAAATAAAAGTATTATTATTATTATTATTATTATTATTATTATTATTATTATTATTAACTATTATTCCATAATTAAAGTATGGATTGTTGATGCTGCAATTCCAGATGACAGCAGGATTGAAGAGAAACAACTGGAAAAGCTGACACAATATGAGGATTTAAAGATCGAACTGCAAAGACTCTGGCACAAGCCAGTCAAGGTGGTCCCAGTGGTGATCGGCACACTGGGTGCAGTGCCTAAAGACCTTGGCCTGCACTTAAACACAATCAGCGTTGACAAAATTACCATCTGCCAGCTGTAAAAGGCCACCTTACTGGGATCTGCACGCATTATTCGCCGATACATCACACAGTCCTAGACACTTGGGAAGTGTCCAACATGTGATCCAATACAACAGCCAGCAGAGTTTCTGCTGTGGACTCATCTATAAATAGAGTAAAATAATAATAATAATAATAATAATAATAATAATAATAATAATGATAATAATAATAGTCAAATGTGTAGCAAGGAAGAGAATAAATACATTTTAATTCTGCATAGAAAGATGCTCTTTTGCTTGTCCTGAACAGAATACCACATAGCTTCACCACATAACCCCCTCCTTTTCACACCAAGTTTCTATATTATTTGTTCACACCTCTTCAAAGCGTAGAGGTTTCCGTACATTAAGATCAGCTAGTGCAAAAATGATGCAAAAAATGGTTCAACAGTTTCATTCCGCTCTGAATTAAAACTACTTTTTTCTGTATTAAGGGTACTTTCCTGCACGAATAAAGCAATTAAAATGTGAACTATAAGTACGCAGGATTGCTGTGAGATTTCCAGCCTGGATGGCCATGTTTGAGAAGCATTCTCTCCTGACATTTCACCCACATCTATGGAAGACATCCTTAGAGGTTGTGAGGTCTGTGGAATGTCCAGGGAGGAAGAAGGAACTCTTGTCTGTTTGAGGCAAGTGTGACTGAGCACCTTGATTAGCATTGAATGACCTTGCAGCTTCAAAGTTTGGCTGGTTGCTTCCTGGAGGGATCCTTTGTCGGGAGGTGTTCGCTGACCCGGATTGTTTCCTGTGTGGATTTCCCCTGCTTTTTGAGTGTTCCTCTTAATTTACTGTCTTGATTTTAGAGTTTTTTAATGCTGGTAGCCATATTTTGTTCATTTTCATGTTGAAATTGTCCACCTGCTTGTGGATTTCAATGGCTTCCCTGTGTAGTCTGGCATGGTAGTTGTACACACATTGTGTCTAGACTCTAGATCAGGCCTGGGCAAACTTTGGTCCTCCAGGTGTTTTGGACTTCAACTCCCACAATTCCTACCAGCCTACCGGCTGTTAGGAATTGTGAGAGTTGAAGTCCAAAACATCTGGAGGACCAAAGTTTGCCCAGGCCTGATCTAGACTATCTAGATTCCCGGCATTGGAGTTGGGAATGGGATAGGCCTATGGGACTCCTTAATTCAAATTGCTTCCATGACTCATTGATATAAAATGCAGCTCAACAAGGAGTAACAGCATGCCTGGTCAAACTGTGCATTTGTAGGATGAGGAAGTGAAGGAAGGAATTTGTAAGAAGGAGAAGTGGAAAAGTGAACATCATGGTCTTCCAAAGAAGTATGAATGCTCTCTGGGTTTTGCCCCATTTTGCAATTTCCACTTTTAGGTAAAGGTGGACCCTGTGCTCCAAAAGCACCATTATGCCAGTGTACCAACATGTTTTGGAATGACAAAGAAGCTTACTTGAGAGTTCCAATAAAAACGTTGCAGCTACTACTGGGAATTTCAAAATAAACCCCAGAAATGTTATTTCTGTTCAGCTTCCAAACACGTTTGCCATATCTGGAGGAGCCCACTAAAACTATAGGAAAAGGTAAAGGATGAGAGGTTCAAACTGTACGAGGAATTTGGAGAAGATGTAGAAGCGAAGTATGGACCATCCTTAAATACCTGAAGAAAAAGCATGTTGAAGATGGGATAAGTTTATTTTCTGCGTCTCCATAGAGTCCAAAACATCAAATGAAAGAAAAGAGACTCCACCTAAGTGTTAAGAAGAATTCTGTCCAATTCTGGGCACCACAATTGATGAGAGATATTGACAAACTGGAATGTGTCCAGAGGAGGCCGACTAAAATAATCAAGGGTCTAGAGAACAAGCCCTATGAGGAGCGGCTTAAAGGGCTGGGCATGTTTAGCTTGAAGAAGAGAAGGCTGAGAGGAGACATGATGAGGGCCATGAATAAATATGTGAGGGGAAGTCATAGGGAGGAGGGAACAAGCTTGTTTTCTGCTGCCCTGGAGACTAGGACGCAGAACTATGGCTTCAAACTACAAGAAAAGAGATTCTACCTGAACATTAGGAAGAACTTTCTGACTGTGAGAGCTGTTCAGCAGTGGAACTCTTTGCCTGGAGTGTAGTGGAGGCTCCTTCTTTGGAGGCTTTTAAACAGAGGCTGGATGGCCATCTGTCGGGGGTGCTTTGAATGCAATTTTCCTGCTTCTTGGCAGAATGGGGTTGGACTGGATGGCCCATGAGGTCTCTTCCAACTCTGTGATTCTAAGAAGAGCTGTTTGGCAGTAAAATCATAGAATCATAGTTGGAAGAGACCTCATGGGCCATCCAGTCCAACCCCATTCTGCCAAGAAGCAGGAATAGTGCATTCAAAGCACCCCTGACAGATGGCCATCCAGCCTGTTTAAAAGCCTCCAAAGAAGGAGCCTCCACCACACTCTGGGGCAGAGAGTTCCACTGCTGAACAGCTCTCACATTCAGGGAGTTGTTCCTAATGTTCAGGTGGAACATTAGTTTGAAGCCATTGTTCCATTGTGTCTTAGTCTCCAGGGCAGCAGAAAAAAAGATCACTCCCTCTTTCCTATACTTCCCTTTACATATTTATACATGGCCCTCATCATGTCTCCTCTCAGCCTTCTCTTCTGCAGGTTAAACATGCCCAGCTCTTTAATCCGCTCCTCATGGGGCTTGTTCTCCAGACCCTTGATCACAAAGTCCTTCAGACTCTCCATCATTGGGGATCTTTAAAGAAAGACTGATGGCCATCTTTCAAGAATGCTTTAATAGTGTATTTATGCACAGCAGAAGGTCAGACTACAAGGGCCTTGAGATTTCTTCCAACTCCATGATTCCTTGAGTAGTGCACAAGTCAACTTCATGTATAAGTCGAGGGCAAGTTGAAGGGCCAAAGTTATGGATTTTGACATGACCTGTGGATAAGCCAAGGGCCATTATGCAGAAAGGGAAGAGTTGGAGTCAGTGCTATGTCAGAGCATTCAAAACTGTACTCAGAGCAATTAAGTTACAGGATTAATTCTTATTTTTTTAAAAAGTAAATATCCCTTTTTCTGAGTAGAGCACCAAAAGGTGAGAGCTCATTCCATCCAGGGAGAAGCTAAAAGAAGCACCAACCTCATCTGTTCATAATACTGTGTATGCACTTTTTTAATGTCTTGGTAGGAAAATGATGTCGATATCTTTTTGACGCTTTCCTTCAAAGCGTCAGAAAGGAGCATCTTAAGAGTGGAAGGGATTGCTGCTTCTTTTAGATTTTCCTGGGACAGCTCCCCTCCTCAATGTGACATCCTTTCAAACATTGGAACATTGCTAACATGCCCCCTCTCAGCCTTCTTGATGCCCATTTAGAGTGAGTCCCTTCCGAAAGTCAGAGGTCAATCTTGAATATATGGCTGGAGCAGAATTATAGGGGACACTTCCTTTATTTCATTTATAGGGAAACATTAGCCTCAAAACAGGACTGGATGGACCCAAAGCAAAACAAGTCAGAAGCACACAGAATTTCTCCTCTCAAACTGGAGCTACACTTCCGTATAATCCAGTTTCAGAATGCTGATTGACTGCCTTGAACTGGATTAAATGGTCTACACCAGTGGCCCCCAACCTGTGGGCCACAAGACCTAAAATAAGGTCAGTGACTCTAGTTTATTAAATATGGTTTTCTGTGGGTGAGCAGATGGCAACTACTTGACGGAAAATGTTTTGTATCAGAAACTAGAGGTGATGTGATCTAGCCAATGCAATTTTCTGAATCAGCACCCCAAATAACCAAACTGAATCTAAAGTTGACCAAAAACCGATTCCTAACCCTTTTGGTACTAATGTTGGAGAGTAGTCGCTGGTCAAAGTGGGGTCTGGACAAAGTGGGTCCTTGGTCAAAGTGGGCCCTGGTCATGGGGCCCCTGGTCAAAGTGGGCCCTGGTCAATGTGGACCCTGCTCAAAGTGGGCCCTGGTCAATGTGGACCCTGGTCAAAGTGGGCCCTGGTCATGTGGTCCCTGGTCAAAGTGGCCCCTGGTCATGGGGTCCCTGGTCAAAGTGGTCCTTGGTCATGTGGTCCCTGGTTAAAGTGGGCCCTGGTCAAACTGGCCCTTGGTCAAAGTGGCCCCTAGTCATGTGGTCCCTGGTCAAAGTGGTCCCTGGTCAAATGGCCCCTGGTCATGTGGTCCCTGGTCAAGTTGCCCCTGGTCAAAGTGGTCCCTGGTTAAAGTGGCCCCTGGTCAAAGCAGCCCCTGGTCAAAGTGGCCCCTGGTCAAAAAAAGGTTGGGAACCACTTGTGCACACTGTGATATAATCCAGTTCAATACAGCTAATTTGCATTCTGAAACTGGATTATATGGAAGTGTAGATCTAGCCTCAGTTTCTTCTTTCTCTTTGTTTGTCAAGCAGTTGAAAAAAAGACACAACGTTTTGGCCAAAGTTGTGGATAAATGTTTTGCAGGGAGCTTTTGAAATAGGGATGAGGAATACTTGCATATTGAGCCATTCATAAGCCAGACAATAATGCAGCAAAGGGCATTTCCATGGCCCCAGTGTGGCTCACACCTGTCTGGCTAAACTGCTCCTGCCTTCTCTCTTCATTAACTGGCCTCATTGATCTCTGGTCAGTGGTAATTCTGTTTCCTTTGGTCAAGGTGTGCTTGGAAGCTACAGGCTTTCAATCACTAGGATCCCTCCTTGGTAGTTTCCAGCTTCTTTCCCACAACAGCTCATCAAAGAAATCAATCCGACGTCTTGGAATGAAGACATGCCTCTTCCTTCAGAGTTTCTTATCAATACATCAATAAGTGCAAGGCTCCGCTCCCTTATTAGACATGCATGGCTGCTGATTTTACAATATTGTTCTCTAACAAATCCTTTACTTGGGCAATACATAAACCTTCCAACCATACAGGGATGGTATTCCAGCCAAAGTTCAAGCAGGGTCTGGTTAACAACCCCAAAAGTTTTAACAATTGCAGTAGTGTTTTAGTGAAATCACAGAACGAACATGGCAACTACATAATAGATCTCTCGAGCATTACATTCCTAGTTCAAGAGACACCTGAGTCAGAAAAAAAATATTCTGATGGACTAGCAGGTTGTGCACACACTACCTTTGGTTCTTTCAAGCATTAGTCCTGCAGAGGTCTATGGGGGCATCTATACTGTTGAATTAATGGGGTTTGACACCACTTTAACTGCCGTGTCTCAGTGCTATAGTATCATGGGAGTTTGGCATGGTTTTTAGCTTTCTCTTCACAAAAGTGCTACTGCCTCATCAAACTACAACTCCCATGATTCCATAGCATTAAGCCATGGTAGTTAAAGTGGTGTTAAATTGAATTAATTTAATAATGTAGACGAACCCTTGAAAAAACGTAGAATACCAAATGCTGTATATAAACACTAGACTAGCTTGACTCAAATTGAGATGCTTTGGATGTCTGGAACTACAATGCCCAGAATTCCTGGCTCTGTAGTTTGTGACTGATGGAATTTGTAGTCCAATACATCTGGAAGGTGTCATAGGAGAGATGCTACTCTAAAAGGCTCGCATTGGAGTTAAGGTTGACACATGGAAGGCTTTTCACAACAGACAATAAAGCCACACCCATAAGGTGTGACAATAGCTACTACATAGCCGGCAACATCAGTCTAACAACTTTTATTAACCATGATAATTAAGATAGTGCTTTGAAGCAATATCATCTAATGTTGGGACCACTGGGGGAGGTTGTGAGGGGGTGTCAGAAGGGTCACCAAAGACCATAAGAAAACACACTACTTTCTGTTGGTCATGGGGATTCTGTGTGGAAAGTTTGGCCCAATTCTATTGTTGGTGGGGTTCAAAATGCTCTTTGATTGTAGATGAACTATAAATCCCAACAACTACAACCCCAAATGTCAAGGTCTAGTTTCCCAAACTCCACCAGTGTTCATATTTGACCACATTGAGTATTTGTGCCAAGTTTGGTCTAGATTTTTGAGTCCACAGAGCTCTCTGGATGTAGGTGAACTATAACTCCAAAACTCAAGGTCAATGCCCACCAAACCCTTCCAGTATTTTCTGTTGGTCATGGGAGTTCTCTGCACCAAATTTGGTTCAATTCCATTGTTGGTGGAATTCAGAATGCTCTTTGATTGTAGGTGAACTATAAATCCCAGCAACTACAACTCCCAAATGACAAAATCAACCCCCACCCTCAACTCCACTAGTATTGAAATTTGGGCGTATCAGGTATTTGTGCCAAATTTGGTCCAGTGAATGAAAAACACCATCCTGCATATCAGATATTTACATTACGATTCATTATAGTAGCAAAATTACTCTGATGAAGTAGCAAAGAAGATAATGTTATGGTTGGGGGTCAACACAACATGAGGAACTGTATTAAGGGGTTGCAGCATTAGGAAGGTTAAGGAACACTGATCTAATGCACAAGATATAGTGCAATTGCCCATAAAGTTTCTACTAAGCATATGAGTTCTTCCAGGGGATTTCGCTGGCAATTACAAGAAAACTATTAGAAAACTATTTTTTTGATGACAGCTTCCCAGAATCCCCCAGTCAAATAGCTAGAAAATTCATGAAACTGTCATCAATAAAACAACTTTGCCACTAAAATGCCTCAGCATTGGCCAGGTTGTGTGTGGCGTGGGGCTTATGATGAGAGTTGCTGCTGAAGACATCTGAAGAGTACCATGGTGGAGGCTACACTAGACAAGTTGTCTCCCAACAAAGTGGATTAAGATTAAAGTAAAACCAGCTCATTGGCTGTGGAAGATTCTACATGATGAACTTTCCCAAAATGAACTTTCCGAAGGACAGCGCCATGACATTCAAGCAGTCTATGCTGGACTAGACGGACAATTTATTGAGTACATCAACATTCACACATTTACGCATTTTCCCAGGTGTCACCATTAAGATAATATGTTTTCCAGTGTCTCTTTCGCACTACATCACTATAGCAGCATGAAACCACTTGGCTACCATATTGTCGGCTTTCATGGCCGGAATCACTGGGTTGTTGTGAGTTTTCTGGGCTGTTTGGTTATCTTCGAGGAGCATTCTCTCCTGATGTTTCGCCTGCATCTATGGCAGGCATCCTCAGAGGTGCCTGCCATAGATGTGGGTGAAACGTCAGGTGAGAATGCTTCTAGAACATGGCTATACAGCCTGGAAAACTCACAACAACCTTGGCTACCATAATTTGGAAGAGCACTAGACTTCTCTGGCTAGCTGGGTGGCAAAGTATTGTTGTTGTGTATGTTAAAGTCATTTCTGACTAAGGATAGGATTTTCTTGTCAAGATTTGTTCAGAAGAGGCTTGCCTTTGCCTTCCTCTGAGGATGAGGGAATGCGATTTGCCTAAGGTTAACCAAAATGTTTTCATGACTGAGCAGGGATTGAACTCTGCTCTCCAGAGTCATATAGGCTGGATCTGCACTGCACTATATACCAGGATCTGATCCCAGATTATCTGCTTTGAATTGGATTATGTGAGTCCCTACTGCAATATAATTTGGGATAAGATTACCTAGGATCAGAAACTGGGGTATAGAGCAGCATAGAAGGAACCATAGTCCAAATGACACCATTACTCTTGCATATATTCTATATCAATAAAAATGTAATGTTCAATGTATTGTCGAAGGCTTTCATGGTCGGAATCACTGGTTTGTTGTAGGTTTTTTCGGGCTATATGGCCATGGTCTAGAGGCACTCTCTCCTGACATTTCGCCTGCATCTATGGCAAGCATCCTCAGAGGTAGTTTCCAACAGACCTCACTACCTCTGAGGATGCTTGCCATAGATGCAGGCGAAACGTCAGGAGAGAATGTCTCTAGACCATGGCCATATAGCCCGGAAAAACCTACAATAACCCAATGTAATGTTCGTTTGTGAGATTAACATAACTCAAAAACCACTGGATGAACTGACACCAAATTTGGACACAAGACATCTATCAGGCCAACATTCATAAAACACAGCAGAAGAGACTTAAAAAGCCAAAACATAAAATATACATTACAACGTATGCACAAAACCACACACATATATATGCAAACACACATAAATACACATATACACAAATATATATACATACAAAACACATATACACAGACTGGGCCACAGCAACGCATGGCAGGGGACGGCTAGTACTTCAATAAATATATTGCAAACCTAAGGATTTCACTGAATGTGGACATGGCAAGCAAAAGTTGGAATCATAACATTGTGTTATGTGAAAGGACTCTCAATCACCAGGGTTTTGTATTCTGTTGTTGTTCATTTATTCAGTCATTTCATGACCTCATGACCTCATGGACCAGCCCGCGCCAGAGCTCCCTGTCGGCTGTCACCTGCCCCAGCTCCTTCTACCTTTTAAATAAAACCTCCAATTCACTCCCCAAGCCATCCAATATCCCCCAAGCAGTTCTAATGCAAGCTTTGGCCAAAGGACATACCAAGCAAAGTAATGCTTTCAGTCCAGTATTCTAGCAGTACTGATAAACGATAGCTAATGTCAGGTATCGGTATTTTATAGAACAGGTATGGGCAAACTTTGGTCCTCCAGGTGTTTTGGACTTCAACTTCCACTGGCTCTTAGGAATTGTGGGAGTTGAAGACCAAAACACCTAGAGGGCCAAAGTTTGCCCATGCCTCTAAGAGAACAACTGAGCTACTGAAGTAATTGACAAAGTCTGCAATAGCAGATGAGGACATTGTGCACCAACACAGGTACACCATTTCTGGAGGAAACCACAACTCCCAGGAACCTCTCTTCCCTACTCACCCATCCTTCAAAGCTATCAGCCGAGCCAGTGATGTGGAGCAGCTCATGGAAGTGCACCGTGCAGTTGGCCACAAAGTCGTCGTAGCCAATGGGGGTGTCATGGAAGACCGCCAGCTCCAGCTGTTTCCCATCGGTCACCGGAGCACAGAATTCCTCATTGTAGGTGGGCTTGCTGGTCTTCTGCTTGGTGCTGGTCTGCCCCACTCGGACCTGGTCCACGCTCACCGTGATGTAGGGATCCAGCAGCTGGTGGCCCTTCTTGAAGAGAGAGTGCCGGAGTGACCAGCGGGTGGGCTGGAGCCCCACTGCCTCCCCGATGCGCACCTTCATGTATCCGTTGAACTTCATGCTGTTGGACATTGTGGTGCTTCTTTGCTGAGCAAAGGGAAGGATGCCAAGAGGACTCTTCTGCAGCTGCGTCCTACCAGGTCTGGGATGGCAAGGAATCCAGAGGTCCTCAAGGGATGGGGCAACCCATAACCAGTTCTCCCAGAGCCATGCTGCTGGGTATTTAATCTCCCAGACCCAGTCTCTGCTCTTCCTTCTCTTTCCACGGAGCTGAGCTGCTGATTCACTTCATGTCACTTCATGCCGGAGCACAAACTGGTGCTTTTTTTTCTTGCTTCCTCTGGGGCTCGTGAAAAGGGGGAACCTTCCAAGGTTGTGCCAAGGCCTCTGGGGGTAGGCTTGGCCCCACAGCACACCAAGCCAAACCCTTCTTCGTTGTTCTCAGTTTCACACAGAGCTTCGGTTTCCTCCTCCCCCTTCTTTCTTTCTTTCTTTCTCCCTTTCTTTCTTTCTGTCTCAAGCAGCTCTCCGATCCAGGAAGAGACTGCAATGAAAAGGTTTTCGCTCAGCTGTGCTGCTCAAAGCCACAAACCCACACAGCAGCCACAGGAGGGTGGGATTCAACAGCAACTCAAATGTTTCTCTGGCCCGGCTTTCCTTCTCTCTTTTGCTTCTCTCTTGTCTTCTATTCTCTCCTGGTTTCTGTGTGCTTCAAGAAGGGCTGCCACTCCTTTGGGGAGGGAGGAGAGAGAAGTGGTTGTTTAGCAAGGGAAACACCTGAGGGATGAGTGAAGAGCCCAAGAGCCATGGAGGCGGGGAGGCGGAGTTGCTGGGACTTGTCCAAATCCAGGGTGGAAGCCGGTGCAGTGCACACATCAGATGAGTCTTTGTGTCTCTTCTCCAGAACTCGCCCACTGAGACCTGATGGATGACCAAAGATTGGAAATGTCAACAGGCTGTGCTAGGCTGGGGGAGTCTGGGAGTTGCGCTCCAAGGAAGGAAGTTTTCTAAGTTCTGCTCATGATGGCTAATGCATACACAAGCTATCTCCAAAAAGTGGCCTTGCAGGCGGAGGAATTGTGGTTCAAGCAAGTCATGTTTCTAAGCTATGTTTGTTTGTGTGTGTGTGTTACTTTTTCAGCAATAGTCATATAACAGGTAAGGTAAAGGTTGTCACCTGACATTAAGTCCAGTCATGTCTGACTCTGGAGTGTGGTGCTCATCTCCATTTCTAAGCCGAAGAGCCAGCGTTGTCCATAGACACCTCCACAGTCATGTGGCCAGCATGACTGCATGGAGCGCCGTTACCTTCCCGCCTTACTTACTTACTTACTTACTTAGGCGATCCCTCATTGGACGAGTAAGATGGTCTTCCTTGATTACTATTTTTGTGGGTTTGTAGGTGGCTGTGGAGCCCTATTCTTGACCCGCATCTTCTCCCACAGTGAAGGCATTGGTTTCCAGGTGGAAGGCGGTCCCGGTCGGGGTTGGCTTGACGCGCCTTCCTCCTGGCACGTTTCTCTCTTTCACCCTCCACTCGTGCCTCCTCGAATTCTGCAGCACTGCTGGTCACAGCTGACCTCCAGCTGGAGCGCTCAAGGGCCAGGGCTTCCCAGTTCTCAGTGCCTATGCCAGAGATTTTAAGGTTGGCTTTGAGGCCATCTTTAAATCTCTTTTCCTGTCCACCAACATTCCGTTTTCCATTCTTAAGTTCAGAGTAGAGCAACTGCTTTGGGAGACGGTGGTCAGGCATCCGGACAACGTGCCGGTCCAGCGGAGTTGATGGCAGAGGACCATCGCTTCAATGCTGGTGGTCTTTGCTTCTTCCAGCACGCTGACGTTTGTCCGCCTGTCTTCCCAAGATATTTGCAGGATTTTCCAGAGGCAGCACTGATGGAACCTTCCCGCCAGAGCGGTACCTATTGATCTACTCACATTTGCATGTTTTCGAACTGCTAGGTTGGCAGAAGCTAGGGCTGACAGCAGAAGCTTACGCCGCTCCCCGGAATCGAACCTCTGACCTTTCAGTCAACAAGCTCAGCAGCTCAGTGCTTTAACCCACTGCACCACTGGGATCTCCTAGTCATATAATAAGAAAATCAAAAAGTTGACGTGTACTTCCAACCTCCCGCCTTAAAGACATATGTTGAAAACATTCCACGAACTTCTTATCTTGTCATCCAAGTCACTTATTTCTAAGGCTGGATCTACACTGCCCTATATCCCTGGATCTGATCCCAGATTATCTACTTAGAACTGGATTATATGCGTACACTGCCAGATAATCTAGGCTAAGCAGATATTCTGGGATCAGTTCCTGGGTTATAGGGCAGTGTAGATCCAGACTTAGGCCCCTTCTACACTGCCAAATAAATTCCAGGTGATCTGCTTTGAGGAGCCCCCAGCAGCGCAGCGGGTAAAACTGAACTGTTGAACTTGCTGACCGAAAAGTTGGTGGTTCAGATCTGGGGAGCGGGATGAGCTCCTGCTGTTAGGCCCAGCTTCTGCCAACCTAGCAGTTCGAAAAAAATGTGAGTAGATCAATAGGTGCCACTTCTGCAGGAACGTAACGGCACTCCATGCAATCATGCTGGGTACATTACCTTGGCCTACCTTACTTGTCTGAACATATCTCCCTCTACGATCCAACTCGGAGTTCACGATCATCCGGGGAGGTCCTACTCTCGATCCCACCACCCTCGCAAGCACAACTGGTGGGGATGAGGGACAGGGCCTTCTTGGTGGTGGCTCCCCACCTATGGAACACACTCCCCAGTGAAATCAGGGCAGCTCCCTCCCTCTCCTTTAGAAAAAAAGGTTATATCAAGTCTGGGACCAATTCGGGCAGTTGACCAAGCAGTAACTTCAATTGACTTATGGGAACTAACCATGGATAGACCTCGGACTGGAACTCTGGACTCTGATTTGGATTTGTGATTTGTGATTGGGCTTGGCTCTGTTTTTAATTTTTTAACATTTTAATTTTAATGTATATTTGTAATCTTGTTGTTCATTTAATGTCAATTTGTTTTGTAATATGATTGAAATGGATGGTATGGCAGTGTGGACTCAGATAACCTAGTGAATCGCAGTGCTCTCTGGACCATCCTCCAAAAAATCGGGTGCTCTGACAAATTTCTCAACATCCTGTGGCTCCTCCACAATGACATGATGACAACAGTCTTGGACAGCAATGGCTCCCAAAGTGGCTCATATAAGGTGGAATCAGGTGTCAAACAGGGATGTGCTATTGCCCCAAACCTATTTTCATCTTCATTGCTATGATACCTAATCTTCTTATTTATTTATTTATTTATTTATTACTGCGCTTGTATACTGCCGTTTCTCAGCCAAAATTGGCGACTCAACGCGGTTTACAACTCTACAAACAATCAACAATATTCAGTTTAAAAAGCATAAAAACAACATACAATACATAGTATTGGGCCACCAATACAATCCAATGCATCTCTTAACTAGAATCGTAGTCCAATTTCATCGTCCATGATTACCAGTCCTTAATCATCAATTTCTTTGCACCGGATTAACCGAATGCTTGTTTGAACATCCATGTCTTCAATCTTTTCCGAAACACCATCAGCGAGGGGGCTGATCTTACCTCTATGGGGAGGGCGTTCCAAAGCCGAGGGGCCACCACAGAAAAGGCCCTGTCTCTCGTTCCCGCAAGCCGCACCTGTGAAGCAGGCGGGATGGAGAGCAGAGCCTCCCCAGAAGATCTTAGGGTCCTGGTGGGCTGATAGGCCGAGATACGTTCAGATAGGTAAGTTGGGCCAGAACCGTTTAGGGCTTTAAAGGCCAACGCCAGCACCTTGAATTGGGCCCGGTAGCAGATCGGCAGCCAGTGGAGCTGGTACAGCAGAGGAGTTGTATGCTCCCTGCGCTCCGCTGTATTTTCTATCACTAGATGAAATTTAGCACAAATACCTGATGCGCCCAAATTTGAGTGCTGGTAAGGTAGGGAGGGGGGAGGAGAGATTGATTTTGTCATTTGGGAGTTTTAGTTGCTGGGATTTATAGTTAACCTACAATCAAAGAGCATTCTGAACTCCATCAATGATGGAATTGAACCAAACTTGGCACACAGAACTCCCATGACCAACAGAAAATACTGGAAGGGTTTGGTGGGCATTGACCTTGAGTTTGGGAGTTGTAGTTCACCTACATCCAGAGAGCACTGTGGACTCAAACAATGATGGATCTGGACCAATCTTGGCACGAATACTCAATATGCCCAAATGTGAACACTAAAAAAAAATTGATTTTGTCCTTTGGGAGTTGTAGTTGCAGGGATTTATAGTTCACCTACAATCAAAGAGCATTCTGAATCCCATCAATGATAGAATTGGGCCAAACTTCCCACAGAACCCCATGACCAACAGAAAATACTGTGTTTTCTGATGTCTTTGGTGACCCCTCTGACACCCCCTCATGACTCCCCCCAGGGGGTCTCAACCCCCAGGTTGAGAAATGCTGCTATAGACCAAGGTTTAAATCTCCTTTCAGCCATGGAAATTTACAGCAGATCACACTCTTTCAGACTCAGAGAACGGCAAGGGTAAATCCCTTCTGACCAAACTTGCCAAGAAAATCCAATGATAGGATCACCATAAAGGGGGCCAACGGAAAGGAGGCCAAGCGAGCCATTTATGGAAGGGATGGCAACCCTAGTGTACCTCTGAGAATTCACTCTTTTAGCAAGAATAGTAGTGCTGAGGTTTGGGTGAAAAAAGAAAGAAGTGCTTTGTGCAAATCGTCTGATTCCAGCGAAATATTATCAGCCAAATATAATCCTAGGCAAAGCTGTGATAAGAGTCAAGCTACTGTACTGTTAAAGGCAAGGAACATACGCGCACGCACACACATATATTAAGTTGGCAACCCAAATACAAACACACTCACACTGATCTTGATTCACACTTTTCCCCTTGCAAATCTGTGGTGTGCAGATATTCATCAGGTGCTATGCTCCCAGGAAATGAAGGTGCTCTTAAGGACAATTATAGAAACATCTGTAGGAGGAGAGAGACATAAATAGGTCAACAGCTCCACTGAAGCTCAGTATAGTTTAGTTCCTGCTTTGCTGTGTGGTGAGAGGAGTCTGCTTTGTTTTTGGTTTCATTTAGAAGAAATATTCGATAGTTTTTTATGAAATGGCAGCTCTGTGCAACTCACATTTCACATTATGAAGTTGTGCCACTATCAGTTCCAGTAAGTAAGGACCCTTTCCAAAGTACAGTCAGCCATCCACATGTGTAAGGGTTCTATGTGTGTATTGGTTTACAATTTTACCTAACCTATTAGTTGTGCGTGGGGCTATAGACCATGTGATCAGGTCTAGAGATGTTCAGGGTGAGTAGATGTATTTTAAGGGTGAGTAGATGTTTTGGGTCAACTTCAAAGAAACACCTCAGAAACTCTGCTAAATATATGTTTTTGTGCATTGGCATGTCTTCATCCCTGACAGTTCAAAGACATACCTAGATACAGATGCGAGACTTAGTTACCTTGCATGAATACTAGTGAACATTACTTTTCAAAAGGCTGTGACTTCCAACAAGGTCATACCTTTCTTTGTCCAGTGGTTTATCCAAAAAGGTTATGGCATAATTTTGCCAAAAGGTTATGGAGATTCATTTTCCAAAAAATCTACTTTACAAGTACTGTTTTATTTTTTAATATGTCCAACATATGATGGATAGATAGATAGATAGATAGATAGATAGATAGATAGATAGATAGATAGATAGATAGATAGCTATGGCAGTTCAGGGTATCCATATAACTCTTTTCCAGCATGGCATTTCAAATGAGCTGATTTTCAACCTTGTTGAAATCAGAAAGGTGAAAGTATGGATAAGGCTGACTTTGGTATTCACTGCTGTAAATTTTATACTTTAGCATCTTGTCTAGTTCCTTCATAATGTCCCTAATGTTCTCAAGGTTTATCTACACCAGGCATGGGCAAACTTGGGCCCTCCAGGTGTTTTGGACTTCAACTCCCACAATTCCTAACAGCCTACCGGCTGTTAGGAATTGTGGGAGTTGAAGTCCAAAACACTTGGAGGGCCCAAGTTTGCCCATGCCTGATCTACACTGTAGAATCAATGCAATTTGACACCACTTTAGCTGTCACAACTCAATGCAGTGGTACTCTGGAAGTCATAATTTGGTGAGGCATCAGCACTATTTGCCAGAGAAGGCTCAAGACAATACAAAACTACAACTTTGATAGCACTGAGCCACGGGGAGTTGAAGTGTTGTCATATTGCAATCCAATGACATTGCCTCATTTTGGGCATCTTCAAAACTGTTCAACCAGTTCTGTAAAATCAAAAACTAGCTAGACAAACAAGAGTGAGGTGTAGAACTGGAAAACCTTTTGCGCCCATTTGCTCCCAGCTTTTGTGACTCATTTAGAAACCGGTAATTCAACCCTAATTACACAGCTCCAAAAAACGTAACAGTAATAAACCACTTTAAAGAAGAACCGGAAAATCTGGACTGTGAAGATGATACACCTGTGTAGCTAAGGAGGCAGCCCCAAACAGGTGTAGGTGTGTCTCTGGAAAGGTGTCTTTGGAGCCAAGCCATTCTCTGTCTTGAGTTTTTTTTAATGGCACTCATGAAGTTAGCATGTTATTCTGGTGAACACCACCAGATGGGGATATTTGACTGAAGAAGAAATTTGAAGGCCAAACAAGTGAAGAGTGCCCTTTCCAAAATTACCTCCTGTTCCCCTGCACATTTGCAGTTAGTTGCAAAACTTCCAAAAGCTACAACTTCCACAATAATCAATAGCCACACTTGCTGGGAGATTCGAAGTGCTACAGTTCCAGAAGTAACCTCAACCTCTGTGTATTTAAATAAACTTTTCTGATTTGGAACGAAGAAAAAAATGCACAATCAAAATGAAATTTTAAACCCATGAAATATAACTGGTGTAACATTAATATGCCTGCGAAATATGTTGAGTAAAGAAAAAAGAAACTTGCTATCTAAGAGAAAACTGTGTTCTTTGTTGTTGTGCGCCTTCAAGTCATTTCCAGCTTACACCGACCTTAAGGCAAAACTATCACAGGGTTTTCTGCACCTGAGAGTAAGGGATTCACCAAATTGCACCGTGGTCTCCAGAGTTGTAATCCAATGCTCACATCACGATGCCCCATTAGTCCTTTGTGCATGTGTCCACCAAACTGATGTCCACTAATCTCAACCTGGGGGTCGGAACCCCTGGGGGCGGGGGTCCCAAGGAGGTGTCAGAGGGGTTGCCAAAGACTATCAGAAAACACAGTATTTTTGTTGGGGTTCTGATGGGAAGCTTGGCTCAATTTTCTCATTGGTGGAGTTCAGAATGCTCTTTGATTGTAGGCGAACTATAAATCCCAGCAACTACAACTCCCATTGTTTCGCGTCCTAGTCTCCAGGGAAGCAGAAAACAAGCTTGCTCCCTCCTCCCTGTGGCTTCCTCTCACATATTTATACATGGCTATCATATCTCCTCTCAGCCTTCTCTTCTTCAGGCTAAACATGCCCAGCTCCTTAAGCCGCTCCTCATAGGGCTTGTTCTCCAGACCCTTGATCATTTTAGTCGCCCTCCTCTGGACACATTCCAGCTTGTCAATATCTCTATTCAATTGTGGTGCCCAGAATTGGACACAATATTCCAGGTGTGGTCTAACCAAAGCGGAATAGAGGGGTAGCATTACTTCCCTGGACCTAGACTTCAAATCAGGCAATGACAATTTATCAAATTTCCCACCATACCTGGAACCAATCAGCAACTGCGACAGATGGCGCTCCTCCACCTATCAGGGAGTGGGTCTTAGGCAGCGTTGACCTGGACCAAACAATAATAATTGTCAAAGTGCTATAAATAAATCTGAATGTTATCAACTGTGTGTATATTAGTTTTCAGAGTGCAGACTCTGCTGGCATCCACACTTGGCCATTGTGAAGAAAAGCCTTGATCCTGTCTGTGTCTTATTTGGCCCTTTGGGGCTATCCAAACCCACAGTCCTTGCGGAGCTGCAATCACTTGACAGAATCATGGAAGTTGTAGTTTCACAAGGTCTCTCTCTCCAAACGACAACACCTAGGATTCTATAGCACTGAGCCATGGCAGTTAAAGCGGTGTCAACATGTGTTAATTCTACAATGTAGACGCACCCTGTAATGACATATTGCTCCTTTGTTTCTGGGTACTGTAGCGAATGCATGAGTATCTTGATTTTCAAGTTAAACATGAATCAGCACAAAACCTCAGTGATAAACAGTCCAGAGGGGTTACAAACAACCTCTCTGTATCAGTGAGGCCTCACTGCCTACAGCAGTGTTTCTCAACCTGGGCGTCAGAACCCCTGGGGGGGGGGTCACGAGAGGGTGTCCGAGGGGTCACCAAAGACCATCAGAAAGCACAGTATTTTCTCTTGGTCATCTGGGTTATGTGTGGAAAGTTAGGTCCAATTCTATTGTTGGTGGGGTTCAGAATGCTCTTTGATTGTAGGTGAACTATAAATCCCAGCAACTACAACTCCCAAATGCCAAGGTCTATTTCCCCCAAACTCCACTAGTGTTCACATTTGGGCATATTGAGTATTTGTGCCAAATTTGGTCCTGATCCATCATTGTTTGAGTCCACAGATGTAGGTGAACTACAACTCCCAAACTCAAGATCCATGCCCACCAAACCCTGCTAGTGTTTTATGTTGGTCATGGGAGTCCTGTGTGCCAAGACTGGTTCAGTTCCATCATTGGTGGAGATCAGAATGCTCTTTGATTGTAGATGAACTATAAATCCCAGCAAGTACAACTCTCAAATGATAAAACCAGTCCCTCCCCAACCCCACTAGTATCCAAATTTGGGCATATTGGGTATTTGTGCCAAATTTGGTCCAGTGAATGAAAATACATCCTGCATATCAGATATTTACATTACGATTCATAACAGTAGCAAAATTTCATTTATGAAGTAACAATGAAAATAATTTTATGTTTGGGGGTCACCACAACAGGAGGAACTATACTCAGTAAGCCTGTTTGATCAAGAAAAAATTTGTTTCTAAAATCGATTTGTAATTGGGGTGTTTTTTTGTTTCGATATTTAAAATATTTACAAAACTTTCCAAAAAAAAGTTTTGGTATTTACGAAATTTTGTAAATATTAACGAAATTTTTAGAATATTTTTTGTATTTTTTAAGAATAATATTAAAATAATATTAAAAAATATTTTAAAATGGAAAATTAACCAAAAAATGGCCCAAATGTGGACCAAACACAGGCAGGAGACAGCAAATGAGAGAAAACACCAACAGAAGAGTCTTTTCTTTTTTAGAATATTTTTTAAGAATAATATTAAAATAATATTAAAAAATAATATTAAAATAATATTTAAAAATATTTTAAAATGGAAAATTAACCAAAAAATGGCCCAAATGTGGACCAAACACAGGCAGGAGACAGCAAATGAGAGCACACACCAACAGAAGAGTCTTTTCTTTTTTAGAATATTTTTTAAGAATAATATTAAAATAATATAAAAAATAATATTAAAAATAATATTAAAAAATATTTTAAAATGGAAAATTAACCAAAAAATGGCCCAAATGTGGACCAAACACAGGCAGGAGACAGCAAATGAGAGCACACACCAACAGAAGAGTCTTTTCTTTTTTAGAATATTTTTTAAGAATAATATTAAAATAATATTAAAAAATAATATTAAAATAATATTAAAAAATATTTTAAAATGGAAAATTAACCAAAAAAATGGCCCAAATGTGGACCAAACACAGGCAGGACACAGCAAATGAAGCAAGCAGCACTCACAGCAGCAAGGAATGAATCCAATCCAGTTGCTAGCCATTAGCCAAGCCAAGCCAATGCAAACTCCCTCGCCCTCTGCAGCAATGAGCTACGGCCGAGCCGCGCGGAGCCGCTTTGAAAGGGCTCGCCGGCCAATCAAAAACAAACAGCCACGGACCCACAGTGCACTGCTTGGGAGCGCCGGATTGGCTCCCACTGGCACCAGCACTCCAGCAGCCTCCACCCCATTAACGAAACGAGCGGAAGCTCGTTAAATCTATGGGGGCTGCCGGTTCGATATTTTAAAACCCTTCCGGGTTTGGAAATGTGTTTTGATATCGCTTCAAAAATGCCTAAAATAACGAATGTTTAACGAATTAACGAATTAACGAACGAAACCGGACAGGCCTAATATTAAGGGGTCGCAGCATTAGGAAGGTTGAGAAACACTGGCCTACAGAAAAACAACTTAGAATTTAAGATGGACCTCTTCTTCTTGACCAGTTGTTTTTTTTAATGTGTAAGGAGTTGTTTGTTACTAAATACGAGGCAGGATCCAGCCCTGTGATTTTCCATCAGCTGTCTGATGTGGTGGGTTGCCATGTGATTTAATCTGTTGTTTGTGGAGAACTAGTCCCTCTGAGCTAAGTAAATCATAGAAACTTGTGAGTTTTGCCCGAAAGATGGAGTGAATGAGCCTGTGCAGACATGTGCATGCACACAAACACACACAGAGATGAGTGTGTAAGTGCTATTGCCCTATAACCCATTACTAGGGTTTACATGCAGTTATTGAAGTTTAAGAGTTTATTTCCCAGCACTCTTAAAAGGCTGTGAATGGGTGACACTGAGTCCTGATTTGTCACAGAAGGGCTATAAAGGGAGAGGTCATGGCAAAGCAAAGAATGGGCCTTCTGTACTTCAGGGTATCAAAATGATCACAGCGAAAAGCAAAATATTTAGTGTAGTGAGAATGAATGTACTTTCCGTCTTTTTTTTCTTTCTCACACATTTTCTTTCTTTTTCTTCATTGTGTGTGTGTGTGTGTGCTGCTTTATTCAACTAATAAATAAATATAGCCAAAGATTTTAAGTTTCTTAAGATGCTGCCTAAAACAAACTCTTCTCGGAATCATAAGCTTGGAGTCTAGGAAAGTCTTCTTTTTCAGTCTGCAACTCCGAAAACCCATGTGGCTTCCCAATGGACATGAATGCACCCGCACTGCAGAATTAATGCAACTTGACACCACTTTAATTGCCATGGCTCAATGCTATAGAATCCTGAGATTTGTAGTTTGCACTCTTTAGCAGAGAAGGCTAAAGACATTGCAAGACTTCAGTCCTCAATGTTCAATAACATTGAGCCATAACAGTTAAAGAGGCATTAAACTGCATTCATTCCACAGTGTAGATGCACCCCATGTTGCTTGGGAGATTTGAGGAGTTGCACTCATAGAATCATAGAATCATAGAATCAAAGAGTTGGAAGAGACCTCACGGGCCATCCAGTCCAACCCCTTGCCAAGAAGCAGGAATATTGCATTCAAACACCCCTGACAGATGGCCATCTGGACTCCGTTTAAAAGCCTCCAAAAAAGGAGCCTCCACCACACTCCGGGGCAGAGAGTTCCACTGCTGAACAGCTCTCACAGTCAGGAAGTTCTTCCTCATGTTCAGATGGGATCTCCTTTCTTGTAGTTTGAAGCCATTGTTCCATGTCCTAGTCTCCAGGGAAGCGGAAACAAGCTTGCTCCCTCATCCCTGTGATTTCCTCTCACATATTTATACATGGCTATCATATCTCCTCTCACCTCAGCAAGCGAGAGTCCAAAAGTGGCAGGCTCAAACCCAGAACCTCAATCAATGGCTGATACCAGATGAGAGACTCCCCCCTGGGCGACCGCGTTCTGGCACCATGAGATGCAGAGCCAACCTTCAGAAATGGGGGTACAAAGTGGAATCCTCGATATGCGAATGCGGAATGGAGCAAACCACTGACCACCTGCTGCAATGCAACCTGAGCCCTGCCACATGCACAATGGAGGACCTTCTTGCAGCAACACCAGAGGCACTCCAAGTGGCCAGATACTGGTCAAAGGACATTTAACCAACTACCAAACTCACAAATGTTGTATTTTATCTGTTGGTTTGCTTTTTTCTGTTAGAAATGTAATATAATTGACTGGTTAATCTGACACGACAAATAAATAATGTCTCCTCTCAGCCTTCTCTTCTTCGGGCTAAGCATGCCCAGCTCTTTAAGCCGTTCTTCATAGGGCTTGTTCTCCAGACCCTTGATCATTTTATTTAATTGGCATTGCTCAATGCTATAGAATCCTGAGATCTGTAGTTTGCACTCTTTAGCAGAGAAGGCTAATGACCTTGCAATACTTCAGTCCCCAATGTTCAATAACATTGAGCCATAGCAGTTAAAGGGGCATTAAACTGCATTCATTCCATTGTGTAGATGCACCCCATGTTGATTGGGAGATTTGGGGAGTTGCACTCAAACATAAGGAACTTTCTTAAACTCTCCAAACCCCAGAGGCTACGGTGGCTATAAAATTTAAACAAATGTTTATTTCTATTTAACTTACCCCATAAACCCAGGGATGTGAAAATCTCTAATTTGTGTTGCAGTTGTTATTAGAGGTCTCCCAGTTGCATATTAGGTTGTAAGAGGTATATTTTACTTCCTACCTGGTGCATGTTTGGGTACTTGAATGCCTATGGAACAGCTTGGACTACTACTATGGATGGTGTTATTTTAATATGGAATGTATTGTTTTAAAATGTTTATTATGTTTTCAATTTTAATCTAATTTTATTTTTTTGGAATTGTATGTGCTTTAAGGCATTGAATAATTACCTTGAGTCCCCTTCGGGATAGAGAAAGGCAGGATATAAATAGTGTAAATAAATAATAAATGAATATTCCTCCATGTAAACATTATCATAACCACTTGTAGACATTTTCCTATTGTCCAGAGTGTATTTGCATACATTTCCTAATGTAAGCAAATTTAATCCTGCTCACTTTGCAAATGTACTTATGGTTTTATGCACTTATCCCTTCCCACCAAAACCCATTCCAAACTTTGGAAATGTGAAGCTTGGTTAACTCTCGGCTCCTCCATGAAAAAAGGCCAAACTGAATCCTTCAGGCCATTTTGAAGTTTTAACCAAGTAGTATAGATTACTTCAGGTCTCCTGCAAAACTTTACCATCCAGAATTTGCATTTTTCACTTTCAGGGGGTCCTGTGACCCTAATAACAAAAGCAGAGAGCAGACATGTATGCCCCAGAGTTCCAGTAACCACGTTTGATTGTGTATTCTGGCATTTGTAGTCCAAAAAGTAAAGGGCTCAGATCCTACATCACAGTTGATGTTTCGTAACTTTACAAAACCACAGCTACATTGCAGAAATGTAGTGAAATCCTGTTAGTGAGTTTTGAAAATGTGCACCTGGACAGCAGTAGACGCATCATGACGCACATAGGGCAGTTTCAGTGCTTACTTGGCACCTCCAATGGACATCAGGCATGTCAGATGTGTTTCCGACATGGATTGAGCACTTCTGGTGTACAGTATTGTGCTATGGAACATCCTAGCCAATGTCTGAATTCACATCAGTACCCATTGCACATTGGACCATGGTGCGTGACCATGATGCATAAATGGTCCATTTGTGACTTCCACTGTTTAACAGATGCCTATAGATTATACACAGCAAAAAATTATTGGTGCATGGGTTTTTGGACCTGCTCCTGGGGTTATTTGGGGCACTGATTCAGAAGAAAACTGCATGGATAGTCCATATCAACTCTATTTTCTTAGCTATGGTCATCATGGTTTCCTATGGGACAGCAGATGGTGACTCATAGATAGTATTGTTCTGTATCTCAAACACTAGAGTGGATAGGGGGAAACTGGTGCCATTTTTGGAATCAGCAGGTCATATATACTTAGAAAGAAGTCTAACATCTGAGACACCAAAATGTGTGTAAGTCAGTGTTATAAGGTCATGGCAGCTCCCAGATCAGCGTTTCTCAACCTGTGAGTTGTGAGAGGGGGCATCAGAGGGGTTGCCAAAGATATGCAGAAAACACAGTATTTTCTGTTGGTCATGGGGTTCTGTGTGGGAAGTTTCATTCAATTCTATCATTGGTGGGGTTCATAATGCTCTTTGATTGTAGGTGAACTATAAATCCCAGCAACTATAACTTTCAAATGTCAAGGTCTCCCCCTCCCCAACCCTACTGATATCGAGCTGCTTTTAGGAGGATCTCCCCAGCCGAAGTTTGGTCCAGATTCATCGTTTGAGTCCACAGTGATCTCTGGATGTAGTTGTACTACATCTCCAAAACTCATGGTCACCAAACTGTTCCAGTATTTTCTGTTGGTCATGGAAGTTCTGTCTGCCAAGTTTGGTTCAATTCCATCATTGGTGGAGTTCAGAATGCCTTTTCATTGTAGGTTAATTATAAATCGCAGCAATTACAATTCCCCAATGACAAAATCAATCAAACCTGAAACACCCTCAACCAGAATTCAAATTTGGGGTTATCAGGTATACGTGCCAAATTCGGTCCAGTGAATGAAAATCCATCCTGCATATCAGATATTTACTTTACGATTCATAACAGTAGCAAAATTACAGTTATGAAGTAGCAATAAAAATAATTTTTGGTTGGGGGTCACCACAACATGAGGAACTGTATTGAGGGGTCGCAGCATTAGGAAGGTTGAGAACCACTGTCCTAGATGAATACAAGCATTGAAAAATGATTCAATTCAGTCTTGCGTACACGTTGGATCATCTGTGAAAACATCAAGACTCAAGCAGAATGCCTGCTGACATTTCCAAGTGCTGGTGTTTTTTGCATGCATGTGCTTGCACTAAACATATAAACTAGGCATTACAATCCCACAATCTGGCTCAGCTTCCCCCATACTGGCTCCTTGTCGCTGTTATGAGTTGTGCCTTTAATGTACAGTTATTGCTTTTTAATTGCCTTCCACTGCCCACTTCATTTGTCAGTAAACAGAAAAAGCAGGCCTGCCCTTCCAAAGCCTTTCCATCTGGTTCTCATACAGCTTAGCCACCCATGGTGTCTTAAGTTATCCCCTACCGCTAACCAGGCTACCAGTTTATGGCGAGGTTTTCTCCCTGTGCCCTCTTTTAAAAAGAGAAAGAAAAAAAGATGAAAGTTCCTAAAAGCTTTGTGTGTGCATGTCTGTGTTTGTGGCCAGTTTAATGAACTTAATTTGGAGTTGATGGGTGGGTAGGTGCAGATGGAGAGGGCAAAGGGAGTGGATTTCAAGAAAGGAATTGCTGGGAGGGGGAGTAAGAAAACCTCCCTGGTGGAGGAGAGCAACTCCAGTGATTACTCAGCGATTAAGATGTGGTGACACCGCCTTAAAGATAATTAGTTGACAATGAGTTGCAAGTCTGTGAACCCCTTTAACACCTCCTGCCAGTTTTACAGGCTGGATGGAATTGCTTCGGGACAATGCAGAATGGATCTTGATGGAAGAGAAGAACCAAATGGAATTTTCCCTATATCAGTGGTTCTCAACCTTTTCTTGACCATGGATCACTTGACTAGGGACCACTTTGATCAGGGATCACTTGACCAGGACCACTCTCCAATATTAGTACCAAAAGGGTTATGAGTCAGTTTTTTGGTCAACTTTAGATTTGGTTTGGTTATTTGGCGTGCTGATTCAGAAAATTGCATTCTCTTCTTCAGGCTAAATATGCCCAGCTCCTTAAGCTGCTCCTCAGGGGGCTTGTTCTCCAGACCCTTGATCATTTTAGTCGCCCTCCTCTGGACACATTCCAGCTTGTCAATATTCAATTGTGGTGCCCAGAATTGGACAGAGTATTCCAGGTGTGGTCTAACCAAAGCGGAATAGAGGGGTAGCATTACTTCCCTAGATCTAGACACTATGCTCCTATTGATGCAGGCCAAAGTCCCATTGGCTTTTTTTGCCGCCACATCACATTGTTGGCTCATGTTTAACTTGTTGTCCATGAGAATTCCAAGATCTTTTTCACATGTACTGTACTGTACATGTACTTTTTCACATGTACTGTACTGTACATGTACTGTATCTTTGCATTTCTAATGCAGACATGGGCAAACTTTGGCCCTCCGTGTGTTTTGGACTTCAGCCAATAGGCTGTTAGGAATTGTGGGAGTTGAAGTCCAAAACACACAGAGGGCCAAAGTTTGCCCATGCGTGCTCTAATGCAAGGAGAACAGTTATACATTAAATCTAACAATATAAGAGATTTCTGAGCTTGCTGAAAAGCTTTCTCCTGGGCCCTTTTTGTTCCATAACAGCCGAGTATATGGAAAGAGATATTCAGCAACTCCAGAATTTTCTTCTGTTGTTAGATTTAATCTCTAGCCCCTGAAGACGACCAATCAATAATACAAGGGTCGAAACGTGTTGGGCTTTTTATAAAACAAGTTAACAAAAAACCTGTTTGAAAAATAAAATGCAATGATCTATAAGCATGTGAGGACCTGTTTCTTCTTTTCCCTGTGGATCCAATACCAGTGTGTGGTTCATTCATAACTTCTTCCTTACAGTTTAACCTGCTCAGCATCAGCAGCCAGGGAGAAAACATGGGTATGCAGACAGTGCGTAGAACAGTGTTTCTCAACCTTCCTAATGCCATAATCCCTTAATACAGTCCCTCATATTGTGGTGACTCCCAACCATAAAATTATATTTGTTGTTACTTCACAACTGTGATTTTGCTAGTGTTATGAATCATAATGTAAGTATCTGATATGAAGGACATATTTTCATTCACTAGACCAAATTTGGCACAAATACAAAAATACAAATACAAAAAACCCGCAAATGTGTCACTAGATGTTGGTTGAGTACACACCTTCTGAACCTCTTGTACCTTGGTCCAATCCAGTGCTTCCTCCTCATCCCCATCACTCCCAGACCCATCATTCCCAGAAAAACCCATGAAATCCTCTTCTTCTGTGGGAGCAGTAAGTATATCTCGGATCTTCTTTCTTTGACGCTCATCCGATTCCTGCTCCTGAGTAACCCTCTTAGTTCCCCTATTCACATCCACTGTATCTCCTTCCTCCTCCTCACTCATTTCACTCTCAGAAAACCCTTCGAAGGAATCTTCATCAGTGGGTGACATAAGTATCTCCCGGATCCTCTTCCTCTGTTGATCCTCATCTAACTCTTGAGCACCCCTCTTCTCACTTCTGACACCCTTACTACTAGTTGCAGTGTTGCCAACAGACTCTACTACAACAGAATACATCTAATCTTTGTGGGGGGGGGGGGGGGGACGGGGACATGGTGCTGATTTGTCATTACTACACTCTGGGAGAGCTGCTCCAAGACTTGGTGCTTGGCTGCAGGCACTCCGCCACTTTGGGTCTGCGTGCCTGTTACTCACAGGGCCTGCAGCCGAGTGCCGAGTAAAGAGCACTTTGTACTCATTACTTTGCTGCAGGCCCTGCCAGGCCCGGACACGTAAGCCCAAAGACTGCACCCGTAGGCCTTTGCCCCTCCAATAATGAGCTGAAAGAAAATGGACCTTTCAGCACTGAAAACAGAAAACAAATATCTGTTGCACTCCAGGACAGGAAAAGCCCTCTGACTGTAAACACCACACCATTGATTGGAAAACAATCCTTTTATTGAAGATAATTAAAAAAGCAGCAAGTAAAAAGCACTTTAAAGAAATAGGTAAATCCAATTAGGTAAGAAGATAAGCAGGAGCAAAAATAGTCCAGCAAAGCCCACAAAAACAAAGTCCACACTTCTCTAATATAATTCAGCAAACCAGGAAACATTAATCCAAGGCATGAGTAGGCATTCATACAATCCAAGAATTCAAATCATGAAACAAGAAATACTTAGACAAGAATCTTCCCAGCAATGCTTCCATAAACAAGAACGAGAGCTTCCCTTGATTCCAAACAATACTTCATCTGACTATATTTCCCATACTTGGAACTTTTATCCCCTCGTTAAACTATCCCAAGCACTCAGAAATTGGTTTCGTTTCAATTGAGATTCCCTTATCTTTTTCTGTCGGATCCTGACAGACCGCCGAAGCCACTGTTCGGTTTGCCTGTTTTGACTAATCTCCTGCCCTATCTATTTGCTCATTAAGTTTTGTAGCTGGGCCAGGTGCCCAGTTGTTTTCAAGCCCCAAATCCTGGGAACTCTCTGGTAACAATTCAGGGAGTACACCATCATCCCCCACACCCTTCAGGGACATTCTCATGGGAAACTACACTTTGAACAGGGATCTCCTGGTCTTTCCCTCCATTAATATCTTTGACCAAACAATTGCCATCTTGAAACTCATTAACATCACTCCCCACATCCAAAGCACCCTGATACTGAAACACAATCACAGGCTGAGATCCAACACCTGCAATTTTGAG